>JANAVB010041814.1:16146494-16681494 GCA_029216955.1 Iris pallida | reverse complement strand
CTTCCCTCTTCCGCTAATCCTGATGGTACCTCTGGTTGTTGAGATCCTCAGGAAGACATGGTCTCCTTCCTTGAACTCCAGGGGTCGACGTTGTGCATCCGCCTAGTGCTTCTGCTTGTCTTGAGCTTCTGTCAAGTATCCTTGGATTTGCTTCACTTTCTCTACCGTACGAACCACCAAATCTGGTCCGAGTATCTGTCTCACGTCCATATTACTCCAAAAGATTGGGGAACGGCACTTCCTGCCATACAATGCTTCGAAAGGGGCCATCTAGATAATGGCCTGATAACTGTTGTTATAGGAGAACTCCATGTCACGACCCACACCCTAGAGTAAGGGCACGAGACGTGGGTACGTCCAGCCTACGCCGCAGTGTCGGCGGTAGAACGCTGTCCTAGGTCACAACATCTAACAGTTTAAGGTAATAACAGTTATACTCCCCGAATGGGGGTGACATAACAAAATATATCTCAATCACATCTAAGGTAGAATACGATAAGATAGAATGATATAAAAGATGCGAGACCCAAATCCACAGGAAATACAAATTGAGAGAAAGCTAAGTGTCCATGATAAACTCCACTGACAACCAGAAATAATACAGATCCAAATAAACAACTCAAATCTCTAATACAATGAAATAAGATAAAGATATCTATGGAGCAACAGTCTCTACAGCTAAGGGATCCGACTGGAAGTCTGGATCGCAAGTGTCCTCTAAGGCTGTCCAATAGAAAGTATCTAAGCAGGCCTCCTCCTCGTCCTCTATAAAATTTTCAACAGGTCCAATCAGGACGGGAACGAGCACATATCTCTCAAAACAGTTCATAACATGTTAGGAGTATAAAGCATGCAATAGAGTAAAATACAGGAAATGCTGGAAAGGAAGTATGGGAAAACAGGAGATATTTTGTAACTGAAAGTAAATACATGTTAAGTAAAGACTGTAAGTGGCTAAGTGATTTAGAGTACAATATGGTTATGTAAACGGCTTAGGGGCACATGAATACAACTAAGAGGCACATGAATACCTACTGGGGATAATGATCACATAACCAATTCTACTCACCCCGCCCCAATCAATACACAAGGATCCATTCAAGTTACGTTATTGGCACATGAATACAGCTAAAGATACGTGAACTCATGTAATGATTAGTACATGAGGTACATGATAGTACATGAAGGCACATGAGAACATGTGAATACATGAACTAGTACGAGTACAAGGAGTACCTGATGCACATGATAAAGTACATGAACATGAAATACTCGATGCACCCGTAGAGGGATAACATCTCAGAAAAGGATCCATATAGTACTAATCCGTGAAAGATACGTGTCAGCATCAAGTAAAGTAATCTAGAGCAAGAATATAGTCCCAGATATGTATGAAGAGATCAGAGAATGTACTCGTCTGCTATCTGAATGTCCAAGATGAAAGTACTGACCGAGGAGTGGTGTCTGTATCCTATAGAACAGTACAAGTCACTATGAGTCTAAAATGATAATAAGATGCAAGTCAATGCATTCTACATGAATCTAGGTCAATCTAGACCAAAGTTAACTCTTGGTCAACTCTGGTCAACCCTAGAAGTTAAACTAGGTCAACTAGGTCAAACCTAAGTCAAACAAGTCTATACTAGTCTAGCAAGTCTATTCTAGGTCTAACAAGTCTATACAAGTCCAATCTAGACTCACTAGGCAAACAAACACATCCATAGGCCATAGGCTATATCATGCCTATAAACCAAACCATATCACATATACACAACCATATGTATATCTAAAATATAATACACTCATAGATATATTGATATAATCTAATATAGAAATACACAATAGCATATAGGTTACCTTTATGTATACCACACATACATATATATCTAATATATATAATAGTACACACACATTATCTGGATACATATAGGCATTCAATATTACATATAGATATATCCATGATACTCACTTATAGGTATACCTACATATATACATATATTAACTATATATACATATATGCATAGAGAATAAGGAGAAGGGAAAGTGGTGGTGTACATGTGTGTGTGTGCGTAAATGGAGACTTGAGAGTGCAAGAGGGAATGTGTGTGCATGAGTGAAGTGTCAAGATAGTGTGAGACATGGCATGAGATAACCTGTGTGTGTTAAGTGAATCCTGAACAGTGACCATTAGAAATCAGTGAGTGATAGTCAACCCTGGGTACAAAATATCAGTGAAGTACATTTGTGTTTATGTGAAAACAAGGAAATCAGTGAATACTAGAAAAAACAATGAAGGGAAACTGGAATTACATGACAGGTTTTATCAAGAATCAAACAGTGATATGTATGGAAATAAAACTGGAATTAGTGATAGTAGGAACTGAACTACATCTCAGGAAATAGGAATTCCTAGAGAACAGTCCCTAATAACACAACTCAGTTGACAATTCTCATGAATAGATTTTCCAGATTTTAATGAGTTCTATCCAATGACAGTTAACATCAATGAATATCATTCTAATACAGTTCATTAAGGAATGAAGGAAAACTCAGGTTATGGAAATGAATCATGCTCAGGTTAAAGAAAATCAGTTCAGGGAAAGTGCATTGACAGTTATCCCTAATTAAAACATCCATTCAACTCAGTGCCAGTTCACAGGAAACAAATTAGTGAAACCATTAGAGTGAGCTGGAAATGAAATCAAATTATATCTTAGAAAATTTGGAAAAATAGTGAACAGGGAAATTATTGATTTAGGAATTCAACTCATGTTATCAAGAACAATCATTCAATTTTAGTTCACCAATGAAACAAAATTAGTTCTACAAATGAAATAATATCATTCAAAAATCCCATGTGTCAGTCAACCCATTCGAGCCCCAACTCATAGTCCAAATTCTCATTTACAAACCAAAAGCCAAATTCGAAAGTAATGTTAAGCTAAACATGAACAAACAATATGTGGGAAAACATTTAACAGTGAAAACATTACTTAAAATAGGAATTTAAATGTTCAGAAATTATAAAATGCAATGTATCAGTAATGAGTATCAGTGTATTGCCATTAACCAAATTCGAATTCAATTATTCCATTTAACCCATAAACTAACATGTAAACTTAATTAATCATAGATCATTAATCATGTCAGGATCTAATTTAGCAGTTAAAACATAATTCAGAGCATTAAAAACTGGATTAAAAACATAGAATAAAATAGTACACTGCACAAGCACAGTGCACTCCACGTGCACACGTGATTTCGTGTCCGACACGACACGATAGGTCATGTCACTTGGGGAACCCCGTGTCAGTGGTTGCCCCAACACGTATGTCAAATATTACGTGCCCACGTGTCGTGTGCTGTGCACAGGAGACCCTGAACAACAGGGGAAGTACTCTGTGAGCGCGCGCGTGTGCACCCGCGTGTTCGTGTATCCAAACCAACACGACACGACACAAATATCAACTCAGAACACCAAAAATTAATAAACGAGCCTAAACCCTTATTTCCTATTCAAAAATATTTCAGAAATCAAATCGAAATGCCCTTTGGGGCATTTCATCAAACACATTCACGTATCCACTGATACGTGTCCAATATGGACACGTATTGGACATGAAACCTAGGGTTAGCTGTACCTACAGTTAGGGTAGGCCTAGGGCTTCCTAAATATGCAATAATAACATCATTCTATGGTGAGGATTAGAAATTACCTATGGGTTTGAAATGGGTCAAAAAGCCCCAAATGAGTGTAGATCCTCAAGCCACCAAACTCCTTCAAATTGCTTCTCCTCTGAAATTTCTCACGACAAACAACAAGTAGAAGAAATTTAGAACCTATTGTATTGATTTGAGGGGAAAAGGAATTAAATAGGATTTTCTAGGAATTATTGAAGTTGGAGTATACCTCTTCCTTAAACTTGAGAAATTTCTAAAGGAGGCTAGCCCTAACTTTGAGGAGGCATTAAATAGAGTGGGGAGGATTAGGGTTGGCCGGCCATGGGCTGTGTTGGGCTAGGTTAGGGTTATATGGTGTTAGGTTGGGCCTCTATGGGCTTAAGTCATAAATCATGACTTGTGAAACCACAAGCCATTAACTAACCTATTCAAATACTAATTTCCCTAAATTAAATCTAATGACTAGGATATCTCTAACTTAGGTCAAGCTAGGGTTACACACTCTAACCAAGTAGTCATGACCTAGGTTAGCTTCTAGGACAGTCTCCTGAGTCACCCTGAGTCAATGTCAATAATAGCACCAAATCAATTATACTAAAAATCACTTAAATTCTAATAATTATAATTAATACTAAATAATTCCAAAATTTTAAAATTGACCAAAATACCCTCAAGCTAGAAATGTGGTAGTGATAAATCTACCCCCCTTAAAATAATTTCATTCTCGAAATTAAAGGCGAAACTAACTGCTGAGAAGGATAAAAAAGTATACCTCAAGGTCCAAAAAGATAGGGGTACCGCTCGCGCATCTCATCCTCCAGCTCCCAGGTAGACTCTCCTGGAGAATGATGCCTCCATGCGACGCATACCAAGGGTATCACCTGGTTCCTCAGTACCTTCTCTCGGCGATCCAGAATCTCCACAGGCTGTTCTGGATAACTGAGAGTAGGTCCAACTTCAATCTCCGAATGATCGAGCATATGGCTAGGGTCAGCCATGTACCATCTCAACTATGATACATGGAATACGATGTGGATGCCCACTAGTGCAGGTGGCAAGTCTAGCCTGTATGCCACGTCACCGACTCTTCCGCTGATAACGAAAGGGCTGATGAAACGCGGGCTAAGATTTCTACCTCTACCAAAATGTATCGTACCATGAGTCGGAGATATCCGCAGAAAAACCATGTCTCCAACCTAATCACAAGCAAGGTCTCAAGTTACAAAAAATTAAACACGATCAATCAAACAAAACAAAAATACAACCTACTTCTAATCCTATCTCTAAAACTGTACATCAAACTCCAACGGCCTCCGGTGGCTATCGGCCCAGTACATGTCACGACCCGCACCCGCTTTTCCGATACAAGACGTGTCCAAGCCAGCCTACGCCGCAGAGTCGGCGGTAGAACGCTGTCAAGCCCGCAAGAAATAAATGCTCAAAAATATCACATTGCTGCTCATTCACATTTCTAAATTTATTACAACAGTTACAATATTTATATTTAAAGAAAAATACAAAGTTTTACAATTAATGAAATAATACAATGGCTATCTATTTCTAGGTTGGCCTCAATATACCCAAGTCTTCCCAATGTCAACAGTGATCGCGGCTAAACCTGAAAAATGTTGGTTATCCAGTCAGGATTGGAACAAGTACACAAACCGACGGCAATGCAAAACACAATAGAATTAACAATACATGAAAATAGCATATGGAATATGAAAGCTAGTAAGAAAACTGATGACATAGCACGACCGAGAAGTAAACAAGAAAAAACTAATAAAAGACATCTATCTAGGTGGTGTAAAATATCCGTTTTGACATGTGGACGGCTAGGGGGTAAATAAGGCACACTGCACGTGTCGTGCGCAGCGGCTAGCATTCACGAGAGACACTGGGATAATTCTGGGTAGTCCACATGTCTACTAAGATATTTCCCCTCCCGACTACTCCGTGTGACGAGCGTGTCAACAAGCAGCAAGATATATGTATAGACATGAAATGAGAAAACTACTATGAATCGAAAGCAATCAGAAAGTACACTTACCTGAGGTCCTTTACTGGTGAAACCGATAATCCCGTTGGGTTCAAGATAGTCGTGGGGTCATAACTGCGCAAGTCGACCTCTAATGATGGAACTGATTATTCCATCGAGTCCGGAATGGTTCGATTAGCCTAGGGTCAATATAAGATAGTCAAAATCAAGTATGACTAGTTATAATCAAGATAATAATCGAAAGCCTTTTTTGTTGAAAAGGAATCCTTAATGAGAAAACATATATATAGAAAATACTTATAGTCTATTTTAGAAAATGTGCTTTGGTATTTGGAAACCACTAATCAAATTATTGTAAATATATAGAGAAAATCATGTTTTAGATCAAAACTATAATTTAAATATATAGAAAATACTATAACGATTATTTGAAGAAATCGACATAATAAGTATTCACATTTTTAGAAAATATCTATTATGTTTTGGAAACTATAAAATTCCTGTTTAGGTCAAAACCTTAATTTTAAATATGTAGAAAATATTATATAACAATACTATAGAAAATATTGTATACTTATACATCCATATTGTTAGAAATACAATAATTGAATTTACTAGTAGGTTATAAACTAAATACCATACTAATGCCATACATATGTACATATGTACGCAAAACCGTATGATACAATCAGTCTTCTCCCTTGGTGTACCAACAACAATAAAATAATGGTCCAAATGATAAACCTTGTCTGCTTGTGACTTCGATTAAAAGTGAAAATAAAAGTCAGAGAAAGGAAGAGCAGAAGCAGAGGGGAGTTGAAAAGGGGAGCTCACCCTGTCGTCGTGCGCGTGCGGGGAGACCGCGCCGGCGGCGCGGCGAGGTGGTCGACTCACTGGACCACTGGTGATCGACGCACAACAGGGGCGACGCGTGGCTCACCGAGGACTCCGGCCGCCTGGGAGACGCGGATCACCACGAGGCGCGGTGCCCCAGATGAATGCGGCGTCTGCGCGAGACCGTGGAGTTGCTCACGAGGGGATCCTCTCCCAGGTTCGAGGCTGGCGAAGTCTCCGGTGAAGTGGCCTCGTCGACGGCGAGCGGAGGCTCCAAGTTGGCCGGCACGAAGAGGCTTCGGAGGAGGCGACTTCGGGGATTATGCTCCGGTAGCAAGTACTGCCATCGTTGCGATGTTTGGACGAGATCTTACGAAGCTCGGCGGACGGATGGGGCGGCCATGTGGCTCAAGGCTCCGGTCGGCGATGCTCACAAGGAAACGCTGGGTGACGCGGCTCGCTGGGTCTCGGGTTCGCCAGCTCCGGTGAGGAGCGGTGGATCGGAAGAGATCCGACGGCGCGAGGCTCGGGATGATGGTGAGCATGGTCGGTGATTCCATGGTGGCGGTGGCACCGGTGGTTAGATCTGGTAGCAGACGGGCTATCCGAGAGGAGGACTGGAGGGCGGCGCGATCGGTAAGGGGTCTTCCACACTCTCCCTCTCTTCCGGTGTGTGGTGGTGATCTCGGCGATGGCCGAGATGCCGTGGTGATCGGCGGGTTCGTTGGTGGTGCGGCTGTGTGAATATGATTTGCTGGACTCAGACGACTGTATCATATCCGGGGTTTGTCGGACACAACTTTGATCGTATATTGTAATATGGTGGAATAAGATTGGACACGGACGCACGGGTCCGGACACGACTGTGATGGTGGACACTGACACTCGGTCCTGGACACGATTATGGTTAGCTACGGATGATGATGGGGATGGACACGTAGATCTGCGGACACAGGGACACAGACTATGGTGATGATGAATGTGACACGGACACACGACACATAATTTGGCTATTTGTGAACGGGGATATATGGTAGCATGTGATGGCGGAGCAATGGGTGAAGGTGGTGGCGCAACGTCGAGTGGCTGCGGAGATGGCGGCAGGATATTGATTTGGCCCGGTCGGGGCGGAGAAGGGACGAGGCGATGCGGTTAGGGTGGTGATGTTGCTGGTAATGGTGTTGGCAAAAAAGGCAGGGGCGGTGGAGTCTCGGTTTGGGAGGGGAAACATATGCGTTCCATATTTATATATAGTACATAAAGGGTATAGAGATAGGAGTAGGGATATAAGTTGTTTAGTTGGTTCCCATGTAGATAAGAATTAGTCCTGTACAGGTGGATGGTTGGCTTGGAAAGAGTATCTTAAAATGATCGAAAATATAATTTAAAGTATTATGCGATAGTAGCAAATAGTATAAATCTTAATCAAATCGTATAATTCCTAACAGATAAATATTCTACTATTTAATTCAAATAACATAGAATACAGCTTGATCTAATCGTAATCGTGATTCATTAATAGATAACGATAAATAATCTTGTCAAAAGTTTAAATTATAAATTCATAATAGGATAACTTTTTAAGTCCAAAAAATTTGGTCTAATCATAACAATTTAAAATATTTATTCTATATTCATAGATAATTCAATTCCGACATAACTTTAAAATGACATTTAATATTTGTCAAATAACATATTAAAACAACATTATTTTTTACGATAATATAGATAGTATCCAACATTGTCGAATAATTATACAACATATTCCAAGATTCTATAAATATTTATAATCTACAAATAATTATCTAAATTAATATTCAATTAAATTCAAGGTAGTCACAAAACACCTTCCATAATTCTAACAATATAATTTAATAGGATATCTATTAAAACAAATTAGCATTCTCAAAATATTTAATTTAAAACTACTTTTGATCAAATAACATTTGCAAAGTCTCGACGAAGATTTAAACATGGTAAACAAAATAAAAAAATAAAATTTTGAAAATCCGAGAGGAGGAGTTACAGTACAGATGTCTGTCCTCTGCCACGCGAAGTCTGTACCTGATGAGCTTCACCATTTCGGCTGCGTCAACAACCATCTCTGGTCCCAGTAAAACTCGCTCTCCAACATCATTCCAAGATGAGGGTGTACGACACCTACGCCCGTATAGAGCCTCAAAAGGTGACATCTTAATGCTGGCCTGATAACTGTTGTTGTAAGCAAACTCCACCAAATGTAGATGATCCTCCCAGGAACCTTCAAAATCCAGGACGCACGTCCGCAGCATGTCCTCGAGTGTCTGAATAGTCCTCTCTGACTGTCCGTCCGTCTGGGGGTGGTATACAGTACTAAACTTAAGCTGAGTGCCCAAACTAGTCTGCAGACTCCTCCAGAAATGGAAAGAAAAGTGACTATCCCGATCTGAGATAATGCTGACGGGAACTCTGTGAATCATGACTATCTGCCACATGTACAACTCCGCAAGCCTCTCTGTAGACGAACCCACCTTGAATGGCAAGAAGTTGGCCGATTTGGTCAACCTGTCAACGATGACCCAAATCGCGTCTTTCCTTTCTGGTGTATGCGGCAACCCAGATACGAAAACAATGGTGATATGTTCCCACTTCCACTCTGGAATTGGCAATGGCTGCAATAATCCTCCGGACCTCTGTCTCTCTGCCTTGACCTGCTGACAGACCAAGCATCAAGCTACGAAGCGAGCTATCTCCCGCTTCATCCCGTACTACCAGACATGCTCTCGCAGATCCCATTACATCTTGTCGGCACAAGGATGTATAGAGTACTGCGATCTATGTGCCTCCTGCATGATCTGCTCCGTGAGCTCCTCGCTAGGCACACATAACCTGGAACCGTGCCTCAAGGCACCATCCTCTGCAAGTGAAAACTCGTCATCCACCAACCCTGTACGAACCTACTCTCGGATACACCGCAGAGCCACATCCTCGAACTGCGTCGCCTTGATCTTTTCCGTCAAGTACGACTATAATTGAAGGCCCCATAACTGCATCTGCACTTCGGACACAATCACCTCAATCCCAAGGCTCTTCAAGTTTGCAAGCAAGTGCCGATCCATAGTCAAACACATGGCTGTCCGATACCTACTCAAGGCATCGGCAACTACGTTGGCCTTCCCCGGGTGATACTGAAGTGAGATGTCAAAGTCCTTCATCAACTCTAGCCCTTCCCCGGGTGATACTGAAGTGAGATGTCAAAGTCCTTCATCAACTCTAGCCATCTGCGCTGCCTCATGTTGAGATCTTTCTGTGTAAATACATACTTCAAGCTCTTGTGATCTGTGAAAACCGCCACCCTCTTGCCATACAGATAGTGCTTCCACAACTTTATAGCAAAAATTACCGCTGCCAGCTCCAGGTCATGGGTAGGGTAGTTCTTCTCATGGGACGTAATTGCCTGGAAGCATAGGCAATCACCTTCCCATGCTGCTGCAAGACACAAGCCAGCCCCTTCCCTGAAGCATCACTAAAAATAGTGAATTTACCTGATCCTGAAGGCAATGTCAGAATCGGAGCTGTGGTAAGCTGCTTCTTCAACTCATCAAAAGCTGCCTGACACTCCTCTGACCAAACATACTCAGCATCCTTTCGGGTCAACCGAGTCAACGGCTCTGCAACCCGGGAGAAATCATGCACAAATCTCCTATAATATCCTGCCAGCCCCAGGAAACTCCAGATCTCTGCCACTGAAGACGGCGCTGCCCAAGCCTCAACTGCTGTGATCTTCTTCAGGTCCATTGATATACCATCTCCAGTCACCACATGACCCAAGAAGTCAACCCTGTCTAGGAAGAACTCGCACTTCGAGAGCTTGCCATACAATCTCTTCCTCCTGAGTTTCTCCAGAACCACTCTCAAGTGCTCCTCGTGCTCTTCCTCTGTCTTGGAATACACCAGGATATCATCAATGAACACCACTATAAACTTGTCCAAGTACTGGTGGAATACCTTGTTCATTAGGTTCATAAACACTGCTGGTGCATTAGTCAGCCCAAACGGCATAACCAAAAACTTAAACTGCCCGTACCGTATCCTGAAAGCGATCTTGGGAATATCCTCCCTCTTCACCTTCACCTGGTGATAACCTGACCTCAAATCAATCTTGGAGAACACCCGAGCTCCGCTCAACTGATCAAAGAGATTATCGATCTGCAGCAATGGATATCTGTTCTTAATCGTCAGGTTGTTGAGTGCCCTGTAGTCGATACACATCCGTACCGACCCATCCTTCTTGGGTACGAAGAGTACCGGTGCACCCTAAGGTAAAGAACTCGATCGGATGAAGCCCTTGTCCTGCAGCTCATCCACCTTCTTCTTCAGCTCCACCAATTCACTGTTGTTCACTCGATAGACATGCTGAGAAATCGATTCCACGCCAGAAACCAAGTCCATCGAGAACTCTACATCCATGTCCGGTGGAATCCTTGGAAACTCCTCTGGAAATACGTCCATAAACTCTGCGATCAAGGGATGCGGAGCCACCTGCTCCTCAACTGAAGCTCCACAGAAGATGCCACTGTCCTGCTCTGCCTGCCGCCGGGTATACTCAAACTCTGGCTCTCCTGGTGCCCCAAACAAAACTCTACCCCCTCGACAATCAATGCGGGCATGGTGTCTACTCAGCCAGTCCATACCTAATATAATATCGTAGTTCGGTAGTGGCATGACGAGTAGACTTACTCCCAACTCTCGGCCTCCCAACATAATGCTCTGCCCCCTGCAAACATCACTCACGAGGATGACCCCACCCCCGGTCGTGATCTTGCAGGTCCTAGGCAATGGTTCAGAAACCAGACTATGTCTAATAGCATAATATACTGACACAAAGCTGTGGGAAGCCCCGGAATCAAAGAGTACAAATGTTGGAAGGGAGTCGAGTAGAACCGAACCTGCTATCAGCTCTCCGATGGCCTCTGCATCCTCAGCCGCCGTGGCGAAAGCTCGTCCCTGCTGTCCACCTCGTGCCTGTTGCTGGTGCTGATGGAACCTCTGCTGCTGGGTCTGCAGTGGCCCCCTCAGCTGGCATACTGGAGCCTTGGCTCCACCTTCCTGAGCTCCACGTCCAAAAGCCCCAGGGCAATCCCTCAACTGGTGATCTCCCGTACCACAAAGTAGGCACTTGCCTAGCTTCTTCCTGCACTCATGGATCGTATGCCCCGGCTTCTTACAGAAGGCACAAACGACTACCTGCTGCTGACGAGGTGCCTGCTTCCCTCTCTGCTGCTGATGCTGCACCTGCTGAAAAGGTGCCCGATCCTGCTGCTGATACTGCTGCTGATACTGCTGAACTGGCCTCCGTGGCTGCTGTTGCTGGAAGTGAGGCCTCTTGGCCTGACCCTGACTGCTGCTACCACCCTGGAAGTTACGACCCCTTTTCTGCTTCAACCCCAGGTCGTCCTCCACTGCCATAGCCCCAGAAAATATCTCAACAAATGTAGCGTTCCGGTCGCTCTTAGTCAGCGACCGATCCTCTCTAATCAAGCCTCGGCGAAACTTCCTCGTCTTTGTCTTCTCAGTCAAGTCATCTATGAAACGGGCCAATCTACAAAAATCCCCAGCATACTCAGCTACAGTCTGGTTCCCCTGAACCAGACCCTCGAACTGTGCCTCGATACCTCCCAAGGCCATAACAGGAAAGAACTGCTCCTTAAATAGCTCCTTGAACTGGGCCCAAGTCTGGCCCTCAACTCCAACCCTGGGATCTGTCTGATACCATGCACGGGCTAAGTCCTGCATCTGACTGCCCGCCGCCTCGATCTGGAGTCGAGCTGGTATCTCCGCCAGCCTGAATATCTCTTCGATATGCTCTATCCAGTCGTCTGCATAATGGATGCCCTCTATGTCGAAGAACTCTCTGGGATACATCTTTTGAAAGTCCTGTATGTCCTTTTCCCTCCGAAGGGGCTGCTGCTGGGCCCCCTGAGCAGTAACCATCTCGACTGTAGTACGAACCAGCTGGTGTGCCTCGTCGATCCCCTGACGAAAATTGGCAGTCTGCCTCTGCTGCTGCTGGTGGTGGGACTCCAGAATCCTCTCCACGAAGAAGAAGAGATGTACAGCATCTACCATCCCCGCAGGCGGAGGCTGCTACGGTAGAAGGATCTCAGGAATCACAATGCTCAGCCTCCTGACTGGTGGAGGTGCTCCTCCAAAAGTTGTAAAAACACCGACTCCTGAGGGCTGCACTAGCCCCGTGGCACCGGAACCTGGCTGCTGCTAAGGTCGAGAGGTGCTAGACCCCTCTCCAGCGTCTCCCAGTCTAGGGCGATGCGATCTCGTCTCAACCATCCTGGAGACACAGATCAAACAAGAAACAATTTACTGAGAATGAGTCAAAATATCAAAGGAGGACAGTTTAAATTTCTAAGGAAGACAATAAGCAGCAAAATAGATATACAGAATCTGATACGGAGTTTTTCTAGTGTGATTGAGTACCTTCAAAAAATATACTAATTCCTTCTGCAGGCTGCAGCAATATTCTAGTTCGAATACCACTACATTTCCAACCTAGACCTGCATGGGCCACCACTAAAAATGTGTCACGACCCGCACCCTAGAGTAAGGGCACGAGACATGGGTACGTCCAGCCTACGCCGTAGTGTCGACGGTAGAACGCTATCCTAGGTCACAACATCTAACAGTTTAAGGTAATAATAGTTATACTCCCCGAATGGGGGTGACATAACAGAATATATCTCAATCACATCTAAGGTAGAATACGATAAGATAGAATGATATAAAAGATGCGAGACCCAAATCCACAGGAAGTACAAATAGAGAGAAAGCTAAGTGTCTATGATAAACTCCACTGACAACCAGAAATAATACAGATCCAAATAAACAACTCAAATCTCTAATACAATGAAATAAGATAAAGATATCTATGGAGCAACAGTCTCTACAGCTAAGGGATCCGACTGGAAGTCTGGATCGCAAGTGTCCTCTAAGGCTGTCCAATAGAAAGTATCTAAGCAGGCCTCCTCCTCGTCCTCCATAAAATTTTCAACAGGTCCAATCAGGACGGGAACGAGCACATATCTCTCAAAACAGTTCATAATAGGTTAGGACTATAAAGCATGCAATAGAGTAAAATACAGGAAATGCTGGAAAGGAAGTACGGGAAAACATGAGATATTTTGTAACTGAAAGTAAATACATGATAAGTAAAGACTGTAAGTGGCTAAGTGATTTAGAGTATAATATGGTTATGTAAACGGCATAGGGGCACATGAATACAACTAAGAGGCACATGAATACCTACTGGGGATAATGATCACATAACCAATTCTACTCACCCTGCCCCAATCAATACACAACGATCCATTCAAGTTACGTTATTGGCACATGAATACAACTAAAGATACGTGAACTCATGTAATGAGTAGTACATGAGGCACATGATAGTACATGAAGGCACATGAGAACATGTGAATACATGAACTAGTATGAGTACAAGGAGTACCTGATGCACATGATAAAGTACATGAACATGAAATACTCGATGTACTCGTAGAAGGATAACATCTCAGGAAATGATCCATATAGTACTAATCCGTGAAAGATACGTGTCAGCATCAAGTAAAGTAATCTAGAGCAAGAATATAGTCCCAGACAGGTATGAAGAGATCAGAGAATGTACTCGCCTACTATCTGAATGTCCAAGATGAAAGTACTGTCCGAGGAGTGGTGTCTGTCTCCTATAGAATAGTACAAGTCACTAAGAGTCTAAAATGATAATAAGATGCAAGTCAATGCATTCTACATGAATCTCCGTCAATCTAGACCAAAGTCAACTCTTGGTCAACTCTGGTCAACCCTAGAAGTCAAACTAGGTCAACTAGGTCAAACCTAAGTCAAACAAGTCTATACTAGTCTAGCAAGTCTATTCTAGGTCTAACAAGTCTATACAAGTCCAATCTAGACTCACTAGGCAAACAAACACACACATAGGCCATAGGCTATATCATGCCTATAAACCAAACCATATGACATATACACAACCATATGTATATCTAAAATATAATACACTCATAGATATATTGATATAATCTAATATAGAAATACACAATAGCATATAGGTTACCTTTATGTATACCACACATACATATATATCTAATATATATAATAGTACACACACATTATATAGGATACATATAGGCATTCAATATTACATATAGATATATCCATGATAATCACTTATAGGTATACCTAAATATATACATATATTAACTATATATATACATATATGCATAGAGAATAAGGAGAAGGTAAAGTGGTGGTATACATGTGTGTGTATGTGAATGGAGACTTGAGAGTGCAAGAGGGCATGTTTGTGCATGAGTGAAGTGTCAAGAGAGTGTGAGACATGGCATGAGATAACCTGTGTGTGTGTTAAGTGAATCCTGAACAGTGAGCATTAGAAATCAATGAGTGATAGGCAACCCTGGGTACAAAATATCAGTGAAGTACATTTGTATTTATGTGAAAACAAAGAAATCAGTAAATACTCGAAAAAATAGTAAAAGGAAACTGGAATTACATGACAGGTTTTATCAAGAATCAAACAGTGATATATATGGAAATAAAACTGGAATCAGTGATAGTAGGAACTGAACTACATCTCAGGAAATAGGAATTCCTGGAGAACAGTCCCTAATAACACAACTCAGTTGACAATTCTCATGAATAGATTTTCCAGATTTTATTGAGTTCTATCCTATGACAGTTAACATTAAAGAATATCATTCTAATACAGTTCATTAAGGAATGAAGGAAAACTCAGGTTATGGAAATGAATCATGCTCAGGTTAAAGGAAATCAGTTCAGGGAAAGTGCATTGACAGTTATCCCTAATTAAAACATTCATTCAACTCAGTGCCCGTTCACAGGAAACAAATCAGTGAAACCATTACAGTGAGCAGGAAATGAAATCAAATCATAGCTTAGGAAATTTGGAAAAACAATGAACAGGGAAATCATTGATTTAGGAATTCAACTCATGTTATCAAGAACAATCATTCAATTTCAGTTCACCAATGAAACAAAATCAGTTCTACAAATGAAATAATATCATTCAAAAATCCCATGTGTCAGTCAACCCATTCGAGCCCCAACTCCTAGTCCAAATTCTCATTTACAAACCAAAAGCCAAATTCGAAAGTAATGTTAAGCTAAACATGAACAAAAAATATGTGGGAAAACATTTAACAGTGAAAACATTACTTAAAACTGGAATTTAAATGTTCAGAAATTGTAAAATACAATGTATCAGTAATGAGTATCAGTGTATTGCCGTTAACCAAATTCGAATTCAATTATTCCATTGAACCCTTAAACTAACATGTAAAATTAATTAATCATATATCATTAATCATGTCAGGATATAATTTAGCAGTTAAAACATAATTTAGAGCATTAAAAACTGGAATAAAAACACAGAACAAAACAATATACTGCACACGCACAGTGCACTCCTCGTGCACACATGATTCCGTATCCGACATGACACGATAGGTCGTATCACTTGGGGAACCCCGTGTCAGTGGTTGCCCCAACACGTGTCAAATATTACGTGCCCACGTCTCGTGTGCTGTGCACAGGAGACCCTGAACAGCAGGGGAAGGACTCTACGCGCGTACGCGTGTGCACCCGCATGTTCGTGTGTCCAAACCGACACGACACGACAACAATATCAACTCAGAACACCAGAAATTAATAAACGAGCCTAAACCCTAATTTCCTGTTCAAAAATATTTCAGAAATCAATTTGAAATACACTTTGGGGCATTTCATCAAACACATTCACGTTTCCCTGATACGTGTCCGATACGGACACGTATTGGACACGAAACCTAGGATTAGCTATACTTACGATTATGGTAGGCCTAGGGCTTCCTAAATATGCAATAATAACAACATTCTATGGTGAGGATTAGAAATTACCTATGGGTTTGCAATGGGTCAAAAAGCCTCAAATGAGAGTGGATCCTCAAGCCACCAAACTCCTTCAAATTGCTTCTCCTATAAATTTTCTCACCACAAATAGCAAGTAGAAGAAATTTAGAACCTATTGTAATTGATTTGAGGGTAAAAAGAATTAAATAGGATTTTCTAGAAATTATTGAAGTTGGAGCATAACTCTTCCTTAAACTTGAGAAATTTCTAAAGGAGGCTAGCCCTAACTTTGAGCAGGCATTAAATAGAGTGGGGAGGATTAGGGTTGGCTGACCATGGGCTGTGTTTGACTAGGTTAGGGTTACATGGTGTTGGGTTGGGCCTCTATGGGCTTAAGTCATAAATCATGACTTGTGAAACCACAAGCCATTAACTAACCTATTCAAATCCTAATTTCCCCAAATTAAATCTAATGACTATAATACCTCTAACTTAGGTCAAGCTAGGGTTACACACTCTAACCAAGTAGTCATGACCTAGGTTAGCTTCTATGACAGCCTACTAAGTCATCCTGAGTCAAAGTCAATAATAACACCAAATCAATTATACTAGAAATCACTTAAATTCTAATAATTATAATTAATACTAAATAATTTCAAAATTTTAAAAATGACCAAAATACCCTCAAGCTAGAAATGTGGTAGTGACACTCCACCAGATGCAAGTGGTCCTCCCATGATCCTCCAAAATCTAGCATACACGCCCTCAACAAGTCTTCCAACGTCTGAATGGTGCGCTCTGACTGACCATCTGTCTGCGGATGGTACGACGTACTAAACTTCAGTCGAGTACCAAGGCTTTTCTGTAGGCTATGCCAGAAGTGCGATATGAATCTCGAATCTTGGTCAGATACTTTACTAACCGGTACTCCATGAAGTCTTATAATCTGCCTTATATACATCTCCGCTAGGGCTTCTGTAGACTGCCCTACTCTAAAGGGTAGGAAGTGAGCTAACTTGGTGAGTCGGTCTACTATCACTCAAACTGTATCCCGTCCACTCGGGCTCCTCGGTAATCCAGTAACGAGGTCCAAAGTGATATGCTCCCATCTCTACTCTGGTATGAGAAGTGGTTGGAACAGTCATGTGGACCTCTGGTGCTCAGCCTTGACTTGTTGACACACCAAGCATATGGTTGCAAAGTGGGTTATCTCTCGCTTTATTCTATCCCTCCAGAAATGTTGTCTCAAATCTCTGTACATCTTCGTACCTCCTTGGTGAATGGAGTATGCTGAAATGTGTGCCTCCATCATTAGATCCAAATGAAGCACTTTATTAGGAACTGTCGAAGCATGGAAAAGAACAGGAAAGTCCATGCGACTCAAATTAGTGGGAGCTTCATGCGGCTCAAAAATCCTTTAGAGCTTCATGCGGCTCAAAAATCCTTTAGAGCTTCATGTAGCTCAAAAGCCCCCGATAGCTTCATACGGCTCGAGAAAAGACACGTGGCCCTATGTGGTTCAAAAATAGGCCTCAACAGCTGGCTACTATGTGCAGCTGGCTCATTAAATGCTCTGACGCAATGCGGCAGCTCTGACACAAAGAACTGACAGCTCTGACATAAAGGCAAAATGATGACCCTGACATAATGACGTGCTCGTAGATAGACGAGAAAAATCTTTATAGCTGGCACGATCCACCGATTCTAAAGTTCCTTATGCGGATCATTAAAAGTAGCTCATGCGGCTCTGATTTGGTGGAGCTTTATGCGGCTCAATTTTAACGGAGTTAATGCGGCTCTGTTTAGATGGGTCCTTATGCGGCTTATTTTTAATAGAGTTCATACAGCTCTATTTTGAGGGGCTTATGCGGTTCTGTTCAATGGGACTTCATGCGGCCCAGTTTACTAGGGGCTTATGTGGTTCTGTTCAATGGGACTTCATGCGGCCCAGTTTACAAGGGGCTTATGCGGTTCTATTCAATGGGACTTCATGCGGCCCAGTTTATAAGGGGCTTATGCGGTTCTGTTTAATAGAACTTCATGCGGACCAGTTCACCAGGAGCTCATGCGGCTCGTCACAAAAATAGAAGTTGGGACACGTGGCAGGAGTTGATCAAATCTTAATAATTTAGATTTATTACAATCAACGTAAAAGTCCAGATTTATTGCAATCATATCAATCCAGATTTATTGCAACAAACAAATAAAGAGCAACATTAACCAATCCACAACTGCCCACTTTTTAAGGCGCCGTTACAAGAGGGTGGCTCAGAGTTTGCCACGTGGCTACACACCCCACTCATCATAAAATCCTATAAATAGCAAGGTGTCATTCCCTTGTAAACACACGAAGACATAGGCCGACACACAGAGATCATTCCACACAGAGATACACTTTCGAGCAAGAGCATTTCTTTCCTGGAGCCGAAGCTGCGTTCGATCATCCAAGGAGTAAGGCAGAGTTGCTGTCACTCTTTCGAGCCTCTACCGTCACCCCCCAGAATCAAAAATAAACAATTGTACATTAGATTGCTTTTCCTATGTTTGGTTCCTATGCTCTCTTTTGTGCATGCGAGTTTGTATTGTGAATTAAAGTTCAGTCCTCCCGTAAAATTGTTCTGTTCTTTGATAATCAATGAAAAACACGATGGCGACTCTGCTGGGGACTAACTTCTCTACTGCTGAGAAGTTGGTGACGCAATCGGACGCAACCAAACTTGGCTCCGCACAACAGATGCTGGTCGTCCGCTTCACCAGCAGGCGTTACAAGAAATGCTCTCCGACGGGAGCGCTGGCCGGGTCCAGAAGCGAGCCCGCACAATGAAGGCCCACAGGTAGTGGAGGTCGAAGTCATTTTCTCCTCCCCAAGCCCTGAAAGAAGTGTTCTCTGCTGCCCAAGATGGCGGAGAAGATTCGCATGTGGCCCCACTTCAGGCCGCAGAGGACCCTACTATTCTCAAGTTCGGCAGAAAAAAGCACTACGATGCTGGACTTGAGGAAGCAAATGGGGACTCTATGCGGTCCAGGGAGAAGCCGCATAAGGGTGCCAGCCGCATGAAGAAGGCTCATGCGGCCAACAATTCCAGCCGCATGAAGGCTCATAAGGCCACTAGATCCAGCCGCATGAATGTTCCTGCGGCAGTAAAATCTAGCCGCATGAACGTAAAAGCCAGCCGCATGAATGCTCATGCGGCAGCCAAATCCAGCCGCATGAATTCTTATGCGGCCACAAATGCTAGCCGCATGAATGCTTATACAGCCACCAATCCCAGCCGTAGACCATCTGCTCCGTGCGGCTCTGGTTCTGTCTTTGACAGCCTCTCATGCGGTCCTGATCTCGGATGCTCCAATGAGAATATGCCAGACTTTGTGTGGCACAATTTGGACTCTTTCTACTATGCGACCTTGGGTGCTAGAGGGAAGAAGTCTAGGGCAGTACGGGCTCGTCGAGCTCAGTCAGCTGTCCCAACCTCTGACCATCAGAGAGCTCCGCTTACTGTTAAGCGGGCCTCTGATGGAAAGTTGTACAGAACCGACCGTGTCCAGCTGTAACACCCAGTTTTCTAAAATGAGCATAATTTTAAAATTTTGTATTTTAATTAATTTAATTATGATATTTAAATTAATAATATGATTTTTGGTGATTTTTAATCATTTTAAAACTATTTAAAAATTATGACTTGTGATTTGATGTGCAACTAGTGGAACCGTAGAAACTGTCTGCCCCAGAGCCTAGCCATGTGATTAGGGTATTTCAATTATCATTTTTAGTCTAGGGATAATTTGGTCATTTTTACTTTTTTTTGAATTATTGATTTATTGAATGGATTGACGATTGTTGATTTGACTTTTACTAGTTGTGACTTAAGAGACTAACCTAGATGTTGACTCTAGTTATGGTGACTTGATTAGCATGGTTAGACCCTAATCTAACTTAAGTCGACTTGGTTTTGACTTGAGTGATTTAGCTCTTGAAAAATTAGGAAGGATTTTAATGTTGGACTTAAGGCTAAGGTAGAGAGCCCATTGCTCATGTGACTTGGCCCATGGCCCATGACTAGTAACCCTAACCTTAATTTCCATTCAATATGACCAGCCACTTAGGGATCCACCTCCCTATAAAGTCATCTCCTCCATGTTCTTGCCTCTTTTGTAATGTTTTAACATTTTGAAGAAAGAGGTAAAGAGCCATCTTCCACAATCCATAATCTTTCTTATTTCAGGTCCTTTTTGGCTCAAATCTTTTGCATTAGGTTCCAATTAGTCTCTTCTTTCTGTTCATGGAGAGTAATCTCAGCCTTGGATCAATTTGGAGCATTTGCCCATCAAGAAGGACACCCCGCATTTGAGGCTTTTCCTTGCAAATTGCACCTATAGGTAAAATCCGTTAAATTGATTTAATATTCTATTTTCTTTACATATTAGGCTAGCCCTAAGTATTCCGTACCTGTCCCTAGAGTTTGGGTGGATTTCGTGTCCGTTTGGTGTCCGTATCGGACACCTATCATGGTGTATGTGCATGTGTTTGATGAAATGTCACAAAGGATTTTATTTTTGATTTTTGAAAAACTAATTATATAGATACCTAGGTCTATATGTGTATGATAATGTTTGTGAAGATTGATATGGATTTCGTGTCGTATTCGTGTCGGAATTGGACATGCACACGTGCGCAGCAGGCTGCGCACAGTGCCCTGCTGCTCGGGCACTGTAGCGGACACGACACAGCACGTATGGACAAAAAAATTTATGGACACCTAGGCCACGTTTTTGCACTACACGAACAAAATTTCATGTAATATTATCGAGTATATTGAGAGAAAACCCGCCTGTACGGAATTGCACTGTCACGCACACGCGCAGTTTTGCCTCGCTGATACGCACCTATAGATCGGACACGACACGGGTTCGACCCAGGTCAGGGTATGGGAATCCTAGCCCATCTATGGGCGAACCTCTATGCACGAGCATGAGTCACGTGTCGCCTTGTGTCGAGAGCACGAAGGCTCGACACGCAAGCACGAGACAGTCTTCATTGAGTGTTTCACTTGGATTCACATTCATTGATTGGACACTTCGTATCCAGTTTCCTTGACACAAACACTTCTCCCAGACATGTGTGCACCCACTCGACACCTGTGCACGTTTAATTTGATGTTTAATTGATTTTTCATGGTTTGAACTTGGGTTTCTCTATTATTTCTGATACTTAATTTACTGTATGGGTTTTCATAAAATTTGATGTGTTTCAAAACCAATTTCCCTGTTTAATTACCTAGATTTATTTTATTACATATGTAGTAGAATACTGAAATGTTGGTCTAAGAGTTGTGTCGAGGATTGGGATATCGGAATTGGTTTGGAGTTTCGAAATTCAAGAGTAAGGCTATGAACTGATGAGTTCACTGATATAGTCCCTTTTACTGATACTTGATAACTGAGATTGTAACTTGATTTTTTGGGTTTTATTGATTTTAGTTTCAAATATTAAATCACTGTACAGTACACTTTTTCTAAGAATTCATTTAACACACATGACCCCATTCCTTTCCCTGAATGACAGGCCATGATCCCCTTGTTGTTACAGTTAAATGAGATGTATTGGGTTCATATATAGAACCTGAGATTGAATGGATGTATCAGGAATTCTGAGAATGGTGGTTTTTCATACCTTGATTCGTATATTCAATTACACACTAAGTGTTTTAAATTCTGAGAATAAGTTTGACACTCAGATACACATGAAAATTGGTTTATGTAGACTGAATAGCTAAGAATGATTCCACATATTGGTTCAATGGTTGCAAATAAACTGATATGAATACATTCACACACACAAACTGGAAATCCTACGACTGAAACTGAGATGGGTCTTTGCAATTGGTTTGGGGATTGTCACTGATTTATGGTGTTATGAACTGTCTTGGGCTGAGATGTGATATTCCTGGGTTAATTTCATTCTGATTTTTGTGTTAATGATATAATTAGAACACCTGCACATGTATCCTTAATTGATTCGAGTTTACTTCTTTATTTTGTTCAAATTGAATGTATCAATCTCTGTCACGCCCAAGAACCAGAATACTAGAGAGCGGAGGAATGACTCAGCTAGCTACGTATTACGGGTAGATGAATACCGTATAATACGATCAATGTTGTCTACAAGACGAGGGGGTGCATACTACATGAAAGTCTCCCTATGGTCACTTCACATCTATTGTCTCAATCATTCGAACAAGAAATAGAAATAGAGAACATGTAAGATAAAGCAGTAAGGCGTCCCAAACGCTTAACCAAAATGTTCTTGATATCTGGCTTTACAAAACATAGCCAGATGATGTAGCAAGATATACACAATTGTTTATCAGCTGCAGCCCGACTTTAGTTACAATTATGTAAAAGTAAATACAAGACAATCCGACTAACATGTCGGTGCCAAACGGCAAGGTATAAAGTAGATAACAAAATGAGCGAGGAAGTAAGAAACCCACTCGAGTCCTCCTGCGATCATCCCTCTAGTGTTGACCATCTTGGAGGTAGAAGTAAGCTGAGTCCTCGGGGACCGGCTCTAAATCTGGCCATGCAAAACCAAAGAGGTTAGATCTCTAATATCAAGTACCGCAAGGAAGCACGATATGAGGAATAAACCAGTAATAGGAAACATAATAAATAGATCTCTGCTGGCTACTGGGATTCACATCATATCACGACACTTCGAGCCGACTTCCCAACCAAACAAGGACAGAAGTTGACCCGTTATGTCCAGATATTCTGATCATCTTAGTTAGTCATCAGAGTAGAGACAGTACACAAACAAATCAATTTAAACGGCCATGCAACTACTACGGCTTGCTACTGTGAGTTCCAAGTTATCCTGGAATTATGCAATAGGGATTCCTCAGTTCTTACTATGTGCAAGCAAGGCTAGTTTACACAATCAATCAATTGCGCCAATCATGAATTAGACGAGTCCCAGCGGGACGCCCGTCATCAATATACAATATACAATAAATAATATAACCAGATTCTGCTCCCTGCCCGTGTAGCAGATTTACAGTATCTGTGGGAACCAGCCGACCTGTCGGGCACTTAATAGTCCTAAGAGGGCTGCCATGTAAGAACTCAGGAATCTATTCTCTCCATGCAATCATTATTTTATTTAACTTAATAGCCTATATGTTGAGTGAAATCCCATGCCATGGATCATGGTCATTCAGAATAAGTACTGGTGTACGGGGTACGATATGCACAACTCTACAACGATACCCGTGCGGTTAGGTTGTAGGTCTTACATAGCGTAATGCAACAATCAAAACTAACCACGGAATAATCCTGCCTTAACCATAAAGTACACATGCTGCTTTTGTAGAAAAATAAATTGAAGCCTGCACATGCCTGTATGCCAATATTCGGGATCGGCTAATCGATTGCAATAGCTCAAAATCCATATGGACGTGTCTCATTCATTCAATTCAATAAGACGACTAGCCAGTCTCTTAGTTCCAACTAGGAACGCATGATCAATTATTAGTAAAGTTAACAATCAATGTTAATTTGTAACAAGACATGAAAGCCAAACTATTATTTAGTATGGTCGAGTCTACAACTCTCAGGGTTAAATTCCAGTCATACTGGGTATCCATAAACCAATCAAGACACAGGGCACGTTCTACACAACTATATGTATTAAAAATATTAACATGCCAAGATTATCGAGTTCATGCAAAAAGACGTAAGGATATAATAGGAGAATTATCATGCCACCATTAAATGAATAAATTATAGAGCAATAGAAGCACCAAGGTTAGATTACGCCAAGGTTGGTCTACGCTCAAGTTTTTACGCTAAGGCCAACAAGTTACGCCAAGTTTTACGCTGTGGCAAAATACGCGCGCAAAGACATCAAAGTGTATACATGGATGAATACGCGTAAAGGAAGTATGCGTAAAAAGTAACAGAACAAGTTGCGTGTAAAACTCGTTTTACGCCGAGCCAAAGAGAACGCGTAAAAAGGGCTACGCGTAAAAACAGGGTTACGCGTAAAAAGATTGAATTTACGCCTGAGACACTGCGCGCGTAAAACATCGCACGCGTAAAAAGTAACGCGCATAAAAAGTAAAGTTTTTACACCTGAATGAATACGCGTAAAAAGGGATACACCAAGTTAAGTAGACTTTGCGTAAAAACATGTTCACGCTGACACGAGTGATCGTGGGCGTAAAAAGCTGATGCTATGCGAGCACGTATAACGGGAGCGTAAAAATCCAGCACTACGCAGGCACGTGAAAATGTGAGCGTAAACTCAATACTACGCTTGCACGTATAACGAGAACATAATCTCAATACTACGCTTGCACGTATAACGTGAGCGTAAAGATCCTCTCGAACTCCAATTCCTATGGAACCTTCGTTCCAAGCCAGAAATGGGGTTCCCATGGTTCAGAATGGCGTATAACACCACCTCAACAAAACGGGAAAGAATAAAACTTGGGAGTAAGGATGTTAACAGATCAAAACCACTAAAAATTAGAAAAATAGTAACTCTAGATCTTCTAAGAATAAGACTTCAAAATGAAAAATGCCAAGTTCTAAACTCTCTTAGGATCACGAAAGGGAGATAAATGAACCATAAAAATATGGGTTCTCATGTGATGCAAGATGTACTTGCCTACGGTTGGTAGGTGGAGAGAGTAATGAGGATGAAGAAGAAGAGTAATGGTGAAGGAGAGTAATGAAGAGAGAGAAAGGGGTGGACTTTAAATGGAAGGGGTGGTGGTAGGTGGGGGTTTGTTTCGGTTCATGTTGAACCAACATACTAATCCAATCTAAGCCGAACCCAAAGTATAGCTAAAGCAGAGTATAAAAGCAGGAAATAAAATACAGAAATAAAATTGTAGAAAATTAATTTGCGTGAATTAAAGGAATTTAAATACAGGATATTACATGATAAATATTAAATAAATACATTCAAGTAGTACATGCACAAAAATACGTATTCTGGGAACGAGAAGTGACATCTCTACCCTCCTTAGAAAAATTTTGTCCTCGAAATTTCAAATCCAAGCAGGATAGGAATATCAAAACTAAGCTAATCTAGGTACAAAAAACTTGAGCAAGCGATCATTCTTCAATGTTAACTAGCATATAACATATCTATATTAACAATCTACGATATCACTTAGTTCTATCCATAGGGTGACAAGCATAAGGGGTTAAAACAATCAAGGTACATGGGAAGAAATATACCTTGTGAGTCAAACAGATGTGGATGCCGTGATCGGATATCATCCTCACGTTCCCACGTTGACTCTCCTAATGAGTGATGACCCCAAGCAACTCGAACAAGGCTAATTGTTCGGTTCTTGAGTATCTTCTCTTTTCGGTCCAAAATGGATACCGGCTGCTCCTCATAAGACAAGTTGGTACCAACAACCAACTCAGAATGATCAAGGATATGGCTTGGGTCCGATACATACCTTCGCAACTGAGATACATGAAACACGTCATGCACCTCTCGTAACGAAGGTGGAAGGGACAAACGATAAGCAAAATTGCCTACCCTATCAAGGATAACGAATGGTCCTACGTATCGCGGACTCAACTTCCCGCAAACGCCAAATCTAATGACCCCACGGGTCGGTGAGATCCATAGGAACACGTGGTCCCCAACAGAAAACTCTAGCGGCCTATGATGCTGGTCCGCCCCAATGACGATGTCGATCTTGTGTAACTCAAAGTCGCTCCCTAATTCCCTTAACCACTTCAACTGTTTGAACAATCATCTCTGGACCTAACATCTTCCTCTCCCCGATATCATCCCATGCTAGTGGCGACCTACACTTCTTACCATATAGTGCCTCAAATAGCGCCATCTGGATACTGGCTTGATAACTGTTATTGTATGAGAACTCAACTTAGTGCAGGTGGCTTTCCCAAGATCCTCCAAAATCCAGAGTGCAAGCTCGTAATATATCTTCCAAAGTCTGAATTGTCCTTTCTGATTGCCCGTCCGTCTGTGGATGGTAAGCCGTGCAAAATTTTAACTTGGTGCCTAGACTATGATGCAAGCTTTTCAAGAAATGTGATGTGAAATAGGTATCTCTGTCTGACACAATACTGACAGGGACTCCATGCTGCCTGACTATCTGTTGTATATATAACTCTGCCAACTTTTCTGTAGATTGCCCTACTCTGAAATGAAGAAAATGTGCTATCTTTGTAAGCCGGTCCACTATTACCCAAATAACATCTTTACCACTTGGCGATCTTGGTAAACCGGTCACAAAGTCCATTGTGATGTGTTTCCACTTCCATTCCGGGATAGAAAGCGGTTGCAATAATCCAGCTGGCCTCTGCTGTTCTGCCTTCACTTGCTGACATATCAAGCAATGGGAAACAAACCTAGCTATCTCCCTCTTCATCCAGTTCCACCAGAAGTGCTGCTTGAAATCTTGGTACATCTTGGTCCCTCCAGGATGTATAGAATACTGAGAACTGTGAGCTTCTGTCATAACTTCCTGTCTGATATCTCCACTAGGCACGTATAGGCGCGATCCAAACCTAAGTGTACCATCTACATGAATTTTTATCTCCTTCCTGAGCCCTGACTCATATTCTGTCCTAAGCTTCTGAATCCTTGGGTCCTGTGCCTGAGCTGCGTTGATCCTACCTACCAAGTCAGATTGGACATATAGACTTGCCAGAACTCCTACTTCATTAGGAAGTATAACTTCTATGCCCATCTCCTGAAGGTCTTCTAAGACATGCTTCTGTGTTGTCAACATAAATGTGCCGCCCCTTCTGCTGAGAGCGTCTGCTACCACACTAGCCTTGCCTGGATGATACTGAAGCTCCACGTCGTAATCCTTGATCAGTTCTAACCATCTTCTCCGTCTCATGTTTAGCTCCTTCTGAGTAAAGATGTACTTTAGACTTTTATGGTCTGTGTACATGTCCACTCGGTCACCATATAAGTAATGCTTCCATAGCTTCAAAGCAAATACTACTGCCGCCAACTCCAAATTATGAGTTGGGTAATTCTTCTTGTGGTCCCAAAGCTGTCTAGATGCATATGCTATCCCCTTCTCGTGCTGCATGAGGACACATCCCAGTCTTTTACCTGACGCATCACAATATACAGTAAAACTTCCGGGTCCAACTGGCAATGTAAGAATGGGTGCTGATATCAACTTCTGTTTCAGATTCTTAAATGATGACCGGCATTCTGTCGACCAAATGAATGGCACATCCTTCCGTGTCAAGCGGGTCATGGGTGCTGAAAGTCTTACAAAATCTGATACAAATCTTCTGTAATATCCTGCTAATCCCAAAAAACTCCGTACATCAGCTACGGTCTTGGGTACTGGCCAACTCTCTACGGCTTCTACCTCCTTGGGATCCACTGCTACTTCGGCTCCTGATATGATATGACCCAAAAATAAAATATGATCCATCCAGAACTCACACTTGCTGAGCTTGGCATACAACTGGTTCTCCTTCAGAACCTGCAACACTTTTCTGAGGTGGTCTTTATGCTCCTTTTCACTAGCAGAGTATATAAGAATGTCGTCGAGAAACACCACGACAAACTGATCTAAGTATGGCATGAAGTTGCGGTTCATCAAATCCATGAATATTGCTGGAGCATTGGTCAAACCAAATGACATTACCAAGAATTCATAATGCCCATACTTCGACCTGAATGCTGTCTTGGGAATGTCCTCCTTCCAAACCCTCACTTGATGATAGCCTGACCGAAGATCTATCTTGGAGAAAACTCTAGCCCTGCTCAACTGATCAAACAAATCATCGATCCTTGGTAGTGGGTACTTGTTCTTTACTGTTGCCGCGTTAAGCTTCCTGTAGTCGATACACAATCTGGATGATCCATCCTACTTCCCTACAAGTACCACTGGTAATGCCTATGGCGATATGCTAGCTTGGATAAACTTCTTCTCCATCAGTTCCTCTATGTGCTGATATACCTTGGCCTGCTCCGAATCTGCCATTCTGTAAACCCGATCTGATATCGGTTTAGTCCCAGGTGCCAATTCTATACTGAACCCAATATCTCTAACCGGTGGCAGACCGGGAAGTTTTTTGGGAAATACGTCTAGAAATTCTTCAACTACTTTCAGAACCTGAACTTCTTCCATTGCCGTTATTACTCCCTTCTCTTGCTGAGTTGCCTCTGATCTGACTAAGGTGAATCTTTTCATGCCTGGAATATCAAAAGATACACTCCCACTACGATAATCTATTGTCGCATGACTATCTTTCAGCCAGTCCATGCCTAAGATAACGTCGAAATTTCCAACAAGAAATTCTATCAACCGGGCGGGTAAGGAATGCCCGCAAACTACAATGCCACATGTTAGAATAACTCTACTAACTCCTATGAGCCCATTACCAGTGAGTATATTCAACCTCCCTGGTAATGCCTCGAATTCAATTCCTAGCCGTGTCGTAAATTGTGCAGATATAAATGAGTATGATGCTCCCGAATCAAACAATGCTACTGCGGGATATGAGACGACGAGAATGTTACCTGCCACAACATCCCCCGATGCTAATGCCTCCTCCAAGGACAGAATGAATGCCTGCCCTCGACCTCCTTGTTGGTTCCCATGTTCTGGCCTAGCCTGGTGCTGCTGCTGGCCCCTTCCTTGATGATGCTGGGGTGGTCTATGCTGGTGTTGCTGCATCGGCGGTCTCTACTGCCGAAACATCTAAGCCTGCGGCATTAATGGGCGCTGTGCCAACGGTCTCACTGCTACCGCTGGTCCTTGATACTGTCCTGCCCCTGGTGCTGGCAGAGCAGAAAACTGCTGTACTGATCCTCCTGATCTCGAATTCATGGGACATATGGTAATCCGATGATCTAGATTTCCACATATCAAACACAGTCCGTTCAATGCCCGACACACATCTCTAGTGTGCCCTATCTTCCCACAATAAGTGCAGCCCACTGGGGGTTGCTGGTTCTTCCTTAGTTGTTGCTGCTGCTGCATGGGTGGTGGTGTTGGCCCTCGTATCGCCATATCGTGGATGCGAATACCAGGGGATGGTGCTATTATTCGGGGCGCTGCTCCCCCTCATCCTTCCATCTGACTGTGGGATCTCTTCTGACCCCCAGTCCTTGTCGTGATCCTCTGAATGGTGATCTCATGCCTTCGAGTTGCCGTCAATACTTCGTCAAAAGTATGGTAATTGTGCCCCTCTATCAATTGCAAGAGCTCAAGATGAAACCCTTGCTGGAACCTCATCGCCCTCTGGGGTAAACCTACTCAATCTGCAGAACTCCGCTGCATAAGCATCTACCATCTTGCCGGCCTGCTTGAGGTTGATAAACTTCTATTGTAGCTCAAACTATGCCACAACTTCATAGTACTTCGTCTTGAATCTTGCTGTAAAATTGTTCCAAGCAACGGGACGTCTGATACCTATTTCCTCTGATTTCTACCAATCTTGTGCCAGATCCTGAAGTAACAACTTCAACTGATCCACACGTTCTTCTGCCGGTACCTTAGCGGCTGTCAGAATAGCCTCAATATCCTTAAGCCACGCATCTGCTGAAATAGCATCTTCCGTGCCCTCAAAATGGCGGGGGTTTTACTTACAAAACCTGGTTAATGCTCCTGAATCTGGCGTTGCCCCTCTTTCTAATGACGTTTGTAATCCTTGGTTGAGTAGTACATTCTGCTCTTGTAACTGAGCGTGCATGTGCTGCTGGACTAACATCTGGTGTTGTTGAGTAGCCATCATTCCTCTCATGATCTCCAGAAGGGCCGGGATGTCCACTTCCACAGGGGTAGGCGGAACTATGGGTGGTATAGGAACCTCCGGATACTGCGGTCCAACTGCTGGTTCCACTATCACTTCTTCTTGGATAGTCTCTTGGGGTAGTACTGGCCCTTGTTGCTGACCAACCTGGTCAGGTTGTCCATGCTTTCCTTGTTGTTGTTGTCCAGTCCTGACAGATGCGGACGAGGTGCCCCTAAGAAAAGCGACAAGAGAATAATCAAACGACCGGACAGGAAAGATCAATGAAGTCAAGGGATATTGGACTGTCAAGCTAGAGTCTAGAGTAACGAATCGTGATATCAAGAGAAAATATGTGTGATTGAAACATCCTATAAATCAAAATACCCCACAAGTCTGAAATCAGACCTGCATGGGCCACCACTAAAACCTTGTCACGTCCCAGAACCAGAATACTGGAGAACGGGGGAATGACTCAGACAGCTACGTATTATGGGTAGATAAATACCGTATAATACGATCAATGTTGTCTACAAGACGAAGGGGTGCATACTACATGAAAGTCTTCCTATGGTTACTTCATATTTATTGTCTCAATCATTCGAACAAGAAACAGAAATAGAGAACATGTAAGATGAAGCAGTAAGGCGTCCCAAACGCTTAACCAAAACGTTCTTGATATCTGGCTTTATAAAACATAGCCAGATGATGTAGCAAAATATACACAATTGTTTATCAGCAGCAGCCTGACTTTAGTTACAATAATGTAAAAGTAAATATAAGACAATCCGACTAACATATCGGTGCCAAACGGCAAGGTATAAAGTAGATAACAAAATGAGCAGGGAAGTAAGAAACCCACTCGAGTCCTCCTGCGATCATCCCTCTAGTGTTAACCATCTTGGAGGTATAAGTAAGCTGAGTCCTCGGGGACCGGCTCTAAATTTGGCCATACAAAACCAAAGAGGTTAGACCTCTAATAGCAAGTACCGCAAGGAAGCTCGATATGAGGAATAAACCAGTAATAGGAAACATAATAAATAGATCTCTGCTGGCTACTGGGATTACATCATATTACGACACTTCGAGCCAACTTCCCAACCAAACAAGGACAGAAGTTGACCCGTCATGTCCTGATATTCCGATCATCTTAGTTAGTCATCAGAGTAGAGACAGTACATAAACAAATCAATTTAAACGGCCATGCAACTACTATGTCTTGCTACTGTAAGTTCCAAGTTATCCTAAAATTATGCAATAGGGATTCCTCAGTTCTTACTATGTGCAAGCAAGGCTAGTTTTCCCAATCAATCAATTGCGCCAATCATGAATTAGGCGAGTCCCAGTGGGACGTCCATCATCAATATACAATATACAATAAATAATATAACCAGATTTCGTTCCCTGCCCGTGTGGCAGATTTGCAGTATCTGCGGGAACTAGTCGACCTGTCGGGCACTTAATAGTCCCAAGAGGGCTGCTATGTAAGAACTCGGGAATCCATTCTCTCCATGCAATTGTTATTTTATTTAACTTAATAGTCTCTATGTTGAGTGAAATCCCATGCGGTGGATCATGGTCATTCAGAATGAGTACTGGTGTACGGGGTACGATATGCACGACTCTACAACGATACCCATGCGGTTAGGTTGTAGGTCTTACATAGCATAATGCAACAATCAAAACTAACCACGAAATAATCCTGCCTTAACCATAAAGTACACATGCTGCTTTTGTAGAAAAATAAATTAAAGCCTGCACATGCCTGTATGCCAATATTCGGGATCGGCTAATCGATTGCAATAGCTCATAATCCATATGGACGTGTCTCATTCATTCAATTCAATAAGACGACTAGCCAGTCTCTTAGTTCCAACTAGGAACGCATGATCAATTATTAGTAAAGTTAACAATCAATGTTAATTTGTAACAAGGCATGAAAGCCAAACTATTATTTAGTATGGTCGAGTCTACAACTCTCAGGGTTAAATTCCAGTCATACTGGGTATCCATAAACCAATCAAGACACAGGACACGTTCTACACAACTATATGTATTAAAAATATTAACATGCCAAGATTATCGAGTTCATACAAAAAGGCGTAAGGATATAATAGGAGAATTATCATGCCACCATTAAATGAATAAATTATAGAGCAATAGAAGCACCAAGGTTAGATTATGCCAAGGTTGGTCTATGCCCAAGTTTTTACGCTAAGGCTAACAAGTTACGCCAAGCTTTACGCTATGGCGAAACACGCACGCAAAGACATCAAAGTGTATACATGGATGAATAAACGTAAAGAAAGTATGCGTAAAAAGTAACGGAACAAGTTGCACGTAAAACTCGTTTTACGCCGAGCCAAGGAGCACGTGGAAAAAGAGCTACGCGTAAAAACAGGGTTACGCGTAAAAAGATTGAGTTTACACCTGAGACACTGCGTGCGTAAAACATCGTACGTGTAAAAAGTAACGCGCGTAAAAAGTAAGTTTTTACGCCTGAATGAATACGCGTAAAAAGGGATACGCCAAGTTAAGTAGACTTTGCGTAAAAACATGTTCATGCTGACACGAGTGATCGTGGGCGTAAAAAGCTGATGCTACGCGAGCACGTATAACGTCAGCGTAAAAATCCAGCACTACGCGGGCACGTGAAAACGTGAGCGTAAACTCAATACTACGCTTGCACGTATAACGTGAGCGTAAACTTAATACTACGCTTGCACGTATAACATGAGCCTAAAGATCCTCTCGAACTCCAATTCCTATGGAACCTTCGTTCCAAGCCAGAAATGGGGTTCCCATGGTTCAGAATGGCGTATAACACCACCTCAACAAAACGAGAATGAACAAAACTTGGTAGTAAGGAAGTTAACAGATCAAAACCACTAAAAATCGGAAAAATAGTAACTCTGGATCTACTAAGAATAAGACTTCAAAATAAAAAATGCCAAGTTCTAAACTCTCTTAGGATCACGAAAGGGAGATAAATGAACCATAAAAATATGGGTTCTCATGTGAAGCAAGATGTACTTGCCTACGGTTGGTAGGTGGAGAGAGTAATGAGGAAGAAGAAGAAGAGTAATGGTGAAGGAGAGTAATGAAGAGAGAGAAAGGGGTGGGCTTTAAATGGAAGGGGTGGTGGTAGGTGGGGGTTTGTTTCGGTTCATGTTGAACCAACATACTAATCCAATCCAAGCCGAACCCAAAGATAGCTAAAGTAGAGTATAAAAGCAGAAAATAAAATGTTGAAATAAAATTGTAGAAAATTAATTTACGTGAATTAAAGGAAATTAAATACAGGATAATACATGATAAATATTAAATAAATATATTCAAGTAGTACATGCATAAAAATACGTATTCTGGGAACGAGAAGTGACAATCTCCATGAGTTCATTCTCAGTTTTTTACAGTTTTTGAGTCAAATTTTAAATGCGATTTTGTGGTAAGGTTAAATCCCATGTTTACAAAGGTTGTGATGATTTCATTGATTCAAGTTTTGAGTTGTTGCCAAGTTTTGTTGATTCATTGGTCCATTGCATAATTTGGTTAAGTTACAAATTCATTGAGGGTAGCCTTCGAACCCATTGATACTTAAAGTATCAGGATTCTTGATGTTGTTGCAATTTTAGACATTAGGTTGAATATTTGCTGCAAAGAATTGTTTGAAACTGTCTCATGTTATAATTTTATATAAATTGTATTTCAGTTTGGTTTAGTTCCTTCCCATTCATATTGATTCCCTGTTGAAACTCTTGGGTCAGGGATATCCTTGTTCTCAGTTCACTAAGAACATATGTAAAGAAAACCTCAGTTTTCGAGAGTGAGTTATGTTTTCTTTTCTAGTTTTCCTTTTTATTTGCATTCCTTGTTTCAGCTTTCCTTTTTTCTCTTGTTCCTTTTCAGTCTAATACTTTTGTTTGTTGGATACTATATGGTATCATATATGAGTATATAATTTGCCTTGTGTAATTTTGTTATGCTAAACTGTGTTCAGTTGGTATGGGTTTTGAATAGGACTGTTAGAATTGGGTATTAGGACTGAAACAAGTTGTGTTAGTAGCATGGTCATTACAGGTTAATAGCCTATAGGGTTATTATCATGTATTGACTTAATGAATTGCCTAGGTGTTAGCCTAGTTTAACTCATAAAGCATGTAGATGCATTGTAAGTTGTGTAACACACATTTCCTGTCACACTCTCATGACACATGCCACATGCTAAAACATGTGCACAATCACATATGCCCTATATCTATCCTCTATGTATATGCATATATACATATGTATATATATATATATATATATATATATATATATATATATATATATATATATATATATATATATATATATATATATATATATATATATCTATAGGTGGTACATATATTATCATGTATCCTATATATTATAATGTATGTTACTATATTATTATTATTATTATTATTATTATATATATATATATATATATATATATATATATATATATATATATATATATATATATATAAAATAATATATATATATATTTTTTTTTTCTTTTTTTTTAATTATATATATATATATATATATATATATATTAAAAAATATATATATATATATATATATATATTAATATGTGAATATGTGGTTGGTATATAGGTAATATAGCCTTTGGGCCTATAGCCTATAGCTCATTGCCTGTGAGTGTGGCTTGAATGCCAGTATGGGTGTAGTTGACTTGTATAGCCTAGATGTGGTGTGTGCTTGCCAGCCTAAGCTTGGTTAGGCCTAGTGAGACTTATCAGACTTGTTTGGTTTAAGTTTGACCTAGTTGACCTGGCCTTGACTAGTATAGTTGACTGGAGTTGACCAAGTGTTGACTTTAGTCTAGTTTAACCTAGACAGTATGCAGATGCATTGTAGATTAATATTATCATCCCCTGTATATATCTTGACTTGTGTTGTTCTAACTAGGAGTCAGGTACCTCATCTCGGACAGTACACTTACTACAGCTATTCAGATACCAGTCGAGTACATTCTCTGATCATTTTATAACTTGCTTAGAATTATATTCCTGCTCTAGTTTACCTTATTTGATGCTGTCACGATATTATCATGGATTGGTACTATATGGATCCTTTCATGCGATGTTATCCCCCTCGGGAGCATCGGATACATCATGTCGTATGTTTTATGTACATCGTGTATTCCTCGCTCTCATGTTATTCACGTTTCTCACGTGCTTTATGCTCGTTCGTGCTCGCTCGTGTACTCTCATGTGCTATCATGTTCGGTCATATTTTTTGAGTATTTCATGTATAACCTATACTTCATGTGCACCCTTCATGGGTCATGTAGGTAACATAACTTGTCTGGATCCTTGTGTATTGATTGGGGTATGGGGTAGTATAAATAGTCATGTGAACAATTCCAAAGTAGTATAGCCATGTACGCCACTTTAGTATAGTCATGTGCAAATTAAGCCGTTCACATGTCGACTTTGTACTCTAAATCACTAGTCACTGGTAGCTCTCTACTTATAGTAGATATTCAATTACAGTTTTCTCTCTATTCACATCATGTAATTTCTTCAGTTTCATGTATCGTACTCACTTGCATGTTTATATTTACTAACATATTTTGATCTACGTAAGATGTATTGTGCTCACTCCCGTCCTGACTGGAACTGTTGAAAATTAAAGAGGATGATGAGGAACCCTGCACCCCTTACTTTAGAGCTTTCCTAGATGACACTCGCGACCTGGACCACTGGAGAGGTTCAGGCAGCTGCTGAGGATGATACCCATATATAGCATAGATAGTTTAGGCTGTTCTTCTTTTTATGATTACTTGTTGTCCTTGATTTCAGAGTTGTATATTCTAGAGATGTTGAGACTAGTAGTTATTGACTTATGTTATTTCATATTTGTTGTACCTTAGTTGAGGATTTCTCTATCTTTTCTATCATGCTATATTCTACCTTTATATGTGATTGAGACTGTTTTCTGCTATGTCACCTCCATTCGGAGCGTATATACTGTACATGTACCTTATATATATTGTTAGATGATTGACCTAGGATAGCGTTCTACCGCCAATACTGCAGCGTAGGGTGGGCGCTGTTACATACTCGTACCCTCACAGTGGGTGCGGGTCGTGATACGTTTTTAGTGGTGGCCCATGCAGGTCGAGTTTGTGTAGTGGTATTCGAACTAGTGTACCACTACACCCTACAGTATGATTAGGATTTTATTGAGGTACTCAATCACATTAGAAAAAACTCTTAACTGAATTCCTGCCATCTAAATTCCTATTGAAGATTGCTTCCTTGAATAACTGTCCTCCCTTGAATTATCGTTTCTATCTCAGTATTGATTCCTTGTTTGATCTGTCTCCAGGATGGTGATCGAGACACGATCGTATCGCTCTGGTCCAGCAGACGCTGGTAAGAGGCCTACCACCCCTCGCCCGATTGTGGACGCTGGGACCACAACACTTCCTGATCCTGCTCATATAGGAGCTTCTGCAGCTTTTGGGAGTGCACCTCCACCTGTCCGGAGGACTTCTCCCGTCATTCCGAATATGTATCAGCAGCAGTTACCTTCAGGGACAGTAGATACGGCTCAGATGTTTACCCTTTTCCAGCAATTCTTGGAGATGCAGCAGAGCCAGACTGCTGATTTCCGATAGAGCATAAAAGATACTCACCAGTTGGTCAGGACGACAGTAGAACTGGTGGCTGCTCAGCCACAGGGAGGTCAGATGCAGCCGTATCAGCCGAGGACTCCAGATATCCAATCCTTCAAGAAGATGGGACCCCGAGACTTCAAAAGTACAGAGGGCATCATATATGCTGACGATTGGATAGAGCACATTGAGAAGATATTCCGATTGGCACAGATACCAGCTGGATTACAGATCGAGGCAGCAGCTAGTCAGATGCAGGACTTGGCTCGTTCTTAGTACCAGATGGACCCGAGGGTTGGTACAGTCGGTCAGACTTGGGCAGCATTCAAGAAACTATTCAAGGAGAAATTCTTTTCTGATACAACATTCGGTGCTTTGGAGGCGCAGTTCGAGAGTTTGGTTCAAAGGAACCAAACCGTTGAGGAGTACGCTGGAGAGTTCTGCCGTTTGAGCAGATTCGTCGAGGATCTTACTGAGGCCGGGAAGGCGAGGAGGTTCCGCAGGGGTTTGATCAGGGAGATAAGGTCATATACCAAGAGCGGTCGCGATGCCACTTTCGAGCAGATTCTAGTAGGAGCCATGGCAGCGGAGGACGATCTTGGACTGAAGGAGAAGAGAATGCGAGACACTCAGGGAGCTAGTGGCAGTACGAGCCTGGCCAAGAGGCCACACCTACAGATTCAGCAGCAGTATCTGCAGCAGATGCCCCGCTTGCAGATTCAGCAGCAGAATCCGCAGCAGATGCCACCGCTACAGTTTCAGCAGCAATATCAGCAGCCGACAGTTTCACGACCGTGTACCCTTTCAGCAGGCACATCAGCCACAGAGGCAGCAATAGGCCCTGGTACAGCAGCTTGTCATTATTTGCCCCTTTTGTAAGAGACCAGGACACGATTGGGGTGAATACCGAAAGAGGCTGGGCAGATGTTTACTTTATGGAGGATCTGATCATCGGCTGAGAGAGTGTCCCGAGTCATCGAGAAATACAGTTCAGGGAGCAGGAGCTAGGGCTCCGGTAGGCCAGCAGAGGGGATTACCCTTACCGACTCAGCAGCAGAGGTACATGTAGCATCAGCAGCAGGCCAGGGACGGCCAGCAGGAGCGAGCTTTCGCCAGGACAGTCGAGGATGCTCAGGCTGTTGGAGATTTATTGTAGCTTCCGTTCTTTTGATTCCATTTCTGCAATTGCCTCTTATAGCTGTCTTGAATTTCGATTCCCTCTGTTCCTTGTTGATTGATCAATTTTGTCCTGTTATTCTTATGAGATAAATCATATGGGCTAGGTCACGTCGGTTATGGGATCTAGAATCTTCGATAGTCATATTTAGCTGGCATAGTGAGGACATATAGTCAGATTTAGGACGTATTTCTCGGGTGTGGGAATTTAAGGTTTTTGCTGTCAAGCATACGACAATACAAAAATTTTAAATACCATGATTCTAGAGGTATATGCCTTAGTTGAGGACTCTGTGATTATTGTAGCCTTGCTCACTAGCACGACGAAGATTCTGAGTATCATGATTTTGGACGGACGCATATGATTATCTAACGGTATGTTTGAGACTTTGATTGTGGGGTGTTTAACCTAGAAGGACTACTACCATTTTAATTTCGAGGACAAAATTTTTCTAAGGAGGGTAGACTTGTAACACCCAGTTTTCTAAAATAAGGGTAATTTTAAAATTTTGTATTTTAATTTATTTAATTATGATATTTAAATTAATAATATGATTTTTGGTGATTTTTAATCATTTTAAAACTATTTAAAAATCATGACTTGTGATTTGATGTACAGCTAGTGGAACCGTAGAGACTGTCTGTCCTAGAGCCTAGCCATGTGATTAGGGTATTTCAATTATCATTTTTAGTCTAGGGGTAATTTGGTCATTTTGACTTTTTTTTTGAATTATTGATTTATTGAATGGATTGACGATTGTTGATTTGACTTTTACTAGTTGTGACTTAAGAGACTAACCTAGATGTTGACTCTAGTTAAGGTGACTTGATTAGCATGGTGAGACCCTAATCTAACTTAAGTCGACTTGGTTTTGACTTGAGTGATTTAGCTCTTGAGAAATTAGGAAGGATTTTAATGTTGGACTTAAGGCTAAGGTAGAGAGCCCATTGCTCATGTGACTTGGCCCATGGCCCATGACTTGTAACCCTAACCTTAATTTTCACTCAATATGACCAGCCACTTAGGGCTCCCCCTCCCTATAAAGTCATCTCCTCCATGTTCTTGCCTCTTTTGTAATGTTTCAACATTTTGAAGAAAGAGGTAAAGAGCCATCTTCTCTAATCCATAACTTTCTTATTTCAAGTCCTTTTTGGCTCAAATCTTTTGCATTAGGTTCTAATTAGTCTCTTCTTGCTGTTCATGGAGAGTAATCTCAGCCTTGGATCAATTTGGAGCATTTGGCCATCAAGAAGGACACCCCCCATTTGAGGCTTTTCCTTGCAAATTGCACCTATAGGTAAATTCCCTTAAATTGATTTAATATTCCATTTTATGTACATATTAGGGTAGCTCTAAGTGTCCCCTAGCTGTCCCTAGAGTTTGGGTGGATTTTGTGTCCGTTTGGTGTCCATATCGGACACGTATCATGGTGTATGTGCATGTGTTTGATGAAATGTCACAAAGGATTTTATTTTTGATTTTTTAAAAACTAATTACATAGATACTTAGGTCTATATGTGTATGATAATGTTTATGAAGACTGATATGGATCTCGTGTCGTATTCGTGTCAAAATTGGACACGCACACGCGCAGCAGGCTGCGCACAGTGCCCTGCTGCTCGGGCACTGTAGCGGACACGACACAGTACGTATGGACACGAAAATTTGTGACACCTAGGCCACGTGTCTGACACTACACTGAAAAAATTTGAGGTAATATTATCGAGTATATTGAGAGAAAACCCACTTGTACGGAATTGTACTGTCACGCACACGCGCAGTTTTGCCTCGCTGATACGCACCTATAGATCGGACACGACACGGGTTCGACCCAGGTCAGGGTGTGGGAATCCTAGCCCATCTATGGGTGAACCTCTGTGCACGAGCACGAGTCACGTATCGCCTTGTATCGATAGCACGAAGGCTCGACACACAAGCACGAGACAGTCTTTATTGACTGTTTTACTGGGATTCACATTCATTGATTGGACACTTCGTGTCCAGTTTTCTGGACACAAACACTTCTCCCAGACACGTGTGCACCCACTCGACACCTACGCACGTTTAATTTGATGTTCAATTGATTTTTCACAATTCGAACTTGGGTTTCTCCATTATTCCTGATACTTAGTTCACTGTGTGGGTTTTCCTGAAAGTTGATGTGTTTCAAAACCAATTTTCCTGTTTAATTACCAAGATTTATTTCATTACATACGTAGTAGAATACTCAAATGTTGGTCTAAGAGTTGTGTTGAGGATTGGGATATCGGAATTGGTTTGGGGTTTCAAAATTCAAGAGTAATGCTGTGTACTGATGAGTTCACTAATATAGTCCCTTTTACTGATACTCGATAACTGAGATTGTAACTTGATTTTTTGGGTTTTATTGATTTGAGTTTCAAATATTAAATCACTGTACAGTACACTTTTCCTAAGAATTCATTTAACACATAGGACCCCATTCCTTTCCCTGAATGACAGGCCATGATCTCCTTGTTGTTACAGTTAAATGAGATGTATTGGGTTCATATATAGAACCTGAGATTGAATGGATGTATCAAAAAATCTGAAAATGGTGGTCTTTCACACCTTGATTCATATATTCAATTACACACTCACTGTTTTAATTTCTGAGAGTAAGTTTGACACTCAAATACACATAAAAATTGGTTTATGTAGACTGAATAGCTAAGAATGATTCCACACATTGGTTCAATGGATGCAAACGTACTGATTTCAATACATTCACAACACAAACTGGAAATCCTAGGACTGAAACTGAGATGGGTCTTTGCAATTGGTTTGGGGGATTGTTACTGATTTATGGTGTTATGAACTGTCTTGGGCTGAGATGTGATATTCCTTGGTTAATTTCATTCTGATTTTTGTGTTAATGATATAATTAGCACACCTGTACATGTATTCTTAATTGATTCGAGTTTACTTCTTTATTTTGTTCAAATTGAATGTATCAATCTCCCTGAGTTCATTCGTACTTTTTTTCACAGTTTTTGAGTCAGATTTTAAATGCGATTCTGTAGTAAGGTTAAATCCAATGTTTACAAAGGTTGTGATGATTTCATTGATTCAAATTTTGAGTTGTTGCCAAGTTTTGTTGATTCATTGGTCCATTGTATTATTTGGATAAGTTTCAAATTCATTGAGGGTATCCTTCGAACCCATTGATACTTAAAGTATCAGGATTCTTGATGTTGTTGCAATTTTAGACATTAGGTTGAATATTTGCTGCAAAGAATTGTTTGAAACTGTCTCATGTTATAATTTTATATAAATTGTATTTCAGTTTGGTTTAGTTCCTTCCCATTCCTATTGATTCCCTGTTGAAACTCTCGGGTCAGGGATATCCTTGTTCTCAGTTCACTGAGAACATATGTAAAGAAAACCTCAGTTTTCGAGAGTGAGTTATGTTTTCTTTTCTAGTTTTCCTTTTTATTTGCATTCCTTGTTTCAGCTTTCCTTTTTCCTCTTGTTCCTTTTCAGTCTAATACTTTTGTTTGTTGGATACTATGTGGTATCATATATGAGTATATAATTTGCCTTGTGTAATTTTGTTATGCTAAACTGTGTTCAGTTGGTATGGGTTTTGAATAGGACTGTTAGAATTGGGTATTAGGACTTAAACAAGTTGTATTAATAGCATGGTCATTATAGGTTAGTTAGCCTATAGGGTTATTATCATGTATTGACTTAATGAATTGTCTAGGTGTTAGCCTAGTTTAACTCATAAAGCATGTAGATGCATTGTAAGTTGTGTCACACACATTTCCTGTCACACTCACATGACACGTGCCACATGCTAAAACATGTGCACAATCACATATGCCCTCTATCTATCCTCTATGTATATGCATATTTTTTTTTTCTATGTATATATGCATATATACATATGTCTATATATATATATATATTTTTTTTTTTTTTATATATAGACATATGTCTATATATTTTTTTTTTTTAGTCTATATATACATATGTCTATATATATATATATATAGACATATGTATATGCATATACATATGTCTATATATATATATATATATATATATATATATATATATATATATATATATATATATATATATATATATATATATATATATATATATATATATATATATATATATATATGTATATATATTTATATATAATATATATTTTATATATATATATATATATATATATATATATTTTATATATATATATATTTTATATATATATATTTTATATATATATATAAAATATATATATATATATATATAATATATATATATATATATATATATATATATATATATATATATATATATATATATATATATATATATATATATATATATATATAAAATATATAAAATATATAAAAATATATAAAATATATATATATATATATATAAATATATATATAAAATATATATTATATATATATATATTTTATATATATATATATATATATATATATATATATATATATATATATATATATATATATATAATATATATATATATATATATATATATATATAGGTGGTACATATATTATCATGTATCCTATATATTATAATGTATATTACTATATTATATATATATATATATATATATATATATATATTTTATATATATATATATATATATATATATATATATATATATATATATATATATATATATATATATAAAATATATATATATATATATATATATATATATATATATATATATATTAATATGTGAATATGTGGTTGGTATATAGGTAATATAGCCTATGGGCCTATAGCCTATGGCTCATTGCCTGTGAGTGTGTCTTGAATGCCAGTATGGGTGTAGTTGACTTGTATAGCCTAGATGTGGTGTGTGCTTGCTAGCCTAGGCTTGGTTAGGCCTAGTGAGACTTATCAGACTTGCTTTGGTTAAGTTTGACCTAGTTGACCTAGCCTTGACTAGTATAGTTTACTGGAGTTGACCAAGTGTTGACTTTAGTCTAGTTTGACCTAGACAGCATGCAGATGCATTGTAGATTACTATTATCATCCCCTGTATACATCTTGACTTGTGTTGCTCTAACTAGGAGTCAGGTACCTCATCTCGGACAGTATATTTACTACAGCTATTCAGATACCAGGCGAGTACACTCTATGATCATTTCATAACTTGCTTAGAATTATATTCCTGCTATAGTTTACCTTATTTGATGCTGTCACGATATTATCACGGATTGGTACTATATGGATCCTTTCATGCGATGTTATCCCCCTCGGGAGCATCGGATACATCATGTCGTGTGTTTCATGTACATCGTGTATTCCTCGCTCTCATGTTATTCATGTTTCTCACGTGCTTCATGCTTGTTCGTGCTCGCTCGTGTACTCTTATGTGCTATCATGTTCGGTCATGTTTCTCGTGTATTTCATGTATAACCTATACTTCATGTGCACCCTTCATGGGCCTTCATGTGGAATTCATGTGCACTCAGTTTCTAAGCCCTCATGTATTCTTCATGTACACCCATCTATGGGCTTCACGTGAAAATCTTGTACGTAACATAACTTGTCTGGATCCTTGTGTATTGATTGGGGTATGGGGGAGTATAAATAGTCATGTGAACAATTCCAAAGTAGTATAGCCATGTACGCCTCTTTAATATAGTCATGTGCAAATCAAGCCGTTCACATGTCGACTTTGTACTCTAAATCACTAGTCACTGGTAGCTCTCTACTTATAGTAGATATTCTATTACAGTTTTCTCTCTATTTACATCATGTACTTTCTTCAGTTTCATGTATCGTACTCTCTTGCGTGTTTATATTTACTAACCTGTTATGATCTGCTTGAGATGTATTGTGCTCGCTCCCGTCCTGACTGGACCTGTTAAAATTTTTACAGAGAATGATAAGGAACCCTGCACCCCTTACTTTGGAGCTTGCCTAGATGACACTCGCGACCTGGACCCCTGGGGAGGTTCAGGCAGCTTCTGAGGATGGTACCCATGTTTAGCATAGATAGTCTAGGTTGTTCTTCTTTTTATGATTAGTTGTTGTCCTTGATTTCAGAGTTGTATATTCTAGAGATGTTGAGACTGGTAGTTATTGACTTATGTTATTTCGTATTTGTTGTACCTCAGTTGAGGATTTCTCTATCTTTTCTATCGTGCTATATTCTACCTTTAGATGTGATTGAGACTGTTTTCTGCTATGTCACCTCCATTCGGAGCGTATATACTGTACAGGTACCTTATATATATTGTTAGATGATTGACCTAGGATAGCGTTCTACCGCCGACACTGTGGCGTAGGCTAGGAGCTGTTACGTACTCGTACCCTCACAGTGGGTGCGGGTCGTGACACCAGCCCCCGGCGGCAAATAGACAGAGTGATTCCCAAAAGTCTCCCAATCAGGAAGCAAACATGGTGCCAACACACTCGTGTGCTCGGGACTTCTGGGCCCACAAAATGAGTGACTTGCGTGATGTGATTCATCACAAGCGCAAGAAAAGAGAAGAGAGCTTGGTGTGCAGAGAGTCCTTTCATGGACATCACTGTAGTTAAGTCATTGACAATTGCTGCTGTAGCAAGGCGGCAGTACAAGAGGACCAGCAGTCCGTCTTCCAACGATTACAGCAGCCAGGACCGGTCCTGCAACAAAGCTCAGGAGACGAGGCACTTCATGTCGCCTCCTCCAATTCTGCAAAGAAGATCCCTATCGACAAGGCGGGGAAGGAGATAAGTGCCTCTAGCCCGACGATCTCAATTAGCGTGGCCAGGAAACTCGCATCCAAGCGGCTGTCCACAACCACCTCAGGATGAGTTTACTAGGGCACCCGCTCTAAGACGAAATCTTTAACACTTGGAGATTCCTCGTCTACATCCCTGGGGGTAGCCGAAGCTGGGGGTAGAACTCTCCGGAACATCCACGACAATCCTGTGTTCCAAAAAGATCAACCAGGGAAAACAATTCCACCAACAGATGCAACGGACCCAGATGTCCATGGGTCCCAAGATGAAGCAACCTCTGATGCAGGGGGTGACAACTCCTCCGAGCCTGAACCGGAGGAGAACATTCCTACATATCCCGACGACTTCTCCGTTCGGGGGTATGATTCAGAGAGCACATCCTCCACAGTTTCTCGTATGAGAACAGTATTTATGACTGAGAATGACCAGGACAGTCCCAGCGACCGAATGCGCCTTGACACTCTTGAGGCCATACTTCATACCTTGGTCAAGTCAGTAGACGAGATTAAGGCAGCCCTGCCGACTCTCCAAAGGAAGGACGCCGGGCCAGACAATCATGGGCCCCGCCATCAATGCGGACTCAAACACAACTGCACCAATCCCGGGCGACAATCCACCCGGGATGTCGGCTCCCACCGCGGCAGACAAGGCTATGGAGGCAAGAAGAGAGGTCCAAGAGCTTCGGGCCATGTTTGACGTCCGAGAAAACTCTCAAGACCTCAGGATACAACAGCCGTATCCAGCGGCATGGAGAGATGTCCCTTTCCCTCTATGGTACAAGCTATTCAACATTAATCCATATGATGGCAAGACGTCTGCAAGCCGGTACGTGACCTACTTTGAGGTCACAACAGATCATCTGCCATATGACGACGCCATCCTTACACGTCTATTCATTGGAGCATTAGAGGGAGTCGCATTCGACTGGTACCGTAACCTGCCGGACAACTGCATCCATTTCTTCGCCGGCTTCAAACGTATGTTCCTGGAGAGGTTCTATGAGGTGGGACAGGATGTCACAATGTCAACTCTCATGGACGTTGCTCAAGGCGAGAAGGAGCTGACAAGGAACTCTATTGAGCGGTTTTGCCAAACTGCGATGAAGTTTTCCTCCGGTAACCCGGACTCTTCCTTGATTGAAATCTGCCAAAAGAGGCTGCTCCTCGCAATCAGCCTTTGGATTGGCGAAAGTCAGTTCAAGGATTGGAAGACTTTCATCATCAGTGCCACTAGCGCAGAAGACAAGTTGAAGAAAGCTCGCCAACTGGGATTGCACATCTCGGAAGGAGAGGACAAGGGCAAACGCCCTAACGCCAACAACAACAAGGTGTTAATTCCTCCAACAACCGAGACAAAAAGGGCAAACAGGATATGGTGGCCGACACAGCCCAGAAGACTGAACCAAAGTCGGTAGAGAAGCAGTGGCCGCAGATGACTTACTCCTTCGAAGACAGCCATGTCAAGCCCATCCTTGACATGCTCATACAAGGAGATCGAATTCAGCTCCCTCCTCTAAGGCGTGAACCTCGTCCTGCAGAGATGGAGAGCCCAAAGTACTACAACTACCACCGCTACTTCCACCACGCTACACAAGACTACTTCCAACTGAAGTGGTATATCCAGAACCTCATCGACTCTAAGGCCCTGGCCATTGATTTCGAGGAGGTGACCGTGGCAGCCAACATGGTGTCAGTCCAATTCGGCAGCTTCCCTCCGACAAAGACTCAAGATGGAGTAGTACCCGTCCCCCGGGCAATGATGGAGGTCGCTAATCTTCCACCTCCCCAAAACCAGGCTGCTAGTCTAGTGCCTCTCACCAAATCATGAGGGAGGTCATGTGGGTCCATCTGGACCTGGTACCTGAAGTGACACAGTCCGTACCACCCTCTACCGACAAAAAGAACGGTGGGAAAGTTAAGTTCTGCCGCATAATCTCGGCAGATGTCGAAGAAGCTACGGCTGTCGTCACCCGGTCTAGTACACAATCCCAACCTATATCGGGTAACTCGGCTGAAGAACGCCAACCGGCCACTGCTGATGCTCCAGGACCTTCTCAGCCTCCGCTGGCTGACAAGTCCAAGCCTAAGGAGACCCACTTTGACAAGCCGCTCCGTAAAGACGTACCACACGGGCAGGAAAAGCCATACAATTTTGACATTTTGGCACAACTGGCCAACACACCGGCCAAATTATCGTTATACGAGCTCTTGAGGCTCTCCAAAGATGTTCGCACCGCACTGAGCGAGGCACACCAGAATATCGATGCATATCTGGCTCAGGTCAATCTCAATGGGGAGAGCTCGCCTGCGGATCTCCAGGACAGCGCTTGCACAGGGGCCATCCCCAACATTGTGTTCACTCCGCAGGACATGATTATCAAAACCAACCTGCACGATCGCCCCCTGTATTATACTGGATATGTCAGTGACGTCAAGGTGGATTGGATGCACATTGATCCCGGTTCTTCAATAAGCATCATTCCGAAGAGCTTGCTTCATCATCTGCGCATCCCTATGCATCGGATGACTCCTACCAGCACCGCCATCAGCGGTTTCAATTTCGGAAGAAGCTATCCCATCGGGATCATCTGAAGTGCCAAATTGGTGACCATCAGTCGGAAGTGACCTACTATATTATCGACGCAGACACCTCCTACAATATTCTTCTGGGGCGTCCGTGGATACATGATTACATGATCGTGCCTTCCATATTACACCAGTGCTTCAAATACGTCGACAAGCACGGCTTTGTGAGGACGAAATTTGCTGATATTGATCCCTTCAAAGGGGTCGAATCTTATTATTCGGATTCTTGCTTGTACGAGAAATCAAAGACGCATCTGATCAAGGAGGAGGCTCAAGAGCTGACGGAGGCCATTGTGGGGCCGGAGGAACCCTTGAGGATCCATCTCCAACCCCACAAACCAGGCAAGACGACACCTTTCACAGCCACTCTCCGTAGAGAAACAACGAGTCTCCCGGTGCTCACTGCACAAAAGGAGCAGATGATAATCCGACTACCTAGGTCTGGCCAAGGGCCGAGATCTACTACGAAGCCACTGACAATCAGGCTGCCTAGAGCTGGTCAACGACAAACAGAAGAGTCCAGTCCTTCTTTTAAGCCAATGACGATTCATCTTCCCAGGATGAGTTGACAGCCGAGCACGAAGCCGAGGACTACAAGCGAGCCAATAACTCCCCATCTCGCACCAAGTACTAAGCTGGGGGTCGCTAGTGCACCAACGACTCCACGTTCAGCACCGCCAGTGGAGCCCCTGATGATTAAGCTGCCCAGGTCGTCCTCCCAGTCTTCATTGACACAGGGGGTGGCCGAAGAAGAGTTAGAGATGGCCAAGTATGTGGCTGCTCACACTGATGTTCCGTCTGCAGATGATGTAATACCACCAGAAAAGATACCTTACTTTATCAATAAAGGGTTATCTTTGAAGTACATCGAGCTTAATAAGCTTTGTACAATGTATGCTATGGAACACGGTATAGGTACCAACCTACACACACAGGTGACAAATGTCTAAATCGCAAACCAACTTACTCCCGTGGAAGATGCTTGCTTCATAGTCGAAGGAGAGGATCATCGAATCATCTTTGGCCGAAAGAATGACCCACAGCCCTTTAGTATAGAAGAAGTTGATCTCGAACACGACACCGGGAGACTGCCCCTCTATCTGTATAGCTTCCGATCCAAGTACCTCATGCAAAAACAGGGGTATGATCTGGAAACTACACCTGGCTTGAATTACGGCACCGGTCGACGATTACCTTTGTAGTTGCCAGTCCCGGCTGGGAAACCACGAGATTATTACAACAAGACCAGATGTGGGATAGGTTATGTTACACCTGTAACGACCCCTGAAACTCAGATGAGGAATGTGACCGGCATTCACACTCAACCAGATCACCAACTTCTGATTCAGATGTCAGCATCGGGGACGTATTCAGGCAAGCTCTGTCTGTCAATATGGTATTTGCTGATGCCTATGAAGAAGATGAAGATGTACCCGAACTTCTCGAGTTAGAACATTGGGTCCAGAAACTAGATGCACAATAGAAGAAACGCTTCGAACTTCGTGAACCTCGTACTTAAGATGAGGTTATGCAAGTTGACCTCGGCGATGAGTCCTCTCTAAAGCCAATCTTCGTCAACAAAAGCCTGACAGACGAAGAGCGGGTGGCACTTTTGCAACTCGTCAAAAAGTACATTGACCTGTTCACCTGGATCTATGAAGACATGCCAGGGCTAAACCCCGCGGTTGTACTTCATAAACTCAACATTCATCCAGACGCAAAGCCGGTCAAGCAACAACAAAGATGTTTCCGCCCGGACATCATGAATTCTATCAAAGCTGAGGTCAACAAACTGATAGCCAGCAGTTTCATCCGGAAGAAGCAACATCCAGACTGGATCGCCAGCATAGTGCCAGTCCTCAAGAAGAATGGAAAGATTCGAATTTGCATCGACTTCCGAAATCTAAACGAAGCATGTCCTAAAGATGAGTTCCCTTTTCCTATCACGGACATCATGATCGACAACACATGTGGCTTTGAGCGCATGTCATTCATGGATGGTTTCTCAGGATACAACCAAATTAAGATGTTTCCTGACGACGAGAAGCATACGTCATTCCGAACACCGATTGGCGTGTACTGTTACACAGTCATGCCCTTTGGTTTAAAGAATGCCGGTGCCATATATCAAAGAGCCATGAGTGTCATCTTCAGAGATCACCTGCGTAAGATCGTCGAGTGTTATGTTGATGACATCGCTGTCAAAAGCCGCTCTAAGGGAGACCATCTGCAGGATCTGAGGACGATATTCGACTTGATGCGAGTGCACAACTTGAAGATGAATCCTATCAAATCTTTCTTGGACGTATCTAGTAGAAAATTCCTGAGTTTTATCATTACTGCCCAGGGAATCCACATAGACCCTGAGAAGACGAAGGCAATCATGGAGATGGGTCCCCCGAGAAATCTTCGTGAACTCCGAGGCCTTCAAGGGAGGCTAGCTTACATCAGGAGGTTCATCTCTAACCTCTCCGGGCGATGTCAACCATTCACCCACCTCATGAAGAAGGGCGTCTCATTCGTATGGGATGAAGAATGCCAACGCGCGTTCGACAACATCAAAGAATATCTGTCAAATCCTCCAGTCCTGGTGGCCTCGGTTGCTGGAAAGCCGTTCTTGCTTTATGTTTGAGCGATGGAGCATTCCCTTGGTGCTCTACTAGCACAAAACAATGACGCGGGGGCATGAACAAGCTATCTATTATCTCAGCCAAATGTTGATTGGGCCTGAACATAGATATACCGCCGTGGAGAAGGAATGTCTTTCTCTGGTGTTCGCTATCCAGAAGATGCGACACTTTGTTACCGGACAAACCATCCATGTCATATCAAGAGTTAACCCCCTCAGGGTTCTCATGACCAAGCCAGGGGCACTCAGCTCTCGCCTTGCTACCTGGGCGATATTACTGTCTCCCTACCACATGATCTTCGTTCCGCAAAAGGCTGTTAAAGGTCAAGCTCGGGCGGACTTTTTAGCAGCCCATCCAAGTTCGGAGTCAACCAGAATATATGAAGAGATTCCAAATGAAGTCGCCAATTCAAACATGGTTCTGATGATCCCGTCTGGCAAATGTTCTTCGACGGTGCTTCAAGAACCGGGCCCAAGGGCAACATTATCGTTGGGGTCGGAGTGGTACTGATCTCTTCCTCTAGCTTGGTGATCAACCGGGCATATTCCCTTACAGAACCCTGCTCGAACAACGTGGCCAGGTACAACACCTTGGTTATCGGCCTCCGACTCGGAAAAGAGCTGGAGATAGAGTACCTAGAGGCATACGGCGATTCACAGTTAATCGTCAATCAGATTCGGGGTTCATATGAAGTTCGTCATGAAGACATGATCCCCTATCATCAGGTAGCAATTGCCATCATTACGTCTCTGAATGGGATCTTCATAGAACATGTTCCGAGACTCCGGAATATTGAAGCCGACGCCTTACCAGGACTGGCCGCTTCCCTGTCGGTCCCAAAATATACTCATCATTTGGTGGACGTAATAGGCCATGAGTTGGTTTGTCCCAAGAATACCGTCCAATTTTGTTGAGAGTTATTCTGCCCTGACGGTCGACGAGACACCGGATTGGAGGCTCCTATTTATCGACTTCACAGTTTATGGCATCTTGCCGGAGAACCCGAAAGAAGCCACCTCTATTAGAAGACGTTCTCTAAGATTCTTCTACGATACAGAAACAAAGATGCTGCATCGGCGGTCATAAGATGGATTACTGCTTCGGTGTCTATCTAATACATAAGCCAAAGAAGCTGTACGTGAAGCACATGACGGCGTCTGCGGAGCCCATCAGCCTGGCCCGAAATTGCAAGATCGCCTTCGCCGGATGGACTACTACTGGCCTACGATGGTGGCAGATACAATAGACTATACAAGAAAGTACAAAGCCTATCAGGTCTATGCAAATTTCATACACTAACTATCTGAATTTCTACACCCAACGGTAGCATCCTGGCCATTTGAGGCATGGGGAATGGATATTATTGGTCCAATCACCCTACCTTCATCCAGAGGGCATCGCTTCATACTGGCAATTACAGATTACATCTCCAAATGGGTGGAAGTTGTCCTGCTTACAGAGGTAAAGACGTCAAATGTGATCTGCTTCCTCAAGCATTATATCATCTATCGCTTCGGACTGCCTCGAAGGATCAACCACGACAACGGTCAGCAGTTCCCAAGCTACGCCTTCTATCGGTTTTGTGACAAACGTCAATGTTGCTTCAACACCGTACAATCCGGCGACGAATGGGTTGGCAGAAGCATTCAACAAAACTATAATCAAGCTGCTCAAGAAGTTCGTGTCTTCCAACAAACGCGACTGGAATAAAAAGCTTGGCGAATGCTTATGGGCATACCGTACTACAGTCCGGACGGCCACCGAGAACACATCATTCTCCCTGGTATATGGGAGTAAGGCAGTTCTCCTACTGGAGACTCAAATCCCCTTGCTCCGCATCGCCCTCACCTATCGATTGACGACGGATGACAATTACCGTCGCCGGTTTCAAGTGTTGGAGGCCTTAGATGAGAAGCGCCTGTTAGCTCACCAACGAATCGAGTTGTATCAAGCACGCATCTCCGGAGCCTTCAATAAGAAGGTTAAACTCAGAACATTCCAAGTGGGCGATCTCGTTCTGACAGTTCGGAGGTCGATGGTTATGACTCACAAAACCGCCAACAAATTCCAGCCAAAGTGGGAAGGCCCATTTGTCATCGAGGCTGTATTCTCCAATGGCGCTTACCGCCTCGCAAAACAAAATAGCGACTTGCTCATGTTGCCCGTCAATGGCAAGTTCCTAAAGAATTATTATGTCTAAACGACATCCTCTGAATCAACCGGACTGTTAAGTTATGTGCCCCTAGGAACCGCTAAACTTACACTCTGGTCACCCTAAATGAATCCATATCGCCTCTTCTGGGTAGTAAGTCATGTATGATCATACCTCTGAACTTCCTTCCTAAAAGAGCATCTTCCTCATGATCTATCGCCCACACTTTTAGTGCATAAAATGGGTAACAGATCCACAAATTTCACGAAACAACCACGTCGATGTCACCTCTGAGTTGTTTCACTTCCATCAAAAATAAACCACCAGTCATGTAGAACTTCCATGTCCATATTACCTCTGAGTTGTTCTATGTAACCTTTATGGTGTCCACTCCAGCCACGTCCTTATTACCTCTGCGTAGGAAGACTCCATCGAAGAAACCCTTATATTTACCACGTCCTCATTACCTCTGAATAAGTATGTTGGTTTTCTCTCGACTTATTATCCGTACCCAAAACCAGAGTACGTCAAGGATAATAGGCCCAAAAATGTCCACAGTTGACCACAAATGTCCACAGTTGACCACAAATGTCCACAGTTGACCACAAATGTTGTACTAAGTTTTCTAGTACACACGCCTCTTTTCTCACAATCTCATGCCTCTGGAACCCGGCTGTACCATGGCATTCTTTCATCCGATACCAAGGACTTCCATATCCACCTTACCGTGGAGTTGTTCTAGGTATCCCTATCAAACCTATTATCCGTACCTAAAAGCAAGGTATGCCAAGGGTAATAGGTCCACAGAAAAGCCCTAGTAGGGCAAACACATAAATACAGTACAAGCACGACAGATAAAGGATGATACAAGCAAAGTCATTTATTCAAATCAAATCAAAAGTATTACATTCTTTGGGACCACGTCCCTGCCAAAAAAAAGATGAAAAAGAAACAAAAAGCATAAAGAGGGAAAGAAAAAAAAAGCCGACTATGGTTCGGCGATACATAATTCTCTGAGACGATCCTTCAGTACGGCCGTCGACCGCTCAAACCGCCGCTTGGCTCGGCGCTCGGCCTCCTGAGCTAACTGCTCCACATCCTCCACATGCGCGTGAGCCTGCCAGCCATCTTCAAGCTTCTTCAGAGCACGCTCCAAGTCAGCAGAAGCACGGGTGACTTTATCGGCCTCCTAGACAATTAGCTCCTTACCCGTACGGGAGTCCTCGAGCTTAGATTCTAAGAAAGCTAATTTCCTCTGGAGCTCGAAGATCTGCTCCCTTGTGTCGGTTATCCCCCGAGAGGCTGCCGCTTCCTGGGCAATGTAATCCTCTCCCTTGCGGCTCAGCTGATCATATTGTAGAGATAGATCGTGGAGGTCCTTCATTATAATCGGCTTAGACGCATCTCGTGCAGCCCTCGCCTTCTCCATAACAGTGATGAGGAAGGCACGCTCCTGATCTACCGTCGAAGACAGGTCAACTTACCGTAGTACTTGAAACTGGGCCACAAGCTGATCCGCCTCTAGCAATTTGGGCTCCAGCAGCTCAACTATCCCTGCCCCACCGGGGAGAGTTCTAAGGAGTTCAATCTGGCCCCGGGTGCATTGACGGGCCAAGGCAAAAGACGTCCCCCTCCCCACCGCAGCCTCAACTCTTCGCCTCAGGTGATGGTAAAAACTGTCAACTACATCCTTTGACGATTCGTCCAGAACTTCTGCAGAAGACGGCGTCAAAGGAAGAGTAGCCGGCAGTGCCGAAGAAGATGCAGTAGAACTTGATGCCCCTGCCACAAGGAAAACAAGTTCCGAGCGAAAGGATGCTTGAATAGCGGCCAATTCCTCATCCGCGGCCCGAAGGATCTGGAGACTCGGCAGGGCAGAGAGGTCGACCTCCCGAGCCACATGAACATAGGAAGGTACAGGGATAAGTTCTCCCCGCCCCGGCAGTTATGCCGTCTGCTCTTCCGAAATTGATTTAGCAGGAGGTCCCTCAATGTAAGCCGGAGGAGGAGGAGGCATATTCTCTTCCACCAGGTCCCCTCGGGCGAACTCTCCCCTGATAATGTCCGTCGTTGGCAGTAAAGGAGCAGGACCTGTAAGTCCGGAGCAACCATCAATCAGCTTAACCCGAAGGATGTGATGATAGAGCAAATAAACCTCCTCACTAGTCAAGACTTGGCTTATCTTACCAGGAGGGAGTTGGTGAGGCGGAGGTTTGCTCACAGCCGTCGTAGCCTCTTTACCAGCGACATCCAAGTCGAATACAATTGGTTCCTCTGCCCCAGCTACCCCGAAGGGAGATACAACTGAGTTAGCGTCACCCGACTGAAATTCAGCAGTCTCGGAGATGGGTTCAGCAGAGCCCACGTCGCCCTGGGTTGGTACGTCAACAACTGGAGGAACCTCGGCCATCACTGAAAGAATCCCGGCGGCAATAATCCCGGCACTCATATCTCTACCTAGAGTAGCTAGAGCCGGGTCGACTTCAGAGGCATCAACCGACTCTGGAAAGTCCCCTTCTCCTGATGCCTACAGAGAAAAGAAAAATAATTAGTTCATTGTTCAAGAAAAAGATGAGCTAAAGAAAGAAGATGGTTGTAATTCAATTCACCTCCGAAATGGGGTCAACATTCTCGCGTCTCTCCCTAATGAGCAGCCTGCGAGGCTTAACCGCGACCTGTTTCATGGAGTAAGTTATGCCGCAATCAGGGGACTCACGCCTGCTTCGCTTGCGTGAAGGACCAGGCATGACAGGCGGCTGATCCGCCACCACCTCTTCTGTGGGAGGAAAAGAGTTATCGGGGTCATGCTCGTCATCCTCTTCGTCCGCGTTGGCAGACTCCGAGTGCGAGACAGCAACCGTATTCTCCCTCTTCTTCCTCGCCTTAGACCCCTTGGGCTTCTCCTCCAAGCCAGTACCAACAATAAAGTTGGTACTCGGGTCAAAATCGACAGGAGGCTTGTTTGCTATGACATGGTATAGAGCCGCCAAATACAAGATCTCCCATGACACCTCAGCATCAGGAACTGAGAAACTAGTATGGGTGTGAACCGTATTATAATAGTGCTAGGCCCTGATACCGTCAAGGACGCTACCTTCAAAACCCAGGCAAGTGCTGGTGTAAAACCCCTATTTTTAATTATTATTTTTTATTTGATTAGACTTAAAATGAATTTTTACAATTTATGGTTTTATTTATATTCTTTTTTTTGATGACCCGGTTTGGCCAATTCAGCCCGAACAGGGCCTGAACAAAATTTAAGCCCATGTGAGCATGTGGGATGACTAAGATGGCCATGTAGGAACATTTCATGTGTGTGCAAATATTTTAAATAATTTTGAGACTTGTTGAATATTTATTGACTTTTGGCACAAAATTTATATTTTATTAATAAAATAATGTTTTACAAGATGGTATAATTTTCTGGACCCACACATGGGTGAGCAGGTAAAGTTCATCCATTTGGACGATTATTATTATTTTATTATAATTTAAGTTATTTCATGGAGATTAAAATATGTTCATTCTATTTAGATATTATTATAATTATTATTGAGATTGATTTATTGTAAGATGAATTTATATATATATGTAGATATAATTAAATATATTAAATATTTGGATATGTGATATTTAAAGTGTTATTTGTATTTAAATGATTTTTGGTTATATATTTATAAAGTTTGAAAAGATTTAGAAAAGAAATGATTAAAGAATAAGAAACAAAAAAGGAATAAGAAAAGAAAAAGGAAAAGAAAAAGAAAAGGAGAAAAAAAAGTATTAAGTCAACCCACCCACATAAGTGGGAGGGCCCCCCTTTTTTCTTATTGCGCTGCTACAACAGCTTATTCCCGCACCAACCCGTGGGCATAGGCCTATTGGGTTATTAGTAATATTAGTAGTATTAGGATTTTGGCCCCACTTTTTATTTATATAACTTCCTCCATAGATCTCAAAACCCTAGGCTCCCTAAACGAAAATTCTAGCAGATCATACCCCCTTCGCCCACGACTTCGTTTCACCAACGACAGAGCTTTGCGTGCGACGAACGGAGCATCGGAAGTCAGCCCCGCGTCACCCACAGAGCAGTTTTTCCACTCAAGGTACCCTACTTCTCTACGATGTAACTTTTTACTCGTAGCACCGTTTTTCGATCCGTAAAATGTTCTGGAAAGTATACTTGACCCTCTTCGAGATCCCCCAGGTGGATTTTGAGATGGCTATCCAACTTACTCGAACAATCGAGACAAAGTTGGAGAAAAACTACTTTTCTGAATATTAAAAACTGTCGTAAAACACCAACTTGTCGGCCACTTTTCTTGCTGTCCATTAAGTTTTCGTAAAAACTAATTGAAAGCAGTCAAAGACAACCTAACCAAGATTGTAACGCACCTTTTGGATTCACTTTTCATCTAGTATGTAGAAAGTTACACGTTGTTAAAGTTTTCCGAAAAACTGTAAATTCTGTTTTGAAAAAGTAGAGAAACACTCCGATACGGCGTCTTTCCTGACAAACCGGGCCACGTGGTCGCGTACTATACGCATCGAAAGGCAAGTATGGATGTTGTCGACGTGTGGAAACTGACGGAACTCGATTTTATTGCATGTGCGCGACGAAATCAATGCGTATCCGTCGAGATACCCCGTATCGACTCTTTGCAAATTAGGTAACAACTTTGTGCACACTCATCATATCGCAATGAAACTTGCACCATTGGACTCGAAATATTTTTCTAGTCCTGTGAGCCAAGTTTGGTCCGATTCTAAGACCGTTGATCGGGACGCTATTTTGGCGGGCCCACAATCCCACTCAATGGGCGATTTTGTGCACAGCCCACCGGAATCCAAAATTGGACATACAGTAGGGTTTATCTCATCAAAACAAATCCGTAGACATGTAGTTTGATGACTTTAGAGACCGTAGGTTCTGGCGCATTTTCGGTGCAAAGCGGGTCCAACGGCGGACATCGTTTTGATCAAAAATTATGATTTTGCCCCTGTTCCGGAATTTAACTTTTGGATGGGCGTTTCCTAGGTATATCTTTTATTCCAAACTCGTTCGTGATGTTTGTTTAAGCATCCGGAGCTTCTTGTGGATTTTGACTTTCGTGTTGACGATTCTGATTGTTGGATTTTGCTACTTCTCGCACCTCCCGCAGGCAAGATACCTTGCCATTATACTGTTTATATTCAGTTGCATTTTATTACATATTACTGTTCATTATTTCCAGTTCTTGTAGTTCTTGATTTATTGTCTGCACAGTGATATTAGATATACTTTGTTATTATCCTTTGAATGCATATGGACTTAGAGTTAAGAGACTACCGTTGTAGTGTATTGCACATACCTCGACACCGTTGTACCATGAGGATGTGTGAGATGAGTAGCATGTAGAGGTTCTTGTGTGTGGGCTGATCCCCCATGTGCATGCGTTAGGGCTAACTACTAATAGAGGTGTGTTAGAAGACTTAGCAGTTAGTAGCGATACATGGTCGTGGATGCGACTTGACAGGTACATTTGGTGGAGAGAACATTTCCTTGTCGTATGGGCTTCTATTGCACTTCCCTTATAACCCAGAAGCTCCGTTGGAGATACGGGTATGAGCCTCTCAGGTTGGCCACCGTCGTTTTTTAACGTTATGCTCCCGGTCACTGGTGCCCAAGTGCGGACTATACCAGATCCCATTACAGCCTGGGCTCATGCGACGAAAGGTTTGTTCTTAACTGCATGTTCACTTTAGTATGGTTAGAGTAGCTTATTTATGTCTTGTCACTTTCTTTGATTGTGGCATATTTTATATTCAGTATTTATATGGCATGTTTATGTATCTTGTTATGTCCCTCTGAGGACCTGGTTATCTCTCCAGGTGTGTGCTTCTGTGATTTTGCAGGTGTTCTAGCCAAGGCCGTGATCTTCTCCATTCTTTCGAAGACGATTGCGCTTGGTTCGTCTTATTATTTTATCGATCACTTCTTGTACATTTTATTTGTGATAGTTGGTAGTGGACTTTGTCTCCGCCCAACAATTGTATACATGACAAATTCAGAGTTGCTTTTATATAATTTATTTATCTAGTAGATGAGATTTAGTTATTATGGTTCTACTGTATTTTACAGCTTATGTATACATACGAGTTTCCATATATTGGAGTATACTTCGTATGTATGCAGCTGGCATGGATACGTACCTAGTCCTAAGTATTTTTGGACTGGGAGTTACATGTTTTTGTGGTGGCCCATGCAGGTCGAGTTTGTCACTTCGGTTACGTTACTGTACCGATGTGAACCTGCAACATAGGATTAAAATTATAGGAATCTCATCCATACAGCTTGACCTCTTCCCTTGGCTTCAAATTCCGAACACTCGTTCGACTTCCTTGAATTGCATCTTGCTTGATTCCTTCTACCGTTGATTCTTATTTTCGTGCTTAGTGTCAACTAGGAAGATGACTACACTAGTATATGCTCATAGGTCAAACATATGGCTAGAATGGTTATATTGGCAATTGGAATACATTTAAGACTAATTGAGTTAAAAGCTTTTTTTTTAAGAGTGTGATTTAATGATTAGTAATTTGTAAAGTAGGATACTACAAAAGAATGTTTTAATCTGAGTTTTCTAAATAGTAAACACCATAGGATTGATACTGTAGGAAAAAAAAATGCTAGAATTTTTATACCCTTGATTTAAGAAATTGATTGGCTTTTTGAGATTTGATATTTATGATTTATTGGGTTATAGCTATACATCTTTGAACAAGTATAAAAATTTATTTGCTGTTCGAGTTGTGATATTTATAAATTTTTGGGTGGTAGATATACATCTTTGAACAAATATAAAATTTATTTGATTTTCGAGTTTTGATGTTTATGATTTATTAGATTATGGTTATACACCTTTGAACGGTTATAAATTTGGTTTGAAAATGATCGTAGATTTTAAATGTGGCAGTATAAATTATTTAAATTTGCGTTGTACAACTTGCGATTTCGTGTTTAGTAAATTTTAAATTTTTAAGTGGAAGTAATGACGGTAAACTTTTGATTTAAAATGTTTGAAAGTTATGAAAACGATTTTTGAAATTTTTTTATTTTAAATGGTGTCTTATGATTGAGGATTTACAAATCTATTTAGATTTTTGCTAAAAAAAAAGAGATTTTGACTGATAAGATTATTTGAAAATTTAGTTTAATTTGCTAATATTAAAATTTTGGGAGAATTTCGAAGGATGTGATGGAAAGTTATTTTGATTGATTAAAGGAAGTTACCATTTAAAAGTTATGATCTTGTTGGAATAACTTAGCATGAATATAAGTTAAAAAATTTGATGAGATCATTGAGCTTAATTTTTGAGATTGCTTTTAATATGCAAAGAGTTTTGTTATGAGTTATTTGAAAATTTTAGAGTGTTAAATTTTTGATTGATTATGAAATTTTTATGGAATCGTAATTTATGAACTCTTGAGTAAATAGTTGAATTTAAACGTTAACTTTGGAGAATGTTAGTAGTAACGTGATAAAATTTTGCTTTGAGATTTATGAGAGTGATTTAAATTTTTTTTTATGATGAATTTGAACGGATTGGAGTAAATACAGATTTTGGTGGTTTATTTTTGAAGGTTTAATTTTTTAAACTTTTTGGAGGAAACTCGAGTTAAATTTTAATGGTAGGCCCCAAGATAACCCTACTGAGTATTCCACACTAATTGTCATGTCACCCACGACCATGATAGTAGTATATACACAAGTGTTGTTAGTCATCTACCAAGCTATGTGACTGTATTTCCACGTTGACTTACTCGACCTTCCTTCAATTCTAGATCTTTTAATTGCGACCTTCTAACCCATATGCAATTTGAATAATGATTTGATGGTTCCTTAATTGTATTCATCTAGGAGACTATCTTCTCTCTGGAATTGTGTTCCTAAATTATTTTTTTGATTCTTTAATTAATATTATTTCATGCTTTAACTTGATCTTCTTTATTTTTGTGCATTAATTATCACCTCGTGAACTCCCACTTTCTATTTTTGATCTTCTGGCGTCCCTTACCGTGACTTGGATATTTGGAGTACAACACTAGACTTTTTCTTCCAACAAAATTGATATGTAAGACCTAGACGAGCCCACCTTCCTGTAGACATATTATGTCCCACCAAAACCCACCTCCTTGTACTCTATTTTTTCGATATGACCTTATGGTCAAAATGGCCAAACTAAAATCTTTACCATGATACTGATATGTCTTCGACCACGGATAGGGATTCAACCTCGATTCAATTCTTTCGACCCGATATGTGATTGTGTTCTACTAAATTCCTTAAATGCTTAAATTTGTACTTTATCTTGATTGCTTAACCCATTGTCTTATCCCATTACTAGTTTAACTCTTGTAAGTTGGGTAGAATACCTCACGGCCCAATAAAACCTTGTCCTTGTGACCCATGTGGATAAGTTTGCTTAGACTATAAGTTCAGAGGACCCTAACTTAGCTAGTCAACAAAGACAACTGTATAGGCCCAAACTTCGGGCGAGCCTTGATTTTAAAAGATCTTGGACTATTTAAAATTCCTTCATCAGTACCTCCCTTGCTCATATACTGCATATCTCATGCTGCTAATGTAGCTTCAGTTTTGCAAGCTTATTTCGTTATCAAGCTTGATCATGACATATTTTATTGGGTGCACCCACTAACATATTTTCTAATCAGAACCGGTGCATGATGGTCTGATCAACCTATTGCACTTTGGTTCGCTTATCACATATTATTCTACGTGGATGGTGACATAGTAAAACCTGTCTTAGAGTCTCATCTGCGACAGTCTTGACAATTCTCTTTTGAATTATTTTTGCTGCCTATGAACCCCGTAATTCGTACTCAATATATAACACCGTCCTTGAAACCTTTGTTGTTCTTGTCTTTTACTTATTTTGGAAAGACAAGACACTGTACTTGCTAAGATAGACTCAAGGTATCATCTTTGGTTGCCAAATCAGTTAATTATACACAAATGTAGATAGCCACCGCCCGACTCATGTGGCCATATCCTCGCCTTTAACTACTCCTCATTTCTCAACCCTAGAAATTATTATCGTGCCCTTCCAAATGTTCTTGAGCACTCGTGAATGATTCTAATCATTCACTTAAATCAAACTCTCAATTGAGACGATTAGTCTCCAGTTTCTCTCTAGGAACCACATCTCCCAAATGTCTAATTTATATTTCTTTGGTCTACTCATTTCCTTACTGTTCTTATAAATTGGATATTCAAAAGTTTGTTACCTTCACTAGCGATCCTTATTCAATTCCATAACCATGATATATTTTTGTATATATCGACTCCACAATTTTCTATTGCACGGTGGTGTTGAACGACGTTTTATCACCTCCTCCAAAATTTTAATTACATTTTGGTATTGACGAACTCTTCCTATCCCTCAACCCAATCTACCCTATTAATCCTAAATTTCGAAGACGAAATTCTTGTAAGTTGGGTAGGATGTAAAACCCCTATTTTTAATTATTATTTTTTTATTATTTGATTAGACTTAAAATGAATTTATACAATTTATGATTTTATTTATATTCTTTTTTTTTGATGACCCGGTTTGGCCAATTCAGCCCGAACAGGGCCTGAACAAAATTTAAGCCCATGTGAGCATGTGGGATGACTAAGATGGTCATGTAAGGAACATTTCATGTGTGTGCAAATATTTTAAATAATTTTGAGACTTGTTGAATATTTATTGACTTTTGGTACAAAATTTATATTTTATTAATAAAAAAATGTTTTACAAGATGGTATAATTTTCTGGACCCACAAATGGGTGAGCAGGTAAAGTTCACCCATTGGGACGATTATTATTATTTTATTATAATTTAAGTTATTTCATGGAGATTAAAATATGTTCATTCTATTTAGATATTATTATTATTATTATTGAGATTGATTTATTGTAAGATGAATTTATATATATATGTAGATATAATTAAATATATTAAATATTTGGATATGTGATATTTAATGTGTTATTTGTATTTAAATGATTTTTGGCTATATATTTATAAAGTTTGAAAAGATTTAGAAAATAAATGATTAAAGAATAAGAAAAGAAAAATGAATAAGAAAAGAAAAAGAAAAAGAAAAAAAAAGGAGAAAAAAAGTATTAAGTCAACCCACCCACATAAGTGGGCGGGCCCCCCTTTTTCCTTATTGCGCTGCTACAGCAGCTTATTCCCGCACCAACCCGTGGGCATAGGCCTATTGGGTTATTAGTAATATTAGTAGTATTAGGATTTTGGCCCCACTTTTTATATATATAACTTCCTCCATAGATCTCAAAACCCTAGGCTCCCAAAACAAAAATTATAACAGATCATACCCCCTTCGCCCAGGACTTCGTTTCACCTGCGACGGAGCTTTGTGTGCGACGAACGGAGCATCGGAAGTCATCCCCGCGTCACCACAGAGCAGTTTTCCCACTCAAGGTACCCTACTTCTCTACGATGTAACTTTTTACTCGTAGCACCGATTTTAGATCCGTAAAATGTTCTGGAAAGTTTTCTTGACCCTTTTCAAGTTGCCCCAGGTAGATTTTGACATGGCCATCCAACTTGCTCGAACAATCGAGACGAAGTTGGAGAAAAACTATTTTTCTGAATATTAAAAATTGTCGTAAAATATCAACTTGTCGGCCACTTTTCTTGCTGTCCATTAAGCTTTCGTAAAAACTAATTGAAGGCCGTCAAAGATAACCTAACCAAGATTGTAACGCACCTTTTGGATTCACTTTTCATCTAGTATGCAGAAAGTTACACGTTGTTAAAGTTTTTCGAAAAACTGTAAATTCTATTTTCAAAAAGTAGAGAAACACTCCGATACGGCGTCTGTCCCGACAAACCGGGCGACGTGGTCACGCACTACTATACGCATCGAAAGGCGCGTATGGATGTTGTCGACGTGTGGGAACTGACGGAACTCAATTTTATTGCATGTGCGCGACGAAATAAATACATATACGTCGAGATACCTCGTATTGACTCTTTGTAAATTAAGTCACAACTTTGTGCACAGTCATCATATCACGATGAAACATGCGCCATTGGACTCGAAATATTTTTTTGGTCCTGTGAGCCAAGTTTGGTCCGATTCTGAGACCGTTGATCGGAACGCTATTTTGGCGGGCCCACAATCCCATTCAACGGGCGATTTTGTGCAGAGCCCACCGGAATCCAAAATTGGACATACAGTAGGGTTCATCTCATCAAAACAAATCCGTAGACATATAGTTTGATGACTTTAGAGACATAGGTTCTGGCACGTATTTCGGTGCAAAGCGGGTCCAACGGCGGACATCATTTTGATCCAAAATTACGATTTAGCCCCTGTTCCAGAATTTAACTTTTGGACAGACGTTTTCTAGGTATATCTTTTATTCCAAACTCGTTCGTGATGTTTGTTTCAGCATCCGGAGCTTCTTGTGGATTTTGACTTTCGTGTTGACGATTCTGATTGTTGGATTTTGTTGCTTCTCGTACCACCCGCAGGCAAGATACCTTGCCATTATACTGTTTATATTCAGTTGTATTTTATTACATATCACTGTTCATTATTTCCAGTTCTTGTAGTTCTTGATTTATTGTCTGCACAGTGATATTAGATATACTTTGTTATTATCCTTTGATTGCATATGGACTTAGAGTTAAGAGACTACCGTTGTAGTGTTTTGCATATACCTCGACACCGTTGTACCACGAGGATGTGTGAGATGAGTAGCATGTAGAGGTTCTTGTGTGTGGGCTGATCCCCCATGTGCATGCGTTAGGGCTAACTTCTAATAGAGGAGTGTTAGGAGACTTAGTAGTTAGTAGCGATACATGGTCGTAGATGCGACTTGACAGGTACATTGGGTGGGAAGAACATTTCCTTGTCGTATGGGCTTCTATTGCACTTCCCTTATAACCCGGAAGCTCCGCTGGAGATACGGGTTTGAGCCTCTCAGGTTGGCCACTGTCGTTTTTCAACGTCATGCTCTCGGTCACTGGTGCCCAAGTGGGGACTATACCAGATCCTATTACAGCCAGGGCTCATGCGAGGAAAGGTTTGTTCTTAACTGCATATTCACTTTTGTATGGTTAGAGTACCTTATTTATGTCTTGTCACTTTCTTTGATTGTGGCATATTTTATATTCAGTATTTATATGGCATGTTTATGTATCTTGTTACGTCCCTCTGAGGACCTGGTTATCTCTCCAGGTGTGTGCTTCTGTGATTTTGCAGGTGTTCTAGCCAAGGCCGTGATCTTCTCCATTCTTTCGAAGACGATTGCGCTTGGTTCGTCTCATTATTTTATCGATCACTTCTTGTACATTTTATTTGAGATAGTTGGTAGTGGACTTTGTCTCCGCCCAACGATTGTATACATGACAAATTCAGAGTTGCTTTTATATCATTTATTTATCTAGTGGATGAGATTTAGTTTTTATGGTTCTACTACATTTTATAGCTTATGTATACATACGAGTTTCCATATATTGGAGTATACTTCGTATGTATGCAGCTGGCATGGATACGTACCTAGTCCTAAGTATTTTGGGACTGGGGCATTACAGCTGGGACTGTCCAAGAATAACTGGCTATACCCAAACTGGCGGGAGAACCTACTGGGCAAGTAAGGCTCCAAATAGACAGTGTTGCGGTTGCGGTATACCAGGTGGGAAGGACGAATGTTGTGCAGCCAAAGGAGCATCTTGTCAGATAAGAAGTGGGGAGGCCCAATACCATCAAGATGTACGGCCCTCACTTCCTCAGCAGTAAATAGAGGAACAGATACGAAAAAAGTGTATCTGTCCACTCTCGTCAGCGCCATCCGACAGGCACGCATAGTCTCACAATCCCAAGGCATGCGACGATACTGGAAGATAAAAGCGTCATCAGCAATTATGCCATCTTCGGGGCCAGGCCTCATCAAAGACCGGCAATGCATCAGCAGCCACCCCATCAGATAATGATAGGGCAGTTCAATGCATTCAAAGTCCTTCATCGTGCCATGGGCGATGACCTTGGACGAGAAAATGTGAAGGCCACGGTGTATGCTGCACACCATGGCCGAAAGAAGAGCTAGTCTGATCCCGAAGACCAGCTTCACAGCAGGGAGGATGAAGTTGTGGCTGATCCTCTCAATAGAACCAGCCCCTCCTGACACTATGCAATTTCGTAGCCACACCATCAGGAATCCCGCCAGAAGGACCTTCTCAGACAACGGCTGAGTGTCTTGATAAAAATAAGCAAAAGAGTCAGATTGACTCCCGAACCTGTCACCGGTGGTTCTTGCCCTCTTGGCGGTCGATACTTGGTCCTGCACCTCCTCCCGAGTGCGAGGACTTCGTGGATCAACCCGGCCTGAGGCACCGAGCTTAAAAAGATAAGTGAGCCAAGCTTTTGTGTGAGGAAGGTTCCCTTCCGAGCTGTCGTTCTTTTTCTTCGACAGCTGCTTGCACATGTTGTGATGACACAGCAGTTCCCGGTAGACGGCAACAAAGCCCGGGAACCTCTCCTCCAAATCCTCGAACTCTTCGTTTGTCGGGGTATACACCTCAAAGACTTCATCTCCCCAAGGCAGCTAGGAGACAGCATGCATCTCGTGCTTGGCAAGCCCCGTCTCCCCTACGGGTGTGTAGAAGGTCCCCGTACGGCAGTTGTACATCTCCAACAGAGCCATGAACAATTTCTTGTTTATGGACAAGCCGTAGCTGGTGTCCCAAATAGCATGGTAGAGTCCAATCTCGCGCAGGAGAGTCTCGTATTCCCGTACGATCCACGAAGACATGTTGGTCCACGAAGGGATAGGGTTTACCCAACTCGGTAACGACAACCGACCAACGGGATAGGACCCCTTCCGAGCAAGCTGGTTCAGAAAAGTGTCAGCTTGAGAGAACTTGAAGTTGGGACCCTGCATATTCAAGAAACTGCCCGAGGCCAACCCCATCACGTAGCGGCTGACCGGTACCTTGCCTGCATACACTGACCCCAAGTTGTTGTTATAGTGGATGTTGCCCACGAACATCCCAGACCGACTTGGAGTCAAAAAATCCTCTATCTTTCTGTCCATCGGTAGCATGTTGAACCATGACAGTGGGAAATGGCGCTCCAACAGAGGAATATGGATCGCCATCCCGTCAGAAGTAAAACTCCAACTCTCAGATATGTCCAGAACTTGAGAGTTCTTCACAGTCAGGGCATCCCCAAAGAGGAACGCAGGCTTCAAGTGTTTCCCCCCCAGCAGCCCTGAGTTCATCATCCCAGAGATAAAGAAGAATGACTGCTTTTTAATGTCTCCTAGCCTCTCCACTTGTTCGTCTTTTGGAAGCTGGTTCACCACATACTCGAATATGTGGTCGAACCTGTAGCCCACAGTAGATTGGACGCGACCCACCAAAGGTTCTCCCGCAGCATTGACTGGCAAATTCACTAAAAAAAGGACAAAAGATATAAGTTAGAAGATGGCCAAGGAGAACTGCTTAGTGTTTTCGAGCTTATGCGGCTCTGATCAGGCGGGTCCTTATGCGGTTCAATTTAATGGGGCTTATGCGGCTCTGTTTAAACGAGGCCTCATGCGGTCGAGTTCAGATGAGCTTATGCGGCTCTGTTTAGCAGGATCTCATGCGACCGAGGTCAGATGAGCTTATGCGGCTCTGTTTAGCGGGGTCTCATGCGGCCGAGTTCAGATGAGCTTATGCGGCTCTGTTTAGCAGGATCTCATGCGGCCGAGTTCAGATGAGCTTATGCGGCTCTGTTTAGCGGGGTCTCATGCGGCCGAGTTCAGATGAGCTTATGCGGCTCTGTTTAGCGGGGTCTCATGCAGCCGAGTTCAGATGAGCTTATGCAACTCTGTTTAGCGGGGTCTCATGCGGCCCAGTTCAAGTGAGCTTATGCGACACAGTTCGAGGAAGCTCATACGGCCCAGTTCAAGTGAGCTTATGCGGCTCTGCTTAGCTTATGCGGCCCTGTTCAAAGGAAGCTTATGCGGCCCTGTTCAAAGGGAGCTTATGCGGCCCAGTTTACAAAGTGCTTATGCGGCCACAATGACGATTCTTATGCGGCTCGGACATGGGGCATACCCCCACGCGGCTCGGACATAAGATGTACATGCGGCACATGCAACACAGTATGCGGATTCATCACAATAAACTTGAACAGTTCAATGAAGACGAAGAAGGCCCCCGCATACAATATATAGCGTAGCCATGATGGTTAGGATTTTGAGTTCGTACAATTTCTCCCAATATCCTTACCAGCAATGGCGGGGTGGACGTTGGAATAAACTGCGGGCGCCTCAGTCGACGAGGAAGCCTCTCCTTTACCCTTTGCTGCGGCGCTAGAGGAAGCTTTGGGAGCCATCGATGATAGAAGGAAGAGAAGACGACGACTTGGGGCAAGAAAAGTTGAAGAGAAAAGAAAGTAAAGAGTGTCTCCCTTCCAAAAGTACGCATATTTATAGGCTGACAAGGGGCGTCCGAATCGATGGACGCTTCGCATTTCGCACCTCCTAGAAGATAAGGCCGACTCTTGGATTTCTATCCCCTGTATGCAAAAGATTACTTATAATCATCAAGACAAATCTAAATCTTTAAAGCTGACTCTTGGGATCCTATCCCAAAAGGCGGCTTTAAATCAAAGCAAAGACAATTAAATGAGACGCCTACGTGGCACAGGACCAGTATGCGGCCGGAACAGTTCCTGCAGCCAGAGCAGTCCATGCGGCCAGAACAGTCCATGTGGCCAGAGCAGTCCATGCGGCCAGAACAGTCCATGCGGCCAGAACATCCTATGCGGCCAGAACATCCTATGCGGCCAGAGGAGTCTATGCGAGCATATGCGGACATAGCCATGCTTCTTATTCAAAGTATTTCAATTTTATAAATTGAAAACTTTGAAGGGGGTCTTGGAGAAGCATGAAAAAGAACAGGAAAGTCTATACGGCTCAAATTAGGGGGAGCTTCATGCGGCTTAAAAATCCTTTAGAGCTTCATGCAGCTCAAAGCCCCCGATAGCTTCATGAGGCTCGGGAAAAGCCACGTGGCCCTATACGGTTCAAAAATAGGCCTCTACAGCTGGCCACTCTGTGCAGCTGGCTCATTAAAAGCTCTGACGCAATACGGCAGCTCTGACACAAGACAGCTCTGACATAAAGGCAAAATGATGACCCTGACATAATAATGTGCTCCTAGAGAGACGAGAAAAATCTTTATAGATGGCACGATCCACCGATTCCAAAGCTCCTTATGCGGATCATTAAAAGGAGCTCATACGGCTCTAATTTGGTAGAGCTTTATGCGGCTCAGTTTTAACGGAGTTCATGCGACTCTGTTGAGATGGGTCCTTATGCGGCTCAGTTTTAATGGAGTTCATGCGGCTCTGTTTTGAGGGGCTTATGCGGTTCTGTTCAATGGGACTTCATGCGGCCCAGTTTACTAGGGGCTTATGCGGTTCTGTTCAATAGGACTTCAAGCGGCCCAGTTTATAAGGGGCTTATGCTATTCTGTTCAATAGGACTTCATGCGGAACAGTTCACCAGGAGCTCATGCGGCTCAGTCATGCGGCTCGTCACAAAAATGGCAGTTGGGACACGTGACAGGAGTTGATCAAATCTCAATAATTCAGATTTATTGCAATCAACGTAATAGTCCAGATTTATTACAATCATACCAATCCATATTTATTGCAACAAACAGATAAAGAGCAACCTTAACCAATCCACAACTGCCCACTTTTCAAGGCGCCGTTACAAGAGGGTGGCTCAGAGTTTGCCACGTGGCTATACATCCCACTCATCATAAAATCCTATAAATAGCAAGGTGCCATTCCCTTATAAACACACGGAGACATAGACCGACACACAGAGAGCATTCCACACAGAGAAACACATCTGAGCAAGAGCATTTCTTCCCCGGAGCCGAAGCTACGTTCGATCGTCCAAGTAGAAAGGCAGAGTTGCTGTCACTCTCCCGAGCCTCTACCGTCACCCCCAGAATTAAAAATAGACAATTGTACTTTAGATTGCTTTTCCAAGATTTTGTTCCTAGGCCCTCTTTTGTACAAGCGAGTTTGTATTGTGAATTAAAGTTCAGTTCTCCCATAAAATTGTTCTGTTCTTTGATAATCAATGGCAAACAGGAACATAGAGGCAATCTCCACACCTCAGGGTCCCATCGTTATGAATGCGTAGTCCTGTCAGCATACCGACTTTTGTCCTTTGTCGAAGTCGCTGAAACCTGGCATCTATCGGCAATACGGCTTTCATCATCTCTACTAACGAAGAGTGCACTTGTAGACTAGCCAACTGGCCATCTACCCCTGGTAGTATCACCTTCATCCCCAACTGTCGTAGCTCCTCTAAAAGATGGGGCTGAGTCGTCAACATGTAAGTTATTGGCCTCCTGCTCAAAACATCCGCTACAACGTTAGCTTTTCCTGGATGGTACTGCAGTTCGATCTTGAAGTCCTTCATTAACTCCAACCACCGTCTCTACCTCAAATTTTGATCCTTCTGTGTATAGACGTACTTTAAGATCTTATGGTCCGTGAATATCTCTACCCTTTCTCTATACAAGTAGTGTCGCCAAAGCTTCAGGGCAAAGATAACAACGACAAGCTCCAAGTTGTGGGTTGGATAATTCTTCTCAGGAACCTTCAGTTGCCTCGAAGCGTAGGCTACTACCTTCCTGTGCTGCATCAAGACGCATCCTAATCCCTTTTCGGATACATCACTGTAGATCATGAACCCTCCCGATCTGGAAGCAATAGTCAGAAAAGGTGTTGTGGTAAGGCGCTTCTTCAGCTCATCGAATGTCGCCTAACACTCCTCTATCCAAATAAACTCATGTTCCTTACGTGTCAAATGGTTCATCAGCTCAGCGATTCTCGTAAAGTTCTCTACGAACCTCCGGTAATATCCGACAAGTCCAAGAAAGCTACTTCCCTCTGAGACATCGATAGGGGTTGGCCATGTCTCTATGGATGAGATCTTCGCTGGGTCCACAGATATACCCTCTCCTGTGATGACGTATTCGAGAAAAGAGATACGGTCCAGAAAGAACTCATACTTGCTCAGCTTGTCATAGAGTCTCTCGCTCCTCAACGTCTCCAGCACAATCTGCAAATGTCTTCCGAGCTCCTCGTGGCTCTTCGAGTACACCAATATGTTATCGACGAACACGACCACGAACTGATCCAAGTACTGGTGAAACACTCTGTTCATCAGATTTATGAACACAGCAGGCGCATTAGTCAAACCAAAAGGCATCACCAGGAACTCGTAGTGACCATAACGAGTCCTGAAGGCTGTCTTCGGAATGTCCTCCTTCTGTACCTTCAATTGGTGGTAACCCGATCTCAAGTCGATCTTTGTAAACACTCTGGCTCCAGTCAACTGGTCGAATAGGTCGTCGATCCGAGGCAAAGGGTACTTGTTCTTGATGGTCAATGCATTCAGGGCTCTATAATCAATGCACATTCGGAATGGACCCATCATTCTTTAGCACAAACAAAATTGGGGCTCCCTAAGGTGAAGCACTCAGTCGGATGAATCATCTGGTCTGTAGCTCCTCCAACTGAAGCTTCAACTCATTTAGCTCCTTTTTTGCCAAACGGTACACATTAGAAGAGACCGGTGCAACTCTTGGTACCAACTCAAAGGAAAACTCCACTTGTTTGTCATTTGGGAGACCTGAAAACTCGTCCGGAAAGACGTCCATGAACTTTGTAACAATCGACGGGGGTGTTGTCTTCATCGCCATATAGATACCGACGGGTTGGCCTACTCCTCGCTCTATGGTTCCTCTCATGAACTCGAACTTCAGACGATCTGGCGGTCTAAAGATAACGCTCCCCTTCCGTCACTTTAAGATGACATAATACTGGCTCAACCAGTCCATCCCCAACACAACGTTGAAGTTTGGCATAAAAAATACAAAAAATTGAGCTCTCATCTCTCTTCCACATATAACTACGGAGCACATCCTACACATGCTAGTGATTGGAACGATCCTTCAACCCGTAAGAATCCTCCAACTCTTGGGTAAGGACAAGGTGGCTAGTTTGTGTATAACAACGAAACTTGTAGATATGAAAGACAAGGAAGCTCCAGAATTTAATAGTGCAATAGCAGGCAATGATGCAACAAAGGTAGTACCTGTGATCGCCACTCCCTCTGGCTCCTCCTACTCCGGTGCCATAGCAAAGACCTATCCTCTTCTCTGAGTCTCTATCTGCTGACGGCAGTGTACCTCCAGAGGGGGCAGTGGTCCCCTCTGATATCCTGGTGATCACTGTGCTATAGACGTCTGTGGTGGTGGCCTGGGTCCTGGTGGAGCTGGCCTAAGGGCCAATTGTTGAGCTCTATCATTGCGCTGTGGGCAATCCATGGCCTGATGTTATCCCAAAATGTACCTCAAGTACTTGTTGAGCCTCTTTCTACACTCCCTCTGAATGTGTCCCTTCTTGCTACATTAGTGACAAGTCAGAAGCTCCTTCTACTGGTACGGGGAGGCCCTTTGCTGGTGATGATGGGTCCCTGGACGTCAGATCGGGCCTCATGTCTGAACTCTGGACGGTGCGACTGTCTTAGTAGGGTGCCTCATGCTCAATGGATCCCGGTTGATAGCTTCATGGACTCTAGCCTCGGCTAACACCTCCTCGTAGGTAGTCCTCGACTGTGCTCATATGCCTCTTAAGCTTCTTCGCCAGGCTGTGATGGAACCTCCGGGCCTTCTCTCCCTCATCTGGTATCAGTAGTGTAATGAACAGGCTGAGACGACTGAACTCTGTATCATACTCATCCACGGTCATGTTTCCCTGCATGAGGTAGAGGAACTGATCGTAGAAAGCATCGCGGATGGTGGATGTGAAGTACTTTGCCTCAAAGTACTCAAGAATCTGCTTCCATGCCTTGTTCTTGCTGACTTCCCGCTCCTTCGATTCCTACTAATGATGGGCGTTCCCCTCCAGCTGGGTCCTCACGATAGTCATCCACAGGTCAGTAGGTAGCTGCGAAGCATCCAAGATCTTTTGTGTGCTGGCTACCCAATCTGATATCTCCTTCGAGCTCTTATTTCCTTTGAAGGGCTTCGAGTTCATCTAACGGTCCCTCCAAATACGGCCAACCTGCCGGAGTGGTGCTTGTGCTGGTGGTGGTGCCGGTGTTGGAACTGTCATCCTCTCTAAGGAAGTCATCAGAGTCTGTCTTATTGCCTTCGTCTGTTGCCACTGTTGCTGCAACATCGTTTAGAAGAACTGAAACATCGGGGACTGTCCCTTCGACTATGGCATCTGGGGTAGAATGGGTGCATATGACATCTACTGCTGGTATGCTCCCTACGGCATCTGGGAAGGATTTAGTGCATAGCGCACCTGCTGCTGGTACGCTCCCTATGGCACCCGGGAAGGATTGGGTGTATAGGGCACCTGTTGCGGGTACAGTTCCTGCGGCATCAGAGAAGGAAGGAAAGTGGTGGAGCCAAAGGATTCTCCTCCTATCACATTGGCGTCTGTGACGTCTGGCCCTCCTAGTGCATCGGTGCCGACTGCGGTGCAAACCCTACAAGAATGGATGGAGTCATCGAACGGTCTGAAGTCGTCCGGGAGTCTGGATCCCCATAGGATCTGGAGTCCTATCGTCGCTGGGCTCGGAATCTGATGCTTGGGCAATGCCATAAGCCGTGCGTCCACTGCACAAATGCATCTCTCTAAAAGAGACAAAACTTCCATAAGATAGGTACAGGAAACAAACAAGATGCTGGATTTTCAATCATAAGACTATAATTAAGAAGTCAAGGCGATAATAAATTTGTGGATAAGATTTTACATTTCATAGTCCTAATTGCAGGCTCGCGTCAGTTTTACCCTAAGCGATGAACTACGACCAGCATGGGCCACCACTAAACCCATGTCACGCCACGCTCCTAAATATATGGGATTAAGGCATAATTTGGCCAGCTGATACGACCTAGAGTGAGTTGCCCAATTTAATTGACTCCCTTAGGCGTACTATGTTGTAAAAGTAACTAACCAACACAGACAATCATCTAAATCTCATCCACAGATAACATAAAGAAAAGTACTAAAATAAAAGCTGAGTAGTCTGAATATCCAAAAACAACTGAATGGAAATACAAGTCTGGTGGAGACAATCCCACAGTACATCAGAATGGAAATACAGAAAATGGAAGAGAAGTAGCTAAGAGCAGCCACTAACTAGATAATGAAACTCTCAGCTATAGTAGCCTCATACCCTAGATCAAGGGAACTCCTCAGGGTACACATCGTAGTCCTTTGCACAGTCTTCCGCCTCTGCTCCAGAATCGTAGATCATCGAGTACCGATGCTGTAATGCCCTAGTCCCAAAATACGTAGGACTAGGTACGTATCCATGCCAGCTGCATACATACGAAGTATACTCCAATATATGAAACCATCGTATGTATGCATAAGCTATAAAATACAGTAAACCAAGAGTAATCTAATCTCATCCACAAATGAAAAATAAAAAATATCATATAATCAACTGTAATAAGTCTTTGTACAATACGTTGGGCGGAGACAAATCTACTAGCAACAAGTAAGGAAAAATATACATGGAAACGGAAATGATTTGGCCGGAGTAGCAATAAAAATCCCACGACACGTCATCTCCGAATGAATAGAGAAGATCACTAGAACACCTGCAATATCACAGAAGCATACACCTGGAGAGATAACCAGGTCCTGAGAGGGACTTAACAAGATACAGGAAGAACATGCCATAAATACTGAATATAAAATATGCCACAAAGAAAATAAGTGACAAGACAATAATAAGGTAATCTAACCGTAATACTGTGTTCAAGCAGTTAAGAACAAACCTCCAACGCATGGGCATCTGGCTCAGGAGCAGTAATCTCGGTATGGTCCCATCGGGATACCAGGGACCTAAAACCAACATTCTTCGAATGTCAAAGGCTAGCAGGATCAGTAATAGGAAAGTGCATAAGGACCCATAAGTTAAGGAACTATTCTTCCCACCCAATGCCTAACAGAGTCACATCCATGTCTCATATACCTCTACTAACTGATAAGTCTCCTAACATATCTCTATTAGCAGTTAGCCCTAACGCATGCACATAGAAGATTAGCCCATACACAAGGACCCCTACATGCTACTCGTCTCACACATCCTCGTGGTACAACTGTGTCGAGGCATATGCAATACACTACAAACGGTAGTCCTCTAACTCTAGGTTCATATGCAATCAAAGGATAGTAACAAAGTAACTAATAATCACTGAGCATATAGTAAATCAAGAACTGTAATAACTAGAAATAATGAACAGTGATATGTAATAAAATATAGACTGAATATAAAAAGTATAATGGCAAGTTATATTGCCTGAGGTTATGTGCAAAAGAGAATAATCCAGTAGCTCGAACAGACAAATAAACGAAGCAAGAAAAGCCAAATCTTGTAGATGACTTCGGATGGTGCAACAAACATAACGAACGAGTTTAGAATATAAGATATGCCTAGGAAACACCTGTCCAAAACTTAAATTCTGGAACAGGAGTAAACTCATAATTTTGGGTCAAAACGATGTCCACCGGTGGATCCGCTTTGTACCGGAATGCGTGCCAATATCTACGGTCTCTAAAGTCGTCAAACTATATGTCTACAGATTTGTTTTGTTGAGACGAACCCAACGGTATGTCCAATTTTGGTCGTCCGTAGAGTGGGATTGTGGGTCCGCCAAGATGGCGTTGTCACGACCCGTACCCTAGAGTAAGGGCACGAGACGTGGGTACGTCCAGCCTACGCCGCAGTGTCGACGGTAGAACGCTATCCTAGGTCACAACATCTAGCAATAATATACTAAGCAGTTTATACTCCCTGAATGGGGGTGACATGATAGAAGTAAACTCAATCACAACTAAGGAAGAAGAAGCACGATATGATATAGAACTCAAGAAAATACAGATGATAAAATAGTCTAAGATAACATCTCAGCAATATCCAGAAATACATGGTCTCAGCTACTGAATATGAAAGAATATATACAACTCAGAATCTTCAGACAGAAATAAAGTCTAGCTAAAACAGTCTCAAGACAACATAAGTAAGATAAGGCCTATCTAAGCTAGTCTAGGCAATGGGGGTAATGTCATCAGCTAGAGCTGGGTCCTCTTGAGAGTCCAGCTCGTAAGTGTCGTCTAGGGCTACCCCGTAGAAGGTGTCCACACAGGCCTCCTCCTCGTCCTCTGTAATATTTCAACAGGTCCAATCAGGACAGGAGCGAGCACAATACATCTCAACAGTTCATAGTAGGTTAGAAAATATAATCTTGCAGTAAAGTAAGATACAGGTACTGAAAGAAATACAGTATGTAAACAGAGAGAGAACTGTAAATAAAAATATCTACTATAAATAGAGACTAACAGTGGCTAGTGAGTCAGAGTACAATATAGACATGTAAATGGCATAGGATATTCTGATGCTACACTATGGAAAGATTCTGATGCTACACTACTTGGATAATATTCACATGTCTACTTCTACTCCCCCGTACTCCCAATAATTACACAAGGATCCAACCAGGTTATGTTATGATTCCATGCAAATGCCCCCGAAGGGTGATACATGGAAGTCCCATAAATGAGGATTCTAGGAGACCCAATAAATAGGATAAGGATTCAAGGAGACTCTGTGAACATCAGGGTACATGTCACAAGTGATCAATGAACCAATGAAGCATAGTGATACGCCATGTAAGTAAAACGCACAGAACATGAAGTACCCGATGCTCCCTGAGGATAACATCTCAAGAAAGGATCCATATAGTACCAATCCGTGTGACCAACGTGTCAGTATCAAGTAAAGTAATTTATAGCAAGAAAATAATTCTAAGCAGGATATGAAATAATCAGAGAATGTACTCGCCTGGTATCTGAGTGTCCGGATGAAATGTACTGTCCGAGGAGAGGTGTCTGGCTCCTAAACAGAACAGCACAAGTCATAACAAGTCTAAAATGATAACAATATGCAATTCAATGCATTCTAGATGAATCTAGGTCAGTCTAGGCCAAAGTCAACTCTTGGTCAACCCTGATCAACCAAGAAGTCAAACCTAGTCAACTATGGTCAAACTAGGTCAAACAAGTCTAAATTAGGTCAAACTAGTCATTCTAGGTCTAACTAGTCTATACTAGTCTAAACAAGCCTACACTAGTTAACACACACCATTACAAGGCTATGCAAGCCTATCAAGCCTATACTAGTCTATTCTAACCATTACATTATACATTATGTAGATATGTATATACATTACACACACATATTTATATTACATATATATATAGATATTCATATATAATATATATATTCACATTACCTAGATGTATTCATACATATATATACATTACATATATATAGAAGTTGCATACATTATTATAGCTATTTATATATATAGGTTCAATTCAAAAATACACATATGTGTAGGCTACCTATATTGTATATACATTACTTATATATACATTACATACCTATATGATATACATACATAAATAGATTATACATAGTATATATACATACATATTCCTTACTAAATATATACATACCTAAATATATATATTACATACATGTGTATTTAAAGAGAGAGACATGTGTGTGTGTGTGTTCAGTCAAATAAGGGACTATAAACTGTGAACATGTGTGCTGGGAAAAATAGGACAGTGGGTGTGTGTATGTAAATGCTTGTGTGTGTGTATGAGAGAGAGGTGAGTGAGTGACAGTTATGTGAGTGTGGCTGTTAGGGAGTGAGGGTGTGCAGGAATGAAACTGTCAGTACAGTTAGGAATAATAGGAAGGAAATGAAAGGAAATCAATTCAACTACAAACTCAGTTTTCAGTCTATCAATTAACAGTTCAGTCCCAACAGTTCCCAACCCCATTTTGATTCCAATATACAACCAAATCAACCCAAATTCGAACCACAATTAGATTACATATAGGAGAATAGTATTAGGGACTAAAACTAATCATTAACAATATTAATTAGGTTTAATTAAACTGCGAAAACTCAAATTAAAACCTGAAAAAATACAGGAAATTAGCATTTTTCAGAAATTAGGGTAATTAGGAATTAACACATAAAAACAAATCAAAATACGAATTTATAGGTTGGTAAATAAAATATAGTATGTGTTTATGTCAGAGAGAGTGATTCGTGTCTACAAAAGTGGACACGAAGTGTCCAAGCACAGAACATGTATGTATCAGAAAACTGTGAGTGGCAAGCCTCGTGCAGCCATGTCGAGCAACATTGGACTCAAAGCACAACACGAGGGACCATGTGCTCGAGTCTAGTGCTAGGATAGGTCTAGGTGAGTGTGTTAGTGTCCACGAAGGGTGTCCACGATGTGTCCAGAAGAGATACGAATAGCGTATCAGTGTCCAATAAAACCCGACTGAACAGTCAGACAACCCAGTGCAGAGCCTCGTGCGTGTCCAATACGACACGAGACGACTCGAGGCTTGGGGGCCCTCGTGTCAGACACTGCCCCCACCCCCTCGTCAAATCCCAGCTCGCCATATGGCCTGTGTATCGAGCACGAGGCCACGAGCAGCAAGGGAATACACTTCCTGCACGCGCGCGTGTACCCGCATGTACACGTGTCCGACCCGACACGATGCAACACAAAAATGCTCCTAGTCCAAAAGAAACATGTAAGCAACATAAAAATATAATTTCCTATTCATTTACTTTTCCAAAACTAAATCGAAATGCCCATTAGGGCAGTTCATCAAACACTTAGGCCTAGGTCGGATACGTGTCCGATACGGACACGAAATGGGTCTACCTGGAGACGAAATCAATTCCTATGGCTAGGGGACACCTAGGGCTAGGTCTACATACAAAGAAATCCAGAAATTAATGAAGTTTATATAGATTTACCTATTGGTGACCAAATACAAGAAAACCCTCAAATGGGGGGTTCCTCTTGCTAGCAAACTTCTCCAAATTGATATGAATCTGAGAATAACACTCCACAATAGCAAGAACACTATATTTAGAACCTATTGTAATTGGTTTGAGGGAAAAAGGAAATAAATAGGATTTTATATGAATTAAAGAAGATGGGATAATACCTCTTTCTAAAACTTGTTCTTCCTAAAGAGGCTAGCCCTAATTTCTAGGAGAATATTTATAGGGTGGGAATCCCTAGGACTAGGTTTATGTGGTCGGCCACTAGTGGATATGGCTAGGTTAGGTTCACATGGCTAATGGTTTGGGCCTTGTCAAAAACAATGGTTCTAAATCACAAGTCATGACTTGTGTCTATATGCCTTCTATTCTAACTTGGGTTTAAATGACTAAACCATAGGTTAACTCTAGTCTAACTAGGGTTACATGACCTAACCAAGTCCAAACTCATCTAGGGTTAGCTTCTAGGTTAGTCTACCAAGTCAAAGCTAGTCAAAGTCAACCTAGTCAACCTTCATTCAAACAATTCCAAAATAAATACTAAAAATTCTCATAAATCCAAATAAATTCTAATAAATTCAAATAACCCCAAAAATGACAAAAATACCCTCAAACTAGAAATGTGGTAGTGATAAATCTACCCTCCTTAAAAGAATTTCGTCTTCGAAATTGAAAGGCGAAATACAACTGAGGAGAAGGATAGAAAGTATACCTCACGATCCAAAAAGATATGGGTAACGCTCGTGCATATCATCCTCCAGCTCCCAGGTAGACACTCCTGGAGAATGATGCTGTAGAGCCCCGAAATTCGTAATACGTATTTTATACGTGTTCGTATTTCTGACCCATATTTTTTATTTTTCTTGATTAGTTAATTATGGTTTATTTCATATTTAGCATTATGGTTTAATTGTCATTTATTATTCATGAATTAATTCTGATTAATGGAGCTTGGTTTATTGAGTATTTTTTGGTCCATCCTGGCATTGCATTAGCTCGATTTGGCCTAGCTTGGTTCGGGTTGGGCTTGAGTTGGTTTGGCTGGGTTTGGGTTAGCATGAACCACTCCTACCTACCACCCTCTTCTCCTTTAATAGCAGCCACCAACCTTCTCTCTCCTCCCTAACTCTCATTTATTTCTTCTTCTTCTTCCTTCCTCTCCTTCTTCCACCGACACCACCATAGGCAAGTGCATCTTGCTCTCACTTGAGAACTCATTTTGATGGTTCTGATGGCTTCCTAGCAGGATTCTAAACCACTTTAGAACTTGAAGATTTTCATTTTGGTGCATGAGTTTTTGTAGATCTAAGAAATGCTTTCTTGGAATTTTGAAGTTTTGATCTAGATAACTTCTTCATTTGCAAGTTCTGATGGCTCCATATGGTTGGGAATTTCCTTCTACCCAATTTCGACCTTTGGAAACTTGGATTCGGACTTGTTTTGACCAAGTTATGAGCATTTGAAGTTTGGGTTCATCCTTGCTGTTCTTGCTGTTCTTGCTCTTTGGAGAAGACACTGAGCAGTGTGCATAGCTGTTTAGCTTACGCACACTGAGCTACGCGCGCTCTTTAGCGCTGCGTACGCATACTTGAGTACGCTTTCTGTTGGAAGCGTGTCTCCTTGAGCGTGCGTAACTTTTCACGCACACTGTTCCCTTGAGCGTGCGTGACTTTTCACACACACTATTCCCTTGAGCGTGTGTGACTTTTCACGCAGCTGCTCCCTGTAGCGTGCGTGACTTTCACGTTCACTGCTCTCTCAGCGTGCGTGACTTTTTTACCTATGCTGCCCTCAGCGTGCGTGGCTTTCAAGTACACTGCTCTCTCAGTGTGCGTAACTTTTTCACCTACGCTGCCCTCAGCGTGCGTGACTTTTCGTACGCTGCCCCCCTGACCCCTTGCTTGACCCATTGGTTCTTGGAGTTTTGGTCTTAATTCTTTTAGCTTGGCTTTTCTATGGTCCTGTTTATTGATAATTTATTAGATATTTTACGTCCATTTTATATCCTTACGCCTTTTGTCATGAACTTGATTTTACTTAATATGTTTGGAATGACTATTATACATGGCATGATATGACAAGAACTTGCATAACACAACAGTGACCCGTAGTGGTGCACTCCTGACAAGACCAACCTGACTTGATAGTGGCCGTGGCGGCGCACTCCTGACTTGACATGACTTGATAACTTAACTTGACTTGCCTTGACACCGTGAGTGGTTCTTTCTTGCTTGCTTGTTAATCCACTTGTCCTGTCGTGCATCATGTCTAGGATGGGACTCCCGAGTACCACGGTCAGGAGTACCTACTAAAATGGATTAAGGTTAATAACTAGAATAACTCAGTAGTTATGAAGAGATGACACAGCTACAGACAATCCCGTTACCTTGGGCGCTCTTGGGATCTGTAGCCTGCCGTCGAGTAGGGCACATTTCCAGCGCACCGTCGAGTGTTGCACCCTCTAAGTCACCTAAGGGTACATTTGTCTCCTGGGCGATGTACCCACCTGAATTCAACCCTAATCTTTCGTCCTGGGTAGCCTGGATGGTCTGCAGGGCTTATGGCTGTGGATCAATCTCATTGCATCTTGCTAGTAACTAGGATTGTGATAACCCTAGTTAGTTAATATAGAAAGTCGTAGGCAATGATTGGCCGTGATTGCTTGGATGGAGTCTGGTCCAGTATAGTATTGTCTAGAATTGATTGATTATAGGATTGTACCAGAATGATGGAATGATTGTCACTCCAGATTGTTACTATAATGATTGCCACTCCAGATTGTTACTTGACCTGATTTCTTATATTTATCTTGCCGATAAATGGTGAGAGAAACCAAGTTCCGTTCAGACGAAGGGTTACAACCCCGGTCCTTGTTTGGTTTACGGGTTGTAACCTAGCTATCTGAATAGTCCCATGGTTATCTCATCGTATATCATCATGACATGCTTCTCCATATGTCCTGTCTTTTAGTGATTCTATGCAAGATTGTCTTTTATAATTATCCATCATGCTTTTTCTTAAATTACTGTCTCTTATTATGTAATTATACTTTTGTGCTAATTGCTGGTTTTAGTTCTTATGTGAAGCCTCCTTTGTGGCACTTGCTCTTTCTGGGGTCTGACCCAGCTGGTTTTGTATGGCCAGATTCTGGAGCAGCAGCAAAGGATCCACCTGCTTTCCAGCCCGATGGTGACCGCCAGGCGTAACCTGGGCAACGAGTAGGTTTTTTTTGTCCTCCCACTGTAATTGTAAATTATTCTTTTGAGGCGTTTAGCCGCCGAGCAAGTGTTAGCTCGTTTGCAACTTTATTTACTGTCTGCCTACGGACTGTAAGCATGATTGGCAACTCGAGGTTGATCATGTATGACTTAAACTCTTGCTAGTCCTTATATTTTGTACGACTAGCTTCATGATCATCTGGATATGTAATGTTTGGGACGCCTTACAATTGTATATTTGGTGATCTGATATCTTGTGATTATTATTAGTTGGTTGAGATTGAGACAATAGGCCATTTTGACTCTAAGAGACTGATGGATTTTAGTAAAACCCTCACATATCTAGACAGCCGTGACCGTATAGTGGAATGGTTGCCATTTTATTATACGTAGCTGGCTGTGTCCGCCCCCGTTCTTCAGTATTCTGGTTCTGGGGCGTGACATGGTTTAAGTGGTGGCCCATGCAGGTCTTGTCAATCAAGAAATGTGAGGGTTTACCAGATAGATGTCTCAATCTGTACTCTCCTTTGATCTCCACTAGTATCTTCTTATCTCCTTGGATTCCTGACTTGATAACATGCTTGTATCGATGTTCTATCCTGGTCCTTCCTTAATATTCCTGACATCCTTGCTTCAGTAGCACCGTTCCTGTTGATCACCCAGAAGGAGTTCAGCCGGCAGCCCAGCAACAGCAAGAAGATCAGGACCAGTCCTTAGCAGCCGCCTCCCGAGCCAGGCCTTCTGGAGAACCAGAGCCCCCAGTCCAGCCAGTTCAGCCAGCAGGGTCAGAGGATGGGGTCTTGATAGGGCTCATCCATGAGTTACTTGCGTCTCAAGACCGTCGAGGTGATGTCTTACAGCAAGCAGTACAAGATGCTATGAGCGAAATTGGTCCTCGAGGGAACAGTGCGGTCAACAATTTCAAGCGCCTGAACCCTCCATTCTTCGACGGCACCGAGGATGCTATTACTGCAGATGCCTGGCTACAGGACATTAAAGTTATCTTGGAGGCAGCCAGGACCCCTGAAGCAGAGAAGGTGGCAGAGGTACGCCTGCAGTTACTAGATCTAGCCCGCAGCTGGTGGGCTATGCAAGCAGCGAGTTTAGGTACGCCTGTCATGTGGGCAGTATTCAGTAATATGTTTCAGACCAAGTACTTCGACGCAGTGGCTAGAGTTGACCTGTAGACCATGTTTAGTAATCTCAGGCAGATGAATAGGACGGTCGACGAATATACGGTCGAGTTTTCAAGGTTGAATCGGTTTGCTTCCACCTTGGTGGCAATCGAGCTAGACAGAGCATAGCGATTCCAGCAGGGGCTCCATTTGGAGATCATATTGGCAGTAGAGCAGTTTGAGCACAGAACTTTTGATGCCGTCTTGCGAGCAGCGAGGAGGCATGAGTACACTTCCCAGAGGATAGTGGACAGGACCAGAGATCGGAAGCGGTCCCATAGTCAAATGAACCAGTCTTCCGCACTACCTCCAGCAGCCAGGACTTTAACTATTGGGACTCCGAGGCGAGTAGCTTCAGTTACGTCGGACCAGCACCCAACCCAGACGTACTCCCAGCAGAAACAGAAGCAAGCGCAGTCTTCCGTTATGGGCTGTTCTTATTGTGGCAAGCCTGGACACGTGATAGCAGAGTGTCGCAGGGCATTGGGATTGTATTTATTGTGTGGAGCACCGGACCATAGGGTGGGGTCCTGCCTATTCAGAGTTGATTCAGCACCAGCCGTATCTAGTCCCTCGATTATGGGACCAACACTAGCACAAGCACCAGAACCAGCTCCGGTTCACCAACCACAGCAGCTTCTGTTCCCAGGTCCATTGTCGTCTCAGGCCCAAGCTTTCCGGTAACAGAGGCCTCAGCAGTTCGCCCTGGCCCAGGCCCAGATCCATAGTCGGCGGAGAGGTATCTGTATCCTATTGTCTTGCTTTCCGCCGTTGTTATGCAGGACACGTGTCGTGTTTCATATGCCCTAATTACAACGGTATATCCCGGGTCTGAGCCATGTCCTAGATCATTCGAAAAGGTTACGGTTATTGGTACCAACAACCTTTTCGTATGAGGAGAGGCCCGTGCCCATGTTTGACCAAAGAGAGAGACCTCAAGCGCAAGGCTATCACTTTAGTTTGTGTTGCTTGAGTTCATCGCTCCTTGGGAGAGTCAAACGTGGGAGTGTGAGGATGATATCCGATCACGTCATCCCAATCGGTTTGGCTCGTGAGGTGTAATTTCTTCCTTATACCTTGCACTTCGATTCTTTGCTTGCATGTATAATTGTATGATTGATTGGTAGCATAGATTGCTTGCAATAGTATAGCTTGTCCTTGCATCTCTAGCCTCTTGATTAAATTCCGAGGACGGAATTCTTTTAAGGTGGGTAGGATGTAGAGCCCCGAAATTCGTAATACGTATTTTATACGTGTTCGTATTTCTGACCTGTATTTTTCATTTTTCTTGATTAGTTAATTATGGTTTATTTCATATTTAGCATTATGGTTTAATTGTCATTTATTATTCATTAATTAATTCTGATTAATGGAGCTTGGTTTATTCAGTATTTTTTGGTCCATCCTGGCATTGCATTAGCTCGGTTTGGCCTATCTTGGTTCGGTTGGGCTTGGATTGGTTTGGCTGGGTTTGGGTTAGCATGAACTACTCCTACCTACCACCCTCTTATCCTTTAATAGCAGCCACCAACCTTCTCTCTTCTCCCTAACTCTCATTTATTTCTTCTTCTTCTTCCTTCCTCTCCTTCTTCCACCGACACCACCATAGGAAAGTGCATCTTGCTCTCACTTGAGAACTCATTTTGATGGTTCTGATGGCTTCCTAGCAGGATTCTAAACCACTTTAGAACTTGAAGATTTTCATTTTGGTGCATGAGTTTTTGTAGATCTAAGAAATGCTTTCTTGGAATTTTGAAGTTTCGATCTAGATAACTTCTTCTTTGCAAGTTCTGATGGCTCCATGTGGTTGGGAATTTCCTTCTACCCAATTTCGACCTTTGGAAACTTGGATTCGGACTTGTTTTGACCAAGTTATGAGCATTTGAAGTTTGGGTTCATCCTTGCTGTTCTTGCTGTTCTTGCTCTTTGGAGAAGACACTGAGCAGTGTGCATAGCTGTTTAGCTTACGCACACTGAGCTACGCGCGCTCTTTAGCGCTGCGTACGCATACTTGAGTACGCTTTCTGTTGGAAGCGTGTCTCCTTGAGCGTGCGTAACTTTTCACGCACACTGTTCCCTTGAGCGTGCGTGACTTTTCACACACACTATTCCCTTGAGCGTGTGTGACTTTTCACGCAGCTGCTCCCTGTAGCGTACGTGACTTTCACGTTCACTGCTCTCTCAGCGTGCGTGACTTTTTTACCTATGCTGCCCTCAGCGTGCGTGGCTTTCAAGTACACTGCTCTCTCAGTGTGCGTAACTTTTTCACCTACGCTGCCCTCAGCGTGCGTGACTTTTCGTACGCTGCCCCCCTGACCCCTTGCTTGACCCATTGGTTCTTGGAGTTTTGGTCTTAATTCTTTTAGCTTGGCTTTTCTATGGTCCTGTTTATTGATAATTTATTAGATATTTTACGTCTATTTTATATCCTTATGCCTTTTGTCATGAACTTGATTTTACTTAATATGTTTGGAATGACTATTGTACATGGCATGATATGACAAGAACTTGCATAACACAACAGTGACCCGTAGTGGTGCACTCCTGACATGACCAACCTGACTTGATAGTGGCCGTGGCGGCGCACTCCTGACTTGACATGACTTGATAACTTAACTTGACTTGCCTTGACACCGTGAGTGGTTCTTTCTTGCTTGCTTGTTAATCTACTTGTCCTGTCGTGCATCATGTCTAGGATGGGACTCCCGAGTACCACGGTCAGGAGTACCTACTAAAATGGATTAAGGTTAATAACTAGAATAACTCAGTAGTCATGAAGAGATGACACAGCTACAGACAATCCCGTTACCTTGGGCGCTCTTGGGATCTGTAGCCTGCCGTCGAGTAGGGCACATTTCCAGCGCACCGTCGAGTGTTGCACCCTCTAAGTCACCTAACGGTACATTTGTCTCCTGGGCGATGTACCAACCTGAATTCAACCCTAATCTTTCGTCCTGGGTAGCCTGGATGGTCTGCAGGGCTTGTGGCTGTGGATCAATCTCATTGCATCTTGCTAGTAACTAGGATTGTGATAACCCTAGTTAGTTAATATAGAAAGCCGTAGGCAATGATTGGCCGTGATTGCTTGGATGGAGTCTGGTCCAGTATAGTATTGTCTAGAATTGATTGATTATAGGATTGTACCAGAATGATGGAATGATTGTCACTCCAGATTGTTACTATAATGATTGCCACTCCGGATTGTTACTTGACCTGATTTCTTATATTTATCTTGCCGATAAATGGTGAGAGAAACCAAGTTCCGTTCAGACGAAGGGTTACAACCCCGGTCCTTGTTTGGTTTACGGGTTGTAACCTAGCTATCTGAATAGTCCCATGGTTATCTCTTCGTATATCATCATGACATGCTTCTCCATATGTCCTGTCTTTTAGTGATTCTATGCAAGATTGTCTTTTATAATTATCCATCATGCTTTTTCTTAAATTACTGTCTCTTATTATGTAATTATACTTTTGTGCTAATTGCTGGTTTTAGTTCTTAAGTGAAGCCTCCTTTGTGGCACTTGCTCTTTCTGGGGTCTGACCCAGCTGGTTTTGTATGGCCAGATTCTGGAGCAGCAGCAAAGGATCCACCTGCTTTCCAGCCCGATGGTGACCGCCAGGCGTAACCTGGGCAACGAGTGGGTTTCTTTTGTCCTCCCACTGTAATTGTAAATTATTCTTTTGAGGCGTTTAGCCACCGAGCAAGTGTTAGCTCGTTTGCAACTTTATTTACTGTCTGCCTACGGACTGTAAGCATGATTGGCAACTCGAGGTTGATCATGTATGACTTAAACTCTTGCTAGTCCTTATATTTTGTACGACTAGCTTCATGATCATCTGGATATGTAATGTTTGGGACGCCTTACAATTGTATATTTGGTGATCTGATATCTTGTGATTATTATTAGTTGGTTGAGATTGAGATAATAGGCCATTTTGACACTAAGAGACTGATAGATTTTAGTAAAACCCTCACATATCTAGACAGCCGTGACCGTATAGTGGAATGGTTGCCATTTCATTATACGTAGCTGGCTGTGTCCGTCCCCGTTCTTCAGTATTCTGGTTCTGGGGCGTGACATGGTTTAAGTGGTGGCCCATGCAGGTCTTGTCAATCAAGAAATGTGAGGGTTTACCAGATAGATGTCTCAATCTGTACTCTCTTTTGATCTCCACTAGTATCTTCTTATCTCCTTGGATTCCTGACTTGATAACATGCTTGTATCGTTGTTCTATCCTGGTCCTTCCTTAATATTCCTGACATCCTTGCTTCAGTAGCACCGTTCCTATTGATCACCCAGAAGGAGTTCAGCCGGCAGCCCAGCAACAGCAAGAAGATCAGGACCAGTCCTTAGCAGCCGCCTCCCGAGCCAGGCCTTCTGGAGAACCAGTGCCCCCAGTCCAGCCAGTTCAGCCAGCAGGGTCAGAGGATGGGGTCTTGATAGGGCTCATCCATGAGTTGCTTGCATCTCAAGACCGTCGAGGTGATGTTTTACAGCAAGCAGTACAAGATGCTATGAGTAAAATTGGTCCTCGAGGGAACAGTGCGGTCAACAATTTCAAGCGCCTGAACCCTCCATTCTTTGACGTCACCGAGGATGCTATTACTGCAGATGCCTGGCTACAGGATATTGAAGTTATCTTGGAGGCAGCCAGGACCCCTGAAGCAGAGAAGGTGGCAGAGGTGCGCCTGCAGTTACTAGATCTAGCCCGCAGCTGGTGGGCTATGCAAGCAGCGAGTTTAGGTACGCCTGTCATGTGGGCAGTATTCAGTAATATGTTTCAGACCAAGTACTTCGACGCAGTGGCTAAAGTTGTCCTGTAGACCATGTTTAGTAATCTCAGGCAGATGAATAGGACGGTCGACGAATATGCGGCCGAGTTTTCAAGGTTGAGTCGGTTTGCTCCCATCTTGGTGGCAATCGAGCTAGACAGAGCACAGCGATTCCAGCAGGGGCTCCATTTGGAGATCATATTGGCAGTAGAGCAGTTTGGGCACAGAACTTTTGATGCCGTCTTGCGAGCAGCGAGGAGGCATGAGTACACTTCCCAGAGGATAGTGGACAGGACCAGAGATCGGAAGCGGTCCCATAGTCAAATGAATCAGTCTTCCGCACTACCTCCAGCAGCCAGGACTTTAACTATTGGGACTCCGAGGCGAGTAGCTTCAGTTACGTCGGACCAGCACCCAACCCAGACGTACACCCAGCAGAAACAGAAGCAAGCGCAGTCTTCCGTTATGGGCTGTTCTTATTGTGGCAAGCCTGGACACGTGATAGCAGAGTGTCGCAGGGCATTAGGATTGTGTTTATTGTGTGGAGCACCGGACCATAGGGTGGGGTCCTGCCTATTCAGAGTTGATTCAGCACCAGCCGTATCTAGTCCCTCGATTATGGGACCAGCACCAGCACAAGCACCAGAACCAGCTCCGGTTCACCAACCACAGCAGCTTCTGTTCCCAGGTCCATTGTCGTCTCAGGCCCAAGCTTTCCGGCAGCAGAGGCCTCAGCAGTTCGCCCTGGCCCAGGCCCAGATCCAGAGTCGGCGGAGAGGTATCTGTATCCTATTGTCTGGCTTTCTGCCGTTGTTATGCAGGACACGTATCGTGTTTCATGTGCCCTAATTACAACGGTATATCCCGGGTCTGAGCCATGTCCTAGATCATTCGAAAAGGTTACGGTTATTGGTACCTGCAACCTTTTCGTATGAAGAGAGGCCCGTGCCCATGTTTGACCAAAGAGAGAGACCTCAAGCGCAAGGCTATCACTTTAGTTTGTGTTGCTTGAGTTCATGGCTCTTTGGGGGAGTCAAACATGGGAGTGTGAGGATGATATCCGATCACGTCATCCCAATCGGTTTGGCTCGTGAGGTGTAATTTCTTCCTTATACCTTGCACTTCGATTCCTTGCTTGCATGTATGATTTATGATTGATTGGTAGCATAGATTGCTTGCGATAGTATAGCTTGTCCTTGCATCTCTAGCCTCTTGATTAAATTCCGAGGACGGAATTCTTTTAAGGTGGGTAGGATGTAGAGCCCCGAAATTCGTAATACGTATTTTATACGTGTTCGTATTTCTGACCTGTATTTTTCATTTTTCTTGATTAGTTAATTATGGTTTATTTCATATTTAGCATTATGGTTTAATTGTCATTTATTATTCATGAATTAATTCTGATTAATGGAGCTTGGTTTAATGAGTATTTTTTGGTCCATCCTGGCATTGCATTAGCTCGGTTTGGCCTATCTTGGTTCGGGTTGGGCTTGGATTGGTTTGGCTGGGTTTGGGTTAGCATGAACCACTCATACCTACCACCCTCTTCTCCTTTAATAGCAGCCACCAACCTTCTCTCTCCTCCCTAACTCTCATTTATTTCTTCTTCTTCTTCCTTCCTCTCCTTCTTCCACCGACACCACCATAGGCAAGTGCATCTTGCTCTCACTTGAGAACTCATTTTGATGGTTCTGATGGCTTCCTAGCAGGATTCTAAACCACTTTAGAACTTGAAGATTTTCATTTTGGTACATGAGTTTTTGTAGATCTAAGAAATGCTTTCTTGGAATTTTGAAGTTTTGATCTAGATAACTTCTTCATTTGCAAGTTCTGATGGCTCCATGTGGTTGGGAATTTCCTTCTACCCAATTTCGACCTTTGGAAACTTGGATTCGGACTTGTTTTGACCAAGTTATGAGCATTTGAAGTTTGGGTTCATCCTTGTTGTTCTTGCTGTTCTTGCTCTTTGGAGAAGACACTGAGCAGTGTGCATAGCTGTTTAGCTTACGCACACTGAGCTACGCGTGCTCTTTAGCGCTGCGTACGCATACTTGAGTACGCTTTCTGTTGGAAGCGTGTCTCCTTGAGCGTGCGTGACTTTTCACGCACTCTGTTCCCTTGAGCGTGCGTGACTTTTCACACACACTGTTCCCTTGAGCGTGCGTGACTTTTCACGCAGCTGCTCCCTGTAGCGTGCGTGACTTTCACGTTCACTGCTCTCTCAGCGTGCGTGACTTTTTTACCTACGCTGCCCTCAGCGTGCGTGGCTTTCAAGTACACTGCTCTCTCAGTGTGCGTAACTTTTTCACCTACGCTGCCCTCAGCGTGCGTGACTTTTCGTACGCTGCCCCCCTGACCCCTTGCTTGACCCATTGGTTCTTGGAGTTTTGGTCTTAATTCTTTTAGCTTGGCTTTTCTATGGTCCTGTTTATTGATAATTTATTAGATATTTTACGTCTATTTTATATCCTTATGCCTTTTGTCATGAACTTGATTTTACTTAATATGTTTGGAATGACTATTGTACATGGCATGATATGACAAGAACTTGCATAACACAACAGTGACCCGTAGTGGTGCACTCCTGACATGACCAACCTGACTTGATAGTGGCCGTGGCGGCGCACTCCTGACTTGACATGACTTGATAACTTAACTTGACTTGCCTTGACACCGTGGGTGGTTCTTTCTTGCTTGCTTGTTAATCCACTTGTCCTGTCGTGCATCATGTCTAGGATGGGACTCCCGAGTACCACGGTCAGGAGTACCTACTAAAATGGATTAAGGTTAATAACTAGAATAACTCAGTAGTCATGAAGAGATGACACAGCTACAGGCAATCCCGTTACCTTGGGCGCTCTTGGGATCTGTAGCCTGCCGTCGAGTAGGGCACATTTCCAGCGCACCGTCGAGTGTTGCACCCTCTAAGTCACCTAATGGTACATTTGTCTCCAGGGCGATGTACCCACCTGAATTCAACCCTAATCTTTCGTCCTGGGTAGCCTGGATGGTCTGCAGGACTTGTGGCTGTGGATCAATCTCATTGCATCTTGCTAGTAACTAGGATTGTGATAACCCTAGTTAGTTAATGTAGAAAGCCGTAGGCAATGATTGGCCGTGATTGCTTGGATGGAGTCTGGTCCAATATAGTATTGTCTAGAATTGATTGATTATAGGATTGTACCAGAATGATGGAAAGATTGTCACTCCAGATTGTCACTATAATGATTGCCACTCCAGATTGTTACTTGACCTGATTTCTTATATTTATTTTGCCGATAAATGGTGAGAGAAACCAAGTTCCGTTCAGACGAAGGGTTACAACCCGGTCCTTGTTTGGTTTACGGGTTGTAACCTAGCTATCTGAATAGTCCTATGGTTATCTCATCGTATATCATCCTGACATGCTTCTCCATATGTCCTGTCTTTTAGTGATTCTATGCAAGATTGTCTTTTATAATTACCCATCATACTTTTTCTTAAATTATTGTCTCTTATTATGTAATTATACTTTTGTGCTAATTGCTGGTTTTAGTTCTTAAGTGAAGCCTCCTTTGTGGCACTTGCTCTTTCTGGGGTCTGACCCAGCTGGTTTTGTATGGCCAGATCCTGGAGCAGCAGCAAAGGATCCACCTGCTTTCCAGCCCGATGGTGACCGCCAGGCGTAACCTGGGCAACAAGTGGGTTTCTTTTGTCCTCCCACTGTAATTGTAAATTATTCTTTTGAGGCGTTTAGCCGCCAAGCAAGTGTTAGCTCGTTTGCAACTTTATTTACTGTCTGCCTACGGGCAGTAAGCATGAATGGCAACTCGAGGTTGATCATGTATGACTTAAACTCTTGCTAGTCCTTACATTTTGTACGACTAGCTTCATGATCATCTGGATATGTAATGTTTGGGACGCCTTACAATTGTATATTTGGTGATCCGATATCTTGTGATTATTATTAGTTGGTTGAGATTGAGACAATAGGCCATTTTGACCCTAAGAGACTGATGGATTTTAGTAAAACCCTCACATATCTAGACAGCCGTGACCGTATAGTGGAATGGTTGCCATTTCATTATACGTAGCTGGCTGTGTCCGCCCCCGTTCTTCAGTATTCTGGTTCTGGGGCGTGACAGATGCCTCCATGCGATGCGTACCAAAGGTATCACCTGGTTCCTCAGAACCTTCTCTCGTTGATCTAGTATCTCCACTGGCTGCTCTGGATAGCTGAGAAAAGGCCCAACCTTAATCTCTGAATGATCGAGCACATGGCTAGGGTTAACCACGTACCGTCTCAATTGTGATATATGGAATACGTTGTGGACCCCTACAAGTGCAGGTGGCAAGTCTAGCCTGTATTCCATGTCATCGACTCTTCCGTTGATAACGAAAGGGCCGATGAAGCGCGGGCTAAGCTTCCCACCTCCACCAAAACGTATCGTACCACGAGTCAGAGATATCTTCAAGAAAACCTGGTCTCCAACCTAATAACAAGCAAGGTCTCAATTAATTATGATAAACAACATGATCAAAATTACAAACAAACAAACCTAAATCTAATCCTACTCTAATCTGTACCTCAAACTCCAACGGCCTCCGGTGGCTATCAGCCCAGTGCCGATGTCTGTCATGCGCCACGGGAAGTCTGTCCCTGATGAGCTTCACCTTCTCGGCTACGTCAACAACCATCTATGGCGACATTAAAGCTCGCACACCAACATTATCCCAAGATAAGGGTGTACGACACCTACGCCCGTACAGAGCCTCGAAAGGTGACATCTCAATGCTGGCCTGGAAACTATTGTTGTAAGCCAACTCCACCAAATGTAGATGATCCTCCCAGGAACCTCCAAAGTCTAGGACGCACGTCCGCAGCATATCCTCAAGTATCTGAATAGTCCTCTCTGACTGTCCGTCCGTCTAGGGGTGGTATGCAGTACTAAACTTGAGCTGAGTGCCCAAGCTGGTCTGCAGACTCCTCCAGAAATGGAATGTAAAACGACTATCCCGATCTGAGATGATGCTGACCGGAACCCCGTAAATCCTGACTATCTGTCGCATATACATCTCCGCCAGCCTCTCTGTAGACGTACCCACCTTGAATGGCAAGAAGTGGGCCGATTTCGTCAACCTGTCAACGATGACCCAAATCGCGTTTTTCCCTCCCGGTGTACACGGCAAACCCGATACAAAATCCATAGTGATATGCTCCCATTTTCACTCGGGAATGGGCAGCGGCTGCAACAATCCACCGGGCCTCTGCCTCTCTGCCTTGACATACTATCAGACCAAGCACCTAGCCACGAAGCGAGCCACCTCTCGCTTCATCTCGGACCACCAAACATGCTTCCTCAGATCTCGGTACATCTTGTTGGCACCAGGGTCTATAGAGTACAGAGATATGTGGGCCTCCTACAAAACCTAATCCCTGAGCTCTCCATTGGACACACATAACCTGGAACCGTGCCTCAAGGCACCATCCTCTGCAAGAGAAAACTCGTCATCCAGCAATCCTGCTCGAACCTGCTCTCGATGATACCGCAGAGCAATGTCCTCAAACTGTGCCGACTTGATCCTCTACACCAAGTCTGACTGAATCTACATGCCCCACATCTGCATCTGCACTCCGGACATGAACACCTCAATCCCCAGGCTCTCCAAATCAGCAAGCAAATGATGGTACATAGTCAAACACATGGCCGTCGGATACCTACTCAAGGCATCGGTAACCACGTTGGCCTTTCCTGGGTGAACCTCAAGTAGGATGTCAAAGTCCTTTATCAACTCTAGCCATCTGCGCTGGCTCATGTTCAACTCCTTCTGAGTGAATACATACTTTAAGCTTTTATGATCTGTAAAAATCTCCACTCTCTCTCCATACAGATAATGCTTCTACAACTTCAGAGCAAATATCACTGCTGCCAGCTCCAGGTTATGGGTAGGGTAGTTCTTCTCATGGGGACATAATTGCCTGGAAGGATAGGCAATCACCTTCCCGTGCTGCTGCAATACACAACCCAGCCCCTTCCCTGAAGCATCACTATAAATAGTGAATCCACCTGATCCTGATAGCAATGTCAGAATCGGAGCTGTCGTAAGCCGCTTCTTTAACTCATCAAAAGCTGCCTGACACTCCTCTGACCAAACGAACTCAGCATCCTTCCGGGTCAACCGAGTCAACGGCTCTGCAACCCGGAAGAAATCCTGCACAAATCTCCGATAATATCCTGCCAGCCCCAAGAAACTCCTGATCTCTGCAACTGAAGTCGGTGCTGCCCATGCCTCAACTGCTACAATCTTCTTGGGGTCAACTGAGATACCATCTCCAGTCACCACATGCCCCGAGAAGTCCACCCGGTCCAAGAAAAACTCACACTTGGAGAGCTTTCTGTAATGCTGCTCCCTCTTGAGAGTCTCCAACACGATCCTCAAATGCTCCTCGTGCTCCTCCTCAGTCTTTGAATATACCAAGATGTCGTCAATGAACACCACCACAAATTGATCCAGGTACTGGTGGAACACCTTGTTCATAAGGTTCATAAACACTGCTGGTGCATTGGTTAGCCCAAACGGCATAACCAAAAACTCAAACTGTCCGTACCGCGTCCTGAAAGCGGTCTTGGGAATATCCTCCCTCTTCACCTTCACTTGGTGATATCCCGACCTCAGATCAATCTTGGAAAATACCCGAGCTCCGCTCAACTGGTCAAAAAGATCGTCGATCCACGACAGTGGGTAACTGTTCTTGATCGTGAGGTTGTTGAGTGCCCTTGTCCTGCAGCTCATCCACCTGCTTCTTCAGCTCCACCAACTCACTATTGTTCACCCGATAGCCATGCTGAGAGATGGGTTCCGCTCCTGGAACCAAGTCTATCGAGAACTCAATGTTTCTGTCCGGTGGCATTCCAGGCAACTCCTCTGGGAAAACATCTATATACTCTGCTATCAAGGGGTGTGGAATCGCCTGCTCCTCAACCGAGACTCCGCTGCTCTGCTCTGTCTGACGTCTGGAGTACTCGAACTCTGGCTCCCCCGGCGCTCTGAAGAGAACTCTACCCCATCTGCAATCAATGCTGGCGTGGTGCCTGCTCAACCAATCCATGCCTAGTACTATATCATAGTTCGGCAATGGCATTACGAGCAGGCTCACCTCCAACTCACGGCCTCCCAAAACTACTCTCTGACCCTTACAAACATCACTCACGAGGATAATGCCACCCCCGGTCGTGATCTTGTAAGTCCTAGGCAACGATTCAGCTATGATACCATGTCTAATAGTAAAAGATACTGATATAAAGCTATGCGAAGCATCGGAATCGAATAATGCAAAAGCTATACTAGAGTCGAGAAGGATCGAACCTGCGATCAGCTCTTCTATCACCTCTGCATCTCCAGCTTCCATGGCGAAAGCTCGCCCGTGCTGGCCTCCCCTGGCCTGCTGCTGGTGCTGGACAAGAACAACAATGGTTTCAAAGACTATGTTATTGAGTACGAATGCGGGATTCATAGACGATGAAAATAATTCAAAAGAGAATTGCCAAGGCTGTCGCGGATGAGACTCTAAGGCGAGTTTAACTATGTCTCCATCCACGTAAAATAATATACGAAGGCGAACCCAAGTGCAATAGGTTGATCAGACCATCATTCATTGGTTCTGATTAGACAATATGTTAGTGGGTGCACCCAATAAAATATGTCATGGTCAAGCTTGGTAAAGAAATAAGCTTACAAAACTGAGGCGAATTAACAGCATAAGATAGTCAAAATATAAGTAAGGAAGAATGATAAAAGGAAATTAAATAGTCCAGGATCTTTTAAAATCTAATTCCCGCCCGAAGTTTGGGCCTATACAGTTGTCCTAGTGTTTCTTCATTTATGGCTTGGTAGACTAGATAAGGTAGGGTCCTCTGAATTTATAGTCTAAGTGAACTTACCAATGTGGTTCACAAGGAAAAGGGTTTGTTAGGTGGTGAGGTATTATACCAAACTTACAAGAGTTAAACTAATAGTATGATGGGACAATGGGTCAAGCAATCAAGATAAAGTACAAATTTAAGCATTTAAGGAATTTAGTAGAACACAATCACATATCGGGTCAAAAAAATTGAGTCGAGGTTGAATCCCTATCCGTGGTCGAAAATATATCGGTATCATGGTAAAGATTATAGTTTAGCCATTTTGACCATAAAGTCATATCAAAAAATAGAGTACATGGAGCGTATTTTAGTGGGACATGATATATCTACATGAAGGTGTGCCCGTCTAGGTCTTATATATGAAATTTGTTGGAAGGAAGAATCTAGTGTTGTACTCCAAATATCCAAGTCACGGTACGGGACGCCAAAAGATCAAAAATAGAAAGTGGGAGTTCACGAGGTGATAATTAATGCACAAAAATAAAGAAGATCAAATTAAAGCATGAAATAAAATTAGTTAAAGAATCCAGTAAAAATAATTTAGGAACACAATCCCGGAGAGAAGATAGTCTCCCAAATGAATACAGTTAAGGAACCATTAAATCACTATTCAAATTGCACATGGGTTAGAAGGTCGCAATTAAAAGATCTAGAATTGAAGGAAGGTCGAGTAAGTCAAGGTAGAAATACAGTCACATAGTGTGGTAGATGATTAACAACACTTGTGTACATATTACTATCATGGTCATGAGTGATATGGCAATTAGTGTGGAGTACATCTATCTTATTAGAGCTATCTTAATGGCCTACCATTACGATTTTAGCTCAAGTTTCCTCCAAAAGTTTCAAAAATAAACTTTCAAAAAAAAACCACCAAAATTTTATTCACTCCAAGCCGTTCAAATTTATCATGAAATTTTTTTTTTAATCACTTTCATAAATCTCAAAGCAAATTTTTATCATGTTACTACTAACTTTTTCAAAAAATTTACATTTTCAATTCAAAATTTTAAACTCAAGAGTTCATAAATCATGAATCAATATATAAAATATCCATAATAAATCATAACTTTAAAACTCTACAAAAACTAATAGCTCCCCCAGATAAAAATTTCTAGCACATACAAAGCAATCTCAAAATTTTAGCTCAATATTTTAATGCACTCATCAGTTATAACTTCTATTCATACTAAGTCATTCCAACATAATCAAAACCTTTAAATGGTAACTTTATTTGATGAATCAAAACAACCTTATCACATCATTAATATATATATTTTTTTTCCAAAATTTTGTAATATTAGCAAACCAATATTAAACTAAATTTTCAAAAATCTTATTAGTCATAAATTTTTTTCTTTTTTTATCAAAAATCTAAATACATTTGTAAATCCTCCATCATAGGACACAATTTAAAATAGAAAAAAAATTCATAAATCGTTTTCATAAGTTTCAAATATTTTAAACCAAATTCACCATCCTTACCTCCACTTAAATTTCAAATTTTACTAAACACGAAAATCGCAAGTTCTAAGACTCAAATTTAAATAATTTCTACAACCACATTTGAAATCTAAGATCATTTTCAAAACCAATTTATAACTGTTCAAAGGTGTATAACTATAACCCAATAAATCGTAGATATCACAACTCAAAAAACTAAATTAATTTTTTTATATTTGTTCAAAGATGTATAACTATAACTCCATAATTCATAAATATCAAAACTCAAAAATCTAATCAATTTCTTAAATCAATGGTAGAAAGATTCTAGCTATTTTTTTTCCTTCCTGCAGTATCAATCTTATGGTGTTTACCATTTAGAAATCTCAAGATTAAAACTTTTCTTGGTAATATTCTACTTTACAAATTACCAATCATTAAATCACACTTTTTTTAAAAAAAAGCCTTTTTAACTCAATTAGAGTCTTAAATGTATTCCAATTGCCAATATAACAATTCTAGCCATGTGTTTGACCTGTGAGCATATACTAGTGTGGTCGTCTTCCTAGTTGACACTAAGCACGAAAATAAGAATCAACGGTAGGAAGGAATCAAGCAAGATGCAATTCAAGGAAGTCGAACGAGAGTTCAAAATTTGAAGCCAAGATAAGAGGTTAAGCTGTATGGATGAGATTCCTAGTTTCTAATCCTATGTTACAGGCTCACATTGGTACAGTAACATAACCGAAGTGACAAACTCGACCTGCATGGGCCACCACAAAAACATGTAATATCCCAGTCCCAAAATACGTAGGAATAGGTACGTATCCATGCCAGCTGCATACATACGAAGTATACTCCAATATATGGAACCATTGTATGTATGCATATGCTGTAAAATGCAGTAAACCAAGAGTAATCTAATCTCATCCACAAATAAAGAATAAAAGATATTATATAATCAACTGTAATAAGTCTTTTTACAATACGTTGGGCGAAGATAAATCCACTAGCAACAAGTAAGGAAAAATATACATAGAAACAGAAATAATTTAGCGGGAGTAGCAAAGAAAACCCAGACACGTCATCTCCGAAAGAATAGAGATGATCGCGACCTCGACTAGAACACCTACAATATCACAGAAGTACACACCTGGAGAGATAATCAGGTCCTCAGAGGGACGTAACAAGATACAGGAAGAACATGCCATAAATACTGAATACAAAATATGCCACAAAGAAAATAAGTGACAAGACAACAATAAGTTAATGTGAGACCCGTCTCACTGTATCGGTATTTTATACGGATACGTGTTTATTTGAGCCGTATTTGATATTTATCGATTTGCGTGATATTTTAAAAATTTCCTAAGTGTAGGATTTCATGACTTGGTTTAACTTGGATTTGGTTTTATTTGGTTCGGTTCCACTTTGACTTGGTTTGGTTTAGTTTGGTTCTTTATGAGATAAGGTGTATGGTTTAGAGTGAGTAGAGAGGAATGAATGGTGGAGATCACTTGAGCTTGTTATATAAGCCACTTTTTCTCTCTCCCTCCTCATTCACCCTCATTCATTTCTTATCCACCAAATCCTAGCCATAAGAGAGAGAGACAAGTACACCTTGCCGAACCTTGAACAAATTTATTTTTGTTTGTTCCATCTTCTTCCTTGCATGATTTTAAGCATGTTTAGAACTTGGACTTTTTGATTTTACCGGGTGGATTGTGGTAGATCTAGCTTTATGGAAATTTTGGTTTTCATGGGCTTTGACCTGTTAAATTTGCTTATTTTTGCTAACTGATGGTTCCATTTTGTAGAGAATTTTATTTTACCCAAAATTTACCCATGAAAGTTTGGATTTGGGTTCCTATTGTTGTTTGGTGGAGCATGGAGGCTATGGTATTTTTCATGTACATATTCTCTGTGGGAAGCAAAAATTTGCATTTCCTGGCCGCATGGCCATGCAGCTTCATTGCATGCACTTAGTTTCTTTTGCATGCACTTATTTAATACTTGCCCTGGCCGCATATGGCAAGCCATCAGTTTAATATTAAAGTTGCAGGCATTAGTTAAATAATTGTATGCATTAGTTAAATAATTGTACTAGCTAAATAGTTTTATGCATGCATTAAAGTTGTATATGGCCAGCCACATATGGCCTTAGTATAAGTCTTGGCCGCATGAATTGCTAATGCATTAGCATAAAGCATATTTTGCATGGAAATAATGAATGCATTAGCTTAAAGCATGCATGGCTTTAATTAATGCATTAGCGTGCATTACCAATTAATGCATTAAATGCATTAACACATGAATGCATTAATGCATGCATCAGCATGCAAAATGCATTAAGCATAGGCATTCTTGCTCGAAATTCTCAAGCTGGCCGTATGGAATCCTCAAGCTGGCCGCCGGGGGGATTTTTATGAGCCGCATATGGTTGCCTATTTTAATGTTGCTTGCATGCAAGCATCAGCTTACACTATGAGCCGCATATGGTTACATATTTAAATATACATTGTATGTAAGTATCAGCTTATATATATGCCATGTTACATATTTAATTTACATGCGTACAAGCAGTAGCTTGCATGCCTATATATATTTTGGGCGCATAAGCACGTGTTGCCTGGCCACCTAATTAAATAGTCAGCCGTATGGCCACTATTTATATGTTAGCCGCATAGGATTTAATACATGTAATTATTGCTTCACGTGGATCATTTATTAAATGGTTCACGTGAACCCTTTCCTTGCTGCATTTATTGTTGGGCCCGACATGGCCTCTGTACTTGAGTGGCCACGTGCCATTTTCTTTTGCTTCAGTAGATGCTTGCATTTATTGCGGGTCCCACTTTCTTTGTCTTTTCTGATTGCATGAATATTTCTTGCTGTCATTTAATGTTGGCCACATGGCCTCCCATCCAATCTTGGCCGCATGGCCCCTTCTGTTATTTTCTGTCCGCAAAAGCTATTGCTGGCCGCATGCATGGCATCCCACTCTTGGCCGCATGCACAATTGTATGCTAGCCGCATATGGCTTGCTTGCATTAATTGTTCGACTAATTTTATTTAAATAATCTTGGGCCGCATGGGACCCCACCCACTCTTGGCCGCATGTGGCCCAATTTGATTGTTTATTATTTTATTTACTTATCCACTTTGATTGTTTAATATTTTATTGCTTGATTTGTGGTCGAAATTTCTTCCCACTCCCAACATGGAAGTTGTAAGTCTTTTTTTTGGCGTCAAGGATATGTTATTTAATTATTTTATTGTAAGTTCTCTTATTTTAATATGGAGCTTGTAATCACAGTGTACATTTTCTATTCTAGCCTGAATTACGATGACCCACTTAATATCTTATTATTTCTTTAGTAATAAATTGCTTAACACGATAGTGACCCGTTGTGGTGCACTCTAGATTGGTAACAAGATGAATAATAGTGACTTGATAGTGGCCCGTCGTGGCGCACTCTTGATAAGTAGTAATGATAATGACATGATAGTGGCCCGCCGTGGCGCACTCTTGACAAGAAAATATGACATGCTATTTCTTGAAATATTGTTGCGACGGCTAACCTGACATGACAAATTGAATGGCCTGGACTCCTTGGACGATTGTGCTTGTACAAATGAACCCGTCTTGTCTTGCATCATGTCTAGGATAGGGACCCCTGAGTACTACGGTCAGGGGTACCTACTGTAAATGGCTAAGGCTAACAACTCGAATAATACAGTAGTTCATGAAGAAACTTTCCCAGTTACTTGTTGCCCCTTTGACCCCGGCCTTATATAATATATATACATGGGACTTGGAGCTATATGTCATGATGAGCATATTTCCAGCACGCCGCCGAGTGGGGCAGCTCTTTAGGACACATGTATCTTACTGCAGTATGTCTGCTATACATATTTTCTTTTGTTGGGGCTACTCAGGTAGCAGCAGGCGGGTAACTGGACTTGGAAATCTTATTGCATATTGTTAGTAAATAGGCTTGTGATAACCCTAGTTAGTTAAAGTATCAAGCGGTACTTATTGCTTGGCCGTGAATGTTGGATGTAGTTCAGTCTGTCTAGTCTTGTCTTGATCTTGTACATGATAGTTACATGTCCTTATTTTTTATTTTATCTTGCCGATAAATGGTGGGAGAAACCAAGTTCTGTTCAGACGAAGGGTTACAACCTCGGTTCTTGTTTGGTTTACGGGTTGTAACCTGGTTATCTGAATAGTCCCATGGTTATCTCATCGTATATCACCTTTCCAGTCTAAGTCTTATCTAGATCCAGTTCCTAATTGTTCCAGGATATTGGTTGCAATGATTGTCACTCTAATTGTTTATACTCTGTATTGTCACTCTCTCACTGTTACTTAATGATTATCACCTCTAGCAATAAATGATCAGAGACCAAGTTCTGTTCAGGCGAAGGGTTACAATCCTGGTCCTTGTTTGGTTTAAGGGTTATAACCTAGCTTCCAGAACAGCACCTTCGTCATCTCTTTGTATATTGCCTAGTTCTATTTATTTAACATGTTCTCCAGTTTACCTTATGTTAAATGATGATTTACTTACTGTCTTCCTATGTTCGGGATAAGTGCATTTGTACTGCACGAATCTCGATCCTCCTTTACTTATTGCTTTCTCTCCCCGTTGATTGCCTATGATTGCTGGTTTTGAGTTCATAGTTCGGCCTCCTTTGTGGTACTTGCTATTTGGGGTCTTACCCCACTGGTTTTGCATGGCCAGGTTCTGATAGAAGAGCCCAAAGAATCTACCACACCATCTACTCAACGGTGACCAGCCGGAGCACCAGTGTGCCTCAGTGGGTTTCTTCTCCATCCTCCAACTGATATGTAAATTCTCCTCTTGTAATGTTTAGCCCCGAGTACGTGTTTAGCTCGTATTTTGGTATTTTCCTTGATATTGTAGCCAACGGGCACAAACATGATATGTGTATTCAAGACTATAGCTAGTCCTTATCATGTACGACTAATATTCTAGCTAGTCATCAGTTCTATGCTACTGGCCTCATGATCATTCATGTATATATGGTTCGGGACGCCTTACTATTGTATGTATGATGATCGTACTATTTGCTCTTGTATAATTGCCTGTGATTGAGATACCTAGGACTATTAAACCATAGGATTGACTGATGGCTTGTAGAGTAACCCCCATGTCTTGACAACTTATACGTGATTTCAGAGTATTAACGTACTTTGGGATTGCGTAGCTGGCTGTGTACGCCTCCATCCAGTAATTTTGGTTCTGGGGCGTGACATGGTTTTAGTGGTGGCCCATGTAGGTCTCAATTTTCAGATTTTTGAGTGTTACCATGTTTAGATATCTCAATCACGATTATCCTTATTAATCTCCTTCGGATTATTCTCTACCTCTGATACTTAACTTGATATCTGTTTTGATCATTGATCATTCCTGTTCCCATGATTTGATCTTGTGTCCTTCAACTTTCAAGGGCACTGTTCTTGATCCTTCTGATTATCTTGTTCGTGTTTTGTCGAGGGCAGCTCAGCATTCTTCAGCCAGGCCAGTTATGGAAGTCTCAGCATGCAGGCAGAGATGTCAGTCTTTTCCGATCAGTCAGTCACTTCTGTCTTCATATCTTGAGACAGGTGATAAAGTTCATGCATCTGTTTTAACTACGATAACACATCCTGGATAGAGTCATGTCTTGAACTAAGTCATTGGTACCGACTTACCTTGAGTCTTGACTTTTATCCATTTTTGGGAATCAGCTTAGGCCAGCGAAGACGTTGGTTTATACACAACTGTCTCAGGAGACATATTGATCCATATGCCTCCAGCCTTTCTTGATCATGATTGTTTTTGTTCTTGTGCTTTTATTTACCGCTTACGCATTTATTTACATTACTGATTGTTTTATTTTACTAATATGCCATGCTTGATTTATTGAGATTGTTGAGTTTCCTGGAGCTTTTGTTTTGTTATCTTGCTCGACTAGCCTCGGGAAATTCCGAGGACGGAATTTTTCTAAGGTGTGGAGAGTTGTGAGACCCATCTCACTGTATCGATATTTTATAACGATACGTGTTTATTTGAGCCGTATTTTGTATTTATCGATTTGCGTGATATTTTAAAAATTTCCTAAGTGTAGGATTTAATGACTTGGTTTAACTTGGATTTGGTTTTATTTGGTTCGGTTCCACTTTCACTTGGTTTGGTTTATTTTGGTTCTTTATGAGATGAGGTGTATGGTTTAGATTGAGTGGAGAGGAATGAATGGTGGAGATCACTTGAGCTTGTTATATAAGCCACTTTTTCTCTCACCCTCCTCATTCACTATCATTCATTTCTTTTCCACCAAACCCTAGCCATTAGAGAGAGAGAGGCAAGTACACCTTGCCGAACCTTGAACAAATTTATTTTTGTTTGTTTCATCTTCTTCCTTGCATGATTTTAAGCATGTTTAGAACTTGGAGTTTTTGATTTTACTGGGTGGATTGTGGTAGATCTAGCTTTGTGGAAATTTTGGTTTTTATGGGCTTTGACCTGTTAAACTTGCTTATTTTTGCTAACTGATGGTTCCATGTTGTAGAGAATTTCATTTTATCCAAAATTGACCCATGGCAGTTTGGATTTGGGTTCCTATTGTTGTTTGGTGGAGCATGGAGGTCATGGTATTTTTCATGTACATGTTCTCTGTGGGAAGCAAAAATTTGCATTTCTTGGCCTTATGGCCATGCAGCTTCATTGCATGTACTTAGTTTTTTTTGCATGCACTTATTTAATACTTGCCCTGGCCGCATATGGCAAGCCATCAGTTTAATATTAAAGTTGCAGGCATTAGTTAAATAATTGCATACATTAGTTAAATAATTGTACTCGCTAAATAGTTTCATGCATGTATTAAAGTTGCATATGGCCAGCCGCATATGGCCTTAGTATAAGTCTTGGTCGCATGAATTGCTAATGCATTAGCATAAAGCATATTTTGTATGGAAATAATGAATGCATTAGCTTAAAGCATGCATGGCTTTAATTAATGCATTAGCGTGTATTACCAATTAATGCATTAAATGCATTAACACATGAATGCATTAATGCATGCATCAGTATGCAAAATGCTTTAAGCATAGGCATTCTTGCTCGAAATTCTCAAGCTGGCCGCAGGGGGGATTTTTATGAGCCGCATATGGTTGCCTATTTTAATGTTGCTTGCATGCAAGCATCAGCTTGCACTATGAGCCGCATATGGTTACATATTTAAATATGCATTGTATGAAAGCATCAGCTTATATATATGCCATGTTACATATTTAATTTGTATGCGTACAAGCAGTAGCTTGCATGCCTATATATATTTTGGCCGCATGAGCACGTGTTGCTTGGCCACCTAATTAAATAGTCAGCCGCATGGCCACTATTTATATGTTAGCCGCATGGGATTTAATATTGGCCGCATGGCCCCTTCCACTTGCATGGCTTATTATATACATGTAATCATTGCTTCACGTGGATCATTTATTAAATGGTTCACGTGAACCCTTTCCTTGCTGTATTTATTGTTGGGACCCACATGGCCTCTGTACTTGAGTGTCCAGGTGCCGTTTTCTTTTGCTTGAGTGGATGCTTGCATTTATTGCGGGTCTCACTCTCTTTGTCTTTCCTGATTGCATGAATATTTCTTGCTGGCATTTAATGTTGGCCGTATGGCCTCCCACCCATTCTTGGCCGCATGGCCCCTTCAGTTATTTTTTGTCCGCATATGCTATTGCTGGCCGCATTCATGGCATCCCACTCTTGGCCGAATGCACAATTGTATGCTAGCCGCATATGGCTTGCTGGCATTAATTGTTCGACTGATTTCATTTAAATAATCTTGGGCCGCATGGAACCCCACCCACTCTTGGCCGCATGGGGTCCACTTTGATTGTTTATTATTTTATTTACTTATCCACTTTGATTGTTTAATATTTTATTGCTTGATTTGTGGTCGAAATTTCTTCCCACTCCCAACATAGAAGTTGTAAGTCTTTTCCTTGGCTTCAAGGATATGTTATTTAATTATTTTATTGCATGTTCTCTCATTTTAATATGAAGCTTGTAATCACAGTGTACATTTTCTATTCAAGCCTGAATTGCGACGACCCACTTAATAACTTGTTATTTCTTTAGTAATAAATTGCTTAACACGATAGTGACCCGTTGTGGTGCACTCCAGATTGGTAACAAGATGAATAATAGTGACTTGATAGTGGCCCGTCGTGGTGCACTGTTGATAAGTAGTAATGATAATGACATGATAGTGGCCCGCTGTGGCGCACTCTTGACAAGAAAACCTGACATGCTATTTCTCGAAATGTTGTTGCGACGGCTAACCTGACAAGACAAATTGAATGGCCTGGACACCGTGGACGATTGTGCTTGTACAAATGAACCCGTCTTGTCTTGCATCATGTCTAGGACAGGGACCCCTGAGTACCACGGTCAGGGGTATCTACTGTAAATGGCTAAGGCTAATAACTAGAATAATACAGTAGTTCATGAAGAGACTTTCCCAATTACCTGTTGCCCTTTGACCCCGGTATTATATAATATATATACATGGGACATGGAGCTATCAGTCATGATGAGCATATTTCCAGCCTGCCGTCGAGTGGGGCACTTCTTTAGGACACATGTATCTTACTGCAGTGTGTCTGCTATACTTATTTTCTTTTGCTGGGGTCACTCAGGTAGCAGCAGGCGGGTAACTGGACTTGAAAATCTCATTGCATATTGTTAGTAACTAGGCTTGTGATAACCCTAGTTAGTTAAAGTATCAAGCCGTACTTATTGCTTGGCCATGAATGTTGGATGGAGTTCAGTCTGTCTAGTCTTGTCTTGATCTTGTACATGATTGTTACATGTCCTGATTTCTTATTTTATCTTGCCGATAAATGGTGGGAGAAACCAAATTCTGTTCAGATGAAGGGTTACAACCCCGGTCCTTGTTTGGTTTACGGTTTGTAACCTGGTTATCTGAATAGTCCCATGGTTATCTCATCGTATATCACCTTCTCAGTCTAAGTCTTGTCTAGATCCAATTCCTAATTGTTCCAGGATAATTGTGGCAATGATTGTCACTCTAATGTATTGTACTCTGTATTGTCACTCTCTCACTGTCACTTAATGATTATCACCTCTAGCAATAAATGATCAGAGACCAAGTTCTGTTCAGGCGAAGGGTTACAATTCCGGTCCTTGTTTGGTTTAAGGGTTGTAACCTGGCTTCCGAAATAGTACCTTTGTCCTCTCTTCGTATATTGCCTAGTTCTATTTATTTAACATGTTCAATGATGATTTACTTACTGTCTTCCTATGTTTGGAATAAGTGCATTGGTACTGCACGAATCTCGATCCTCATTTACTTATTGCTTTCTCTCCCCGTTGATTGCCTATGATTGATGGTTTGAAGTTCATAGTTCGGCCTCCTTTGTGGTACATACTATTTGGGGTCTGACCCCACTGGTTTTGCATGGCCAGGTTCTGATAGAAGAGCCCGAAGAATCTACCGCACCATCTACTCAACGGTGACTAGCCGGAGCACCAGAGTGCCTCAGTGGGTTTTTTCTCCATCCTCCCACTGATATGTAAATTCTCCTCTTGTAACGTTTAGCCCCGAGCACGTGTTTAGCTCGTGTTTTGGTATTTTCCTTGATATTGTAGCCTACGGGCATAAACATGATATGTGTATTCTAGACTATAGCTAGTCCTTATCATGTATGACTAATACTCTAGCTAGTCATCAGTTCTATGGTACTGGCCTCATGATCATTCATGTTTATATGGTTCGGGATGCCTTATTATTGTATGTATGAAGATCGTACTCTTTGCTCTTGTATAATTGCCTGTGATTGAGATACCTAAGACTGTTAAACCATAGGATTGACTGATGGCTTGTAGAGTAACCCCCATGTCTTGACAGCTTATATGTGATTTCAGAGTATTAACGTACTTTGGGATTGCGTAGCTGGCTGTGTACGCCTCCGTCCAGTAATTTTGGTTCTGGGGCGTGACAGGTAATCTAACCGTACTACTGTGTTCATGCAGTTAAGAACAAACCTCCAACGCATGGGCATTTGGCTCAGGAGCAGTAATCTCAGGTATGGTCCCATCAGGATACCAGGGACCTCAAAGCATAACATTCCTCGAATGTCAGAGGCCAGCAGGATCAGTAATAGGAAAGTGCATAAGGACCCATACGTTAAGGAACTGTTCTTCCCACCCAATGCCTAATAGAGTCACATCCATGTCTCATATACCTCTACTAACTACTAAGTCTCCTAACATGCCACTATTAGCAGTTAGCCCTAACGTATGAACATGGGGGATCAACCCATACGCAAGGACCCTACATGATACTCGTCTCACACATCCTCATGGTACAACTGTGTCGAGGCATATGCAATACACTACAAACGGTAGTCCTCTAACTCTAGGTTCATATGCAATCAAAGGATAGTAACAAAGTAACTAATAGTCACTGAGCATCTAATAAATCAAGAACTGTAATAACTGGAAATAATGAACAGTGATATATAATAAAATGCAGACTGAATATAAACAGTATAATGGCAAGGTATCTTGCCTGAAGTTATGTGCAAAAGAGAATAATCTAGTAGCTCGAACAAACAAATAAACGAAGCAAGAAAATCCAAATCCCGCAAATGACTCCGGATGCTGCAACAAATATCACGAACAAATTTAGAATATAAGATATGCCAAGGAAACGCCTGTCCAAAACTTAAATTCTGGAACAGGGGTAAATTTGTAATTTTGGATCAAAACGATGTCCACCATTGGACCCACTTTGCACCGAAGTGCGTGCCAATATCTACGGTCTATAAAGTCGTCAAACTACATGTCTACAGATTTGTTTTGATGAGATGAACCCAACGGTATGTCCAATTTTGGATTTCGGTGAGCTGTGCACAAAATTGCCCGTTGAGTGGGATTGTGGGCCCGCCAAGATGGCGTCGCGATCAACTGTCTCTGAATCGGACCAAACATGGCTCACAGGACCAGAAAAATATTTTGAGTCCAATGGCGCAAGTTTTGTCGCAATTTGATGAGTGTACACGAAGTTGTGACTTAATTTGCAAAGGGTCGATACGGGGGAATCTCGACGGATACGCACTGATTTCGTCGCGCATATGCAACAAAATCAGGTTCCGTCTGTTTCCACATGTCGACAACATCCATAAGCGCCTTTCGATGCGTATAGTGCGCGACCACGTCGCCTGGTTTGTCGGGGCGCACGCCGTATCAGGGTGTTTTTTAAATTTTCGAAAACAGAATTTACAATCTCGATTATGTTGTCTTTGATTGTCTTCAATTAGTTTTTACAAAATCCTATTGTACAGAAAGAAAAGTGGCCGACAAGTTGGCATTTTGAAACAGTTTTTAATATTCCAGAAAAAATAGTTTTTCTCCAACCTTGCCTCGATTTTTCCAGCAAGTTGGATGGGCATGTCGAAATCTACCTAGGTGATCTGGAAGAGGGTCATGTGGGCTTTCTACACGAATTTACGTATCTAAAAACGGATTTAAATTGGCGGAAAAATTAATTGGAAGAGGGTCATGTCAGGTACCTCAGAGTTTAAAACTGTTGTTGTTGTTGTTGTCGTCGTTGTTTGATGCTGTTGCCGTAGCCGCAGGACTGCGGGGGCTGCGGACATGGCCGAGGAGAGAGGAGGATGAAGGAAGGAGAGAGGAAGAAGGAAGAAAAGATGGGAGAATTGATTAGGGTTTAGGTTTAGTTTTAAAACATATGTATATACATGTAAAGGGAACAAAGGGGTCGGCCATGTACACTATTGCTTGTATAAAGGTGGGTCGGCCCTTTATTTGGGCGCACAAATGCACCATGCTGCTGCTGCATAGGGCGGCCAAAGTTGCTTCCTTTGATGGTTGGGGTGGTCGGTCCCACCGCATTGCGCCGACCACTCCATTGTTTTTTTTTTCAAATTCTACTTTATCTTTTCTTTTCTAATCCTTATCTATATATATATATATATATATATATATATATATATATATATATATAAATATATATATATATATATATATATATATATATATATATATATATATATAATATATAAATTCAATTAAATCAATCTCAATAAAAATAATAATAGAATGAATATGTTTATTTAATCTCGACAAAATAACTTTAATAATATTATAATAATAAATCGTCCCAATGGGTGAATTTTACCACACACCCATATTTGGGTCCAGAAAACTATACAATTTTGTAAAACATTATTTAATAATAAAAATAGCAAAAATTGTACAAATAATTACATAATTAGAAATTGTTCATGAAATTCTAAAATAATTTAGAAAAATTTTTTACGTACATAAAATATGTCCACATGGCCATCTTGGTCCTCCCACATGCCTACATGGGCTTGGGTTTGGTCCGGGCCCAGTTCGGGCTGGTTTGGACAAACCGGGTAATCTAAAAATCGATATATAAAATAATATCATATTAAAATAATTTAAATGAGTCAATTCACAACTTGGTCTTGTTTTCCTAGTTTGGACATCACTATGGCTAGGCTTCCCTCGGCATGGCTAGTACACTAGTCAAGGCACACTGCTACATCTTTCGTGCTAAAAGTCATGGTCGTCTAGTGCTCCAAAACTCAACAATGGCTAAGGTCATTTTTTATAATTAATAAAAAGCGTAAATTGCATAAATTTATTTTTTGGTCAAATAAAATAATAAAAGTAATAAAAAATACGGGTTTTACAGATGCTCGTCGGGATCTGGAAATAAACAGGTCCTCAGTAGACATAGCAAGATACAAATAGTAACATGTCATAAAGTAAATAATGATATAAACATAAGGGGTGTGCTAACTAGTCTAAGTGAATGCATATGAAGACAAATTCGCAACGTATAGATTGGTAGATAAGGGAATGACATCGGAGCACGAAACGACGTCGGATCACGAGCCGATGTAAACATACAAGCACTTGTATACATCCCGACCGTAGCTAACGTGCAGCTAGTGGCCGCTGCCGGATGTAAACCTAGTGAATGAATGGCCCATAACCGAGTATCCATGCCCATAACCGGGTATCACTGAGGCTAGAATAAGTACCAGTTTATCCCATACGCCTACTGGTTGTCTTTTCTGCCCAGTGCTGTACAAGTCGCATCCATGACCCAAACATCTACTATTTGTCAAGAGTCAGCTATAAAGAACCATCACTACTTTTTATGTGCCGTCGCACGATCCACTTGCACTAATGGCTAGTCGAGAGCGACAGCGCGTGCCATTATTGATCTCACTCGGTGCAGTGTCATAACATGTGTTATGTTCAAGGGAGCTGCAACAACAACTCCAGAACTAAGGGTATGTCGCCAAGAGCTAGGCCAAGTAGGTAACCCTAAGTGTCGATGCCATCATCGACTACGCTTGGGGCAATTCTCGGACTCTACAAACCATGACTACGCTAACAAAAGCATAATGATGTATACGTAAAAACGGTAATACGAGGCAAGGTATAGTTGACTTCAACTCCGCAGTGCGCAAGTAGTGCTCCGGTCCCACCTGTCTTCATCAAGTCATCAAAGAGACCTAAAAATACACAACCAAGGCTTACGATACGCTAAACGAACATTCATAACTACATATCCATCTACACACAATGTAGCGTATACGTTTATATATACTAGATATCACACTTATATACTAAGTTACATTTATCCAAGGAAGTACAAATACAAGTTTTCATATATGTCTAGAGACATATATATACAAGTATAATTGCATATCCACAAGCTTCATATGAAAAGTATATATATACAAGAGTATACATAGGGCATGTATATACACAAGTTTCAGATATATAATCGGAATATATATAGGCATTACTTGCAGAGGGAAATATATATATATAAATATATATATATGTAGTATTATTTATACAAAAAAGTATATAGGAAAGATTTATATATATATATATATATATATATATATATATATATATATATATATATATAGAGAGAGAGAGAGAGGCATGATTTTCGTGGAGCTGCACCCTTCCTCCGAGCAGATGTGTTCTCCGTCGTCTCCTTCCGCCGCTAGCCGGCGGCCGGAGACGTGCCCGCCCCCGCCCTTCCCCTTCCTCCCTCCCAGCCATGTGTTTGCCACCAGACCTCTTTGTTCTCTCCGCCCGCAGGGTCGGGAGAGTCCGCTAGGTTCCAAGCTTTCTCCCTCCCTCTGTCACCCTGCATGCTTCCTCCCCTACCCTATGGACGCTGCCACCTCCGACGATCTGGCCCCCGCGCAGGTGCTGCTTCCAGGCCCCCCATTTCTCGCTCCTCGATTTCGAATTTCGAAATCTCGCTCTCAGCCCTCCCACCGTTCTATGGGGGAGGCGCTATCGAGGGCGCATGGCCCTTTGCCCCTTTGGGCGTATGGCCCCCACCCCTCCCATTTATGGGCGCATGGCGGTCTCCCCTGTCGGGCGCATGGTCTCTCGCGACTGAGCAGGGATCCGCTGCTTGGCCCTCCGCGACCCCCATCTTTGGCGCATGGACTGCCAGTGCCCACCAGCGCTCCGGTCTCTTGGGCGCATGGCTCCAGCCCTATTCCCTCTCCGATGGCGGCACATGGCCCTTCTTTCCTTCGGGCGCATGGCCCCCCGCCGTGGGTGCTTGGTCCCCCGGAGTGGGCGCATGGACCCCTGCCTCCGACGATCTGGACGCACATCCTGGAGCCCCTGTTACCGCCTCTCGGCCTTCGTAGGAGTGGGCGCATGGCCCCTCCCCCCCTCCGGCGCATGGACTGCTACCTCTGGATCTCCTGTCTTCTCTCCCGTCCGGTGGCCCGTCAGGCTCAATGATCCCTGGGCCCTCTGCCTCCTTCGCTCCTCCGTCGCCGTGCTTGGGTCCCACGGCCCTCCCGCCTCTCTGTGCCCTCTTGGGCCCCCCGGGCTCGGGCATGGTAGCTGCTCAGCCCCTTGTGCTCCCGGATGACCTTCTTGCCTTTGGGCCTTCTCTGTTGGCTCCGTCGCCCCCTCAAGTGTCCCCTCCCCATCCGGCGCCTGTCCATCCACCTCTTCTCCCTCTCCTCGTCCTTTGGCTCGAGACCCCTCCTCGGTCTCCAAACCCATCCCTCCGGTGCTCTCGTATCCTTCCGGCCCGAGGTCCTCTCCCAGCGGGGCCCCTCACCCCTCCTCTTCTTGTGCGCCTAAGCCTTACTTCGCCGACATGTTGCGGCCGGACCGTGCCGTTTCGTAGGGTCTTCCCCTTTCCGACGTATCTCTTCCCGAGATCTTGTATAATGCGGAGTCTCCGAACCCGACTTTTCCCTTCTCGTCCCAGGAGCTCTCCTCACTCTCTTCATCTTTCCCCCACACTTTCATCCTTAAGTTCTCTAATGGTTGCCCCAAGCTTGCAGGGTGAAGAAGGTCATAGCCTGCTGGCGGTTGTCCGCCGCTTACCGCGTTGCTCCTCTGGACCCCAGACACTTACTGCTGCACCTCTCCTCCGAGCTTGAGCACAGGACCGTGTGGTCCAAAGGGAGCAACAGAGTCGACTCCCACCTTATGAAGATCATCCGGTGGTCTCCGAACTTTAACACCAAGCTGGATTCAGCTACAGTCGCAGCCTGGGTGACCCTTTCCAACCTCCCCCTCATCTTCTTTGTTCCTGCGGCCCTTAAATGGATCGCCAGCTCTTTTGGAACATATATGGCAACGGCGACAGAAACCAGCAACCTCACTAAAGCCTACTACGCCAAAATCTGTGTGGAACTAGACCTCTCAATCGAACCCCCAAACCTCATTATCATTGAGCTAGGCGACCAGACACACACCCAGCGGATAATCTATGATAACGACATCATTTTCTGTAAATACTGCCACCTCCGGGGACACATTGCAGAACACTGTTTTTGCCTTCACCCCGACTTAAAGAGGAACACGGCTCAAAAATAAAAAATGGAAAAAGCAAACAAGATCCGACAACCGGCCAGGGTAGATCAGCCACAGCTACTTCTGTTGCGACAGAACACCCACGTCAGGTTCAGTGATGGTGGAGGATCGCCTTCCGAGGTAGCCAAATCAGGAAAAGCCCAAAATCAAAGCCCAACTCATTCCCCACCTCCCTCCCTTCCTCTCTCCAACCAGTTCAAGGCTCTGGACCCGGACGTCGACTAGCTCGCCATCGAGGTTTTTGATAAAGCTCTTGATCCCCGAGTCCAAGCTCAGAGACGGCTTTAGCCATGGATATCCCCACGACTGATGCCGAGGCCGAGGCCTCTCCCCTAGATACTATTGCAGCCTATTCTACCGGACATTATTCGACCGAGGAGGACACCATAGCTTAAGCAATAGCGATCCTAGGACGGGAACAGGTCATCAGAGGACAACATGTCATGACCGCAGGATTCCCACTTCTATTAGTCGGAGAGCCAGTTGGAGGCGTAGCAGAACCAGAGGACACCCTCACCATACCCTCCGTAGAGGCACGTATGGATTCAGCAAGAGAAAGGATCCAACTCCAGACGGAGGACACCCCCCCCCGACAAAAGCAGCAGAAGCCACCTGCATGGCATCGAGGGCCTCTACCAAATTCAAAAATACTGATAAATCAGAAGCATTAGAGCCGTCGATCATACGTACTAGATCCGTTACCAAGCGGACAAATAACCCCTCCACCAAAATCATTAATGCTTAACATCCTATCCTGGAATGTTCGTGGCCTGGCTAACAAACCTACCAAGAGACGTTTATCCAGTCTCAAGAAACTCCACATAATTGACATTTTGATTTTCATTGAACCAAAGATATCATCCAAGAAAATAAAGTCCATTCAGCTGCAGCTCGGATTATCTTCCGCTGTAGCTGGTAACAACGACATTTGGATCATCTGCTCTAAGGACGTCAAGATCGACGTCATCCATGATGCCAGACAAGCCCTCTCATGCTGTATTGAACACACCTTTCTTCCCAAGTGCGCCATTATATCTGCAATCAACGACAGCTGTGAAGTGGCTGAACGAAAGGAACTTTGGTCCGACCTCCTCGACTTCCACCTCAACCACATCAACCACCCTTGGCTTTGCATTGGGGACTTCAACGCCACCACTTACAGAGAGGAAAATTCTGGTGGGCATCCGCCTCCCCATATAGCCATGCAAGATTTCAACAACATCATTTTCAATGCCAACCTTGCTCCGCTATAATTTACTGGCAACGAATTTACCTGGTGCAACATGCAGGAAGAAGATCGTCGGCAATACTCCCGCCTTGATAGGGCCCTCACGAACAACTTTTGGCAAGGTATGGGGTACACATCCAGACTTTCATATCTAAATGCTACCGAATCTGACCATGCGCCCCTCCTGGTTGAGATAAGGAGGACTTCCAATCACATTAAAAAGACCTTCCGCTTCCTAGACTTCTTGAGTGAACACCCGTATTTTAGACACGTAGTGGATAAAGCTTGGAACCTAGCGGACTCTCCCGACCCACTTACCAGGGTGGCCATCAAGTTTATGGCTACCAGAAAAGCTGTGACTGCATGGAGTAAACAGGCGTACGGGGATATTTTTTAGGCCGTCCGCATCGCGGAAGATGACGTTACTCGAGCTGAGACCTTATTCACCACTGACAGGTCGCCTCTAGTAAGGACCGCCCTCAATCTCACTAATGCTATCCTCAAATTCTGACTGAAAGTCAAAATCGACTTCTGGAAACAAAAAACGAGGCTTGGATGGGACAGCGAGGGAGACAAAAACTCGACATACTTCTATGCATGCGTCAACGGCCGAAAACTGAAACTCACCGTACATCAGATCAAAGATGATTCGAGTAATATCATCAGCAACCAACGAGGCATCCAAGAGGCGGCCGCCACATTTTACTCCCAGCTGTTCACCAAAGAGCGGGTCCTCAAAGACAACATCTTTCGGGCAGAAATCCCTCACCTCATCCATGGCGCAGACAACATCCAGCTGGATCTCCCTCCGTTCGAGCAAGAAGTGAAAGACGCGGTATGGGCCTTGGATGCCCACAGCGCGCCTGGACCAGACGGATTCTCGAGGGTCTTCTTTATAGAGTGTTGGGATATCGTTAAGAAGGACATCTGTGAAGCGGCAACGACCTTCTTCCAAGGAGCAACCTACCCTAAAGCCATATCATCCACCAACCTGATCCTCATCCCGAAAAAGGAAAACCCCAACACTTTTTGAGATTTCTGGACCATTAGTCTGTGCACCTTCACCAACAAGATCATATCCAAGATCATCGCATCTCGCATGGCGGAAATGCTCCCGAAGATCATCTTCGAGGAACAAAGCGGCTTCGTCAGAGGCAGAAACATTCAGGATAACATCATGCTCGCCGAAGAGTTAATCACCTGCATGAAACTCCCCGCTAGAGGTGGAAACCTTGCTATCAAACTGGACATGAAAAAAGCTTATGACAGGGTGGATTGGCAATTCATGATTTAGGTCCTCAGAGGGTTTGGCTTTTCGGAATCCTGGATCAATATCATCTGGAGATCAGTCAGCCACTCCTGGTTCTCTACGGTTATTAATGGTCAAGCAGATGGATTCTTCAAATCGAGTCGCGAAATCAGGCAGAGAGACCCTTTATCATCCATCATTTTCATCATTACAGTGGATGCCCTGAGCAAAAATCTGAACAAGATGACCAGTACCCCGAACTTCCAGTACTTCTATACCGTTAGTGGGTGCCCAATTATTACTCACCTTGCCTATGCTGATGACATCCCCATCTTCACCTCCGGAGATGTCGGGTCGATGTAGGTGGTACACAACACCCTTCAACGATACGCCTCCTGCTCTGGCCAGAGGGTCAATCCCAGAAAGAGTGTCATCTATGCCCACCACAACATCAAGAGAGAGAACGCGACTTGCATATCCAACATCACCTCGTTCTCCATCAGTCACCCACCATTTCAATACCTCGGATGCCCCCTTGTGTACGACAAATCTAACTCAGGTATCTTCGAAGACCTCATCAACAAAATCAGAAAGAAACTTGAAGGTGGCACAATGCAACTCTATCTCCGAGTGGCAAGTTGATCCTCATCAAACACGTTCTCACATCCATCCCATATACACCCTTGCTACTTGCTCACCTCCCAAGAAGGTGATCACCTCGACCGAAAGCATCATCAGCATCTTTTTTTGGGGGCACGGTGGTCACCACGTCAAGCATAATTGGGCAAGCTGGGACACCATGGCTAAACCCACAGAGGAGGGGGGGCTTGGGCTTTACGAAACTTTCTCATATCGCTGACACCTTCTCGATGAAGCTATGGTGGAAGCTTCGTACGAGTAGGAATCTATGGTCGAGATTCATTAAGGCCAGATACTTCAAGCACATTCACCCGTCCTAGGCGACCGCCAACTACAGATCCTCTGCTGCTTGGAGGCGCATCATCAACGATCATACTTTGGCCGAGCCAGTTATCCGTCTGTATCTCGAAGATGGAGAGTCCTCAACCTTCCTCGAACGGTAGGCGGGCAAAACCTTGCTTACCAACCCACCGGAGGCACTAGAGGACAGCAGGATTAGGGACCCTTAGGATGCATCCAGGAACGACTGGGATTGGGACAAAATCTGCGAATGGGCCAAAGATGCAGCGGAGGAGCGCATCCGGCGATCGGGCATGAAGATTAGCTCGATAGAGGACGAGCTCCGATGGTCGTCTAGTCCGACAGGCGACTTATCGGTAAGTTCGGCCAGACAGCTAGCTCACGGTCATGGGATGTCGGCACCGATCACCGCTGCCTTTTGGCAGACGTACATCCCAAAGAAGTGGTCCATACTAATTTGGAGAGCCATCAGAAAGAAGTTACCGATCGACGACATTATGGACTCTATTGGATTCAACTTAGCCTCTACCTGTAATTGTTGTGCCGAACGTCAGACGGAAACCGTCGACCATATCATCTGCCAGGGGGATCTTCATGTACTGGTCTGGTCAGCGCTGTCCCAGCATTGCAGACAGGCACAGAAGGATGGGAGCCTCCATGTTCTATTAGCTAGGTGGGCATTCGCCTCAAACGATCACCAGATCGTAGCAGCTGCGGCCACATCGGTATTATGGAAGAATTGTAACTAGGTGAGATTCGAAGGCCACCAGTTCAACGTAGATATGCTAATTCGGGAGGTGATCATGCAGTGCCGCAAGATCAGGGGCATCTGCTCGTATGGACACACCAATTTTTGGAAGTCTATCCTCGGCCAGGATAATGTTTAGATTTTGGGTTTTTTTGGTATACTTGTATAGGCATTGGCATTTTGTGCCTTAAGGTATACTGTACAGGCTGCGGCATTTTGAGCCTCTGCTGAATAAAATTTGGGTTCCTTCAAATATATATATATATATATATATATATATATATATATATATATATATATATATATATATATATATATAAAGTCTCTGGTTACAAAAAAAAATATATATATATATATGTTCGTATAAATATATATGTATACATATAGTTTTCAATATATATATTATATATATATATATATTTTTTTTTATTTTATATATATATATATATATATATATATATATATATATATATATAAATATATATATATATATATATATAAAATAAAGTATATACATATATACGAGGAAACATTTATGTATTATGAGAACATAAAGTATATACATATATATATTTATACATGAATATTTAGTGAAACACACACACACACACACACACACACATATATATATATATATATATATATATATATATATATATATATATATATATATATATATATATATATATATATATATATATATATATATATATTGTTGACACAAAGTCACAGTCAACCAAATATTGATAACATTGACTAAATAATAGTTGTGATAATTCAATACGACACACGACTTCTATATTCTGCTCAAGCCAGACGACAGCTCAGTTGTGCAAATACAAGTCAATTTTTGCGTCTGTACTTTTATATTTATTGAGTCTATAATGATTGTAAGCTGAGTTATATTGGGCTCTTGAGACTCAACTTACAACCCATCCAAAATCTATAAAGCTCCACATCCAAATTTAGCCCATTGGACCCTTGGACCAGTTCTGTGCTCTGGAGACAGAGTTCGGGCCGAACTCTGCCTCCACACAGAGTTCGGGCCGAACTCTGTCCCCTAAAAATTAGTACCCTAATTTTTAGGGTTGGCTGGTTGCTAGTTGTCCAACGGCCAATTTTTTGAAAATTCCTACCAGAATTCTGGCCGAATTCTGCCTGTTAAAAACCTATAAATAGGCCAAGAATTCTCTCATTTTCATTCATCCAATTTTCTCTTCTCTCTTAAGCTCAATATAAGCCATACCCTTCTTCATCTACTAGCCACAAGTTTCCTAAGTCTCGAGTGCTCAGCATCTCTCAGTTAGGAGTCTTGTGCAAGAGTTCAAGAAGTCGCTTGGAAAAGTCCAAGCATCGCCACTGCGATCCATTGTAAGAAGTTGACGTGATCTTCTGAAAAAAAGGCACGAGGTGTAACTACTATTTCACAAATAGTGGATTTAATCCTGAGCTAGAGTTCTCAGGCCTGGACTAGTCCTCCACGAGGGAAACTAGGTTAAAATCGGCTGTGTTTGCGTATGCTCTCTTACTCCTTATCTATTTTCCGCATTTACTCTGATTAATTTTAGATCGTGAAAGAGTTGATTTTTAATTGGTTATTATCATTATAAACTCTATTCACCCCCCTCTAGAGTTGCCATCTGTTCTTCATATATATATATATATATATTTTTTTCATATATATATATAAAGTATATGTGTATATATACATGAATATATAATGGAAATACATAGGGGTATATATATATATATATATATATATATATATATATATTACTCAATATATATATATATATATATATATATATATATATATATATATATTGAGTAATATATATATATATATACATATATATATATATATAGAAGCTGCTCTCGTCTCCTTGGAGAGGAGCGCCGCGCCAAGAACCCTAATCTCCACCGACTCCAACTTGGCCTCTGGCCGGGCCGGCGTCTCTCACCCACGTGGTTGGATCACTTGACCATCGTGTTTTCTATCTTGACGGTTCATGGCGTCGAGGACGTTTGCGGAAGTGGTTGGGGCTGTCTCGGAGCCCCAATCAATCTCTATTCCGCCTCCTTCATTTTTGAAAGGGGTCCCTATCGTTTTCTTCTCGGAGGATGATGAACAGATCTTGGTTCAACCATTCAAGTTTGCCCTGATCGGGGAATTCTTCCATGCTCCATCATCGATAGATGTGATTCGGAAAGCTTTCATGGGCTTCCAGTTTGCTGGAGAGGTGAAGGTTGGGGTCATTGACCCGAAGCATATTATTGTCCGACCTACCCTTGAGGTGGACTTCCTCCGCCTTAGGGCTCGGGAGACGTGGTATTTATCACGAGCTCCTATGCGTTTGTTTCGGTGGTCGAAAGATTTCTGCGCCTCTCAGGAGTGGCCATTGGCCCCTACGTGGGTCTCTTTGCCTGGTCTCCCTCTTCAGCTTTTTGCCAAAAATGTACTGTTTTCCATTGTCCTTGGGATTGGAACCCCTCTCAAACTTGATCGGGCCACTGAAGAATTTACCAGACCCAGCACGGCTCCCGTCTTCGTTAAGGTTGACGCATGTAAGCCCCTCCCTCCTATGGTTCGTATCAACTTGCCTAATGGTAGGACCATCTCTCAGAAAGTTGAGTAGGAAAACATCCCAAAGTACTGCTCAATCTGCAAACACCAAGGCCACATGCGAGACTCCTGCATAACACACACCCCAACTAAAGCAAACCCTCCTCAACTCAAGAACAAAGAACTTTTGGTTGCTGACATTAATGATTCCCATATTGGTAATGAACATGGAGAGACATCTAATCCAGTTATTAATGCAGGTGACATTAATTCACAGCCGCTAGGGGATGAGCGGCTGGCCACCTCAGCTGATGGGGAACCTATCTCTAAAGACCCGCCTCCCGATCAAGAAATTATTCCCTTCGCAACCATTACTCCCCGTGTCACTTCCCACGTCAACTCCCCTCATCAATCACCATCACCAACTCTCAGCCCGGTTCCACACACTTCTGCACACCTGTCTACTTCCGAGCAAGAACCTCTAGAGGACGGCGAACTCTGTTCTTGGGCGAACGAAGTAGAAGCTGAGGAACGGCAAGCGGTCGCTAAACTTTATCCTCCTGCAGACCCTCTGACTGCTCCAGTTGGAGAGACGACGACGACGATCATGGATGGCATTAACCCAACTACGACGATCCCCTCGCAAGAGACACTCCCTCCTCATCCCCCAGCTCCCAAAGGTGGTCAAAAGAAGAAGAAGATCGTACCACCCCCAGTGCCTCGCCTCCTCCGATCCTCATCTAAGGTTACCAGCACTCAACCCTCATCCTCCTCTCATGATTAAAATCCTTAGTTGGAACATTCGGGGAATTGCAAATGCCGTGGCTTTTAAGAGACTTAAATCTCTGTGTCGAACTAATAAAGTTCCTATAGTTATTATCATTGAACCTAATGTTCAGTCGGATAAGTTTCTTTCTTATCAACTCAAGCTGGGATTTCAAACTTCTGTTAGCAATAGTAAAGTCAATATATGGATTATGGCTCGACACTCATCGGATATAACTGTTGTTGATTCTTCTGATCAATGCCTTACGGTCACTGTCTCATCCCCGCTATTACAGGAGTTGTCTTTATTATCTGCTGTGCATGGGAGTAACACTAAGGAGGGTAGAAGACTCTTATGGCATCAGCTATTATTGGTTCGACAGCGATGGAATTATCCCTGGATGGTTAGTGGCGACTTTAATGCCATTACTATTATGGAGAAGAAATTTGGAGGCCTACCACCATGCTCGGTGTCTATGAGGGATTTCTAGGAGTTTCAATCTGCTGCTGGCTTACATGAAGTTTTGTACACAGGTAATTGTTACACTTGGGTTGACAGGCAATATGGGTCACCTAAGATGGGATCCCGACTTGACAGAGTATTACTTGACTCCAAATGGTTGGCTTGGGCCCCTCTCTCGACGTCCATGCATTTAAATAGACCAGAATCGGATCATGCTCCTATATTATTATCTCTTGAGAGTGAGAAGCCTTCGTCGCCTCGGCCATTTCGATTCCTACATTTTTGGAAAGATCATAATACTTTTCTCTCGGTGGTGGAATCAGCTTGGATGTCAGTTGATCATGTCAATGCTCTCGTACGTATTGGTCTTCGACTTGGGGCTACGAGAAGGGCTCTTTCTTCCTGGAGTCAGGCTACGTTTGGAGACATCTTTCAAGAAGTAAAGAAGGCAGAAGACGTGATGACTGCGATTGAAGCGGAGTATGAAGCCATCCTTTCTCTTCGTCCTCAATGGTTGCTCGCCCGGGCTCAGTTGAAGCAGCGACTTCGTATTGAAGACGCATATTGGAAGCAAAAAGCAAGAGTTAAATAGGATGAGGCAGGTGATCGCAACACGAAGTTCTATCATTCATGTATTTCCTCCAAACACAATCGCCTACATATCCATCATATTCTCTCTGCTACTAGCTCGACTCTCTCCTCTTTGCAAGACATTCAGCAAGAGGCCAATGACCATTATAGTAAGGTATTTTCATCCCCTCATTTTGTTCTAGAAGATGGCTACCTTGATCATATACCTAGTCTTATTTCTAAAGAGGATAATGATTCGTTGATTGCTAAACCATCTATGGAGGAATTATTTGCTACTGTCAATAGTATGGATCCTAGTAGTTCGTCAGGTCCTGATGGATTCACTGGATCCTTTTTCATAGCCTGTTGGCCAATTATCTGCAAAGATATACTTGAGGCTGTATGCCTATTCATTGACGAATTTGCTCTACCAAGATCTATCACAAGTACATTTTTGCTTCCTATTCCTAAATCCAAACATCCCGAACTGCTCAATGACTATCGTCCGATCAGTTTGTGCAATTTTGTCAACAAAATTATATCAAAATTATTGGCACGAAGATTGGTAGATTTTCTTCCTCGGATTATATCTCCGAAACAAATGGGTTTGTTCAGGAGAGAGAGATTGTTGATAATATCATTATGGCTCAAGAAATGATCGCGGTTATTGATCACAAACATTGGGGATGCAATATGGCAATTAAGCTTGATATGAGCAAGGCTTATGATTGGGTGAGTTGGGCATTCCTCCTGAAGGTTATGAAGCAGTTTGGATTTTGCAATGAATGGAGGACCATGATTCTGCATTTGGTAGATGAGATATGGTTCTCCACTCTTATAAATGGGAGGTCATCGGGATTTTTTCATGGCCAATATGGTATTCGACAAGGGGACCCGATTTCTCTTGCATTGTTTATCATAGCTGCTGAAGCATTGAGTAGGAGTCTTATTCGGTTGAATTCTACAAATGGCTTTTCTGGTTATTATTAACCGAGAGGTTGCCCTCGAGTCTCCCATCTAGCATATGCAGATGACGTGCTCATTTTCTCAGGGGCAGACAAACGCTCGGTCCAGCTACTTATGCAAGCTATTAGCAAGTATGAAGCTAACTCGGGTCAGCTTGTTAATGTCTCGAAATCGGCCATTATCTTATCTGCTAAAGTATCACAGGAGAAAGCGTTAGAGCTGCATCAGATGACTGGATTTCAACTTCAACAGGGTTTATTGGTATATTTGGGATGTCCTATTATGGTTGGTCGAAGAAATGCTTCGACGTATGATGATTTGATAGGCAAAATCCAGGCACGTATATCTAGCTGGAACAATAAACTCTTATCATATGGTGGCAGGTTAGTTCTTATCAAGGTTGTGCTTTCTTCTATTCCTATACATTGTTTATCGGCGTGTAATCCCCCTATAGCATTCCTCAATCGCATCGAAAGCATGCTTGATAGCTTCTTGTGGGGTTCGAAAGATGGAATGCCTAAGCGGTCATGGCTCCGGTGGGAGCGTGTAGCTCGAACAACAGTTGAAGGAGGACTTGGTGTTCGTAGACTGGGAGATGTTTTGGATGCCATGATAGTTAAATTATGGTGGAAGCTTAGATCGACAAACTCGTTATGGGCAGGTTATTTGAAGGCCAAGTATTATGCTTATTCTCATCCTCAACATGTGGAGATTACTTCGGCGGCTTCTCAAGTGTGGAAATGTCTTCTACGCGGTCTACAGTTAGGAGATGAATTCATTCATGAAGATGATCAAGGTAATGTTGCTTGGCTCCCACACCCAACAAGAAAGTTCTCGATTACTTCGTCTTGGGATCAGATCCGTGCCCATCACCCTCAACAGGATTACTTCAAGAACATTTGGAACAAATATATGCCTTCTAAGTGGTCTATCTTATTATGGAGAATCCTCTTCAATAATTGCCAACAGATGATAATGTTCAGAAGCTTGGTTTCTCGTTGGCCTCATCCTGTCACTGTTGTTCTATTCCGAATGGAGAGTCTGTGATCCGTATCTTCGGAGACGGGGATTTAGCTACTGCAGTGTGGAGCTACTTTCAAGTAATACTAGGCATCAGGGCTAGAAGGGTAGATATGTTACAATGATTCCAATGTTGGTGGCGGAAGAGACAGAAGCATGTTAAGTAAGTAGTGGTTGGCGCCATATGTTGGGTGTTGTGGAAAAACCGTAACAAGTCGCGGTATGAAGCTTACTCCTATTCCTCTGTCCAACTGATTGCTGAAGTTAAACGTCAGGTGAAGAAGACTATGATCCGTTGTTCGCATGTCGAGCTTTCTATTTTGTAGACAACTTCCTTCAGCTCTCTTTGTTTCCTTGTACTTCCTTTGATGATGGAATAAAAAGTTGGTTCTTGATATATATATATATATATATATATATATATATATATATATATATATATATATATCTTTATATTTATACAAAAAACATAGGTATACACTTGCATTTATATATAATGGAAACAAGTATATACATATATACATTCGGAAAGGTATGTATATATACATTATGATTATATACATAGAAACTATATTTGTACAACTGTATATAGAAAAAGTATATATAATATACCAACATTTTTATATGTATAGGAAATATCATATTGTAGAAGCATGGAAATTATAAGGTTCATGCGGATCGTAATTTGCCGCATAAGTACTTTGGGCCAAACAAGTCCGCATAAAGGAGAGCCGCATGACAGAATCAACACCCTATGCGGCCCGTCGACAACCAGACTGATTCGAGCCGCAGAAGAAAGATATGCGGCCAAGTTGATCAGTTCGTATGATAAAGCTGACAAATTCTGACAAAAATGTCAGCCTTGACACTCTAACAAAAAAGTGAGCAGACAAAATGTCATGTCACCAAAAGCAGGGTTCATGCACTTTTATGCAGCCAGAAGGAGTGTTACCCAAGCCGCATGAACCTTATGCGGCTCAAACATATGCGGCCCCAAAGTCTTCAAACTTCATGCGGCCAAGGGTGACTGTAACCCAACCCGCATGAGCTTTATGTGGCCCAAAATACAGAATCTATGCAGCGTAAAAGTCCTTAAGCTATATGCGGGCTAAGGAAGATTACGACTTAAACCGCATGAGTCTCATGCGGCCCATCATGGTCGAAAACTGAGAGACTCATGCGGCTCAAAATGATTCCTATCCTGCGATAGGACACGTGGCAGGCTAACCAAGCCTCAACCACCCAGATTTGCTGCAACAAAATCCCAACAAATCAATAGCTGGCAGCCAAAGAGTGAGTCTTCACGTACTGATCAGCCACGTGGCTACAGGCCATCTATGTGGCTCAAAAAACATACCACTATAAATAGCAGTGTGAAACCCGTAATTTTTCTAGTAATTATTATTTAAATATGTGTTAGTATTATTATTATCAGTTAAAAATATAAAATTATTCTCAATGAAATTGAACTTGGACTTTTGATTTCCTGGCCCAGACCCGAACTCAACTCTGAACCTAAAAAATATATATATATATATTTTAAAGAGTTACAAATATTTGTTTATCAAGGGAATGATTTAATTTTTAGCCCATTCCGTATTTTCTTAAAGTCAATTATTGAGCCCATTCATTTAGGCCCAACAGTCTATAATCTCTAAAATCCATTTAGACTATTTATAAAATCATCACTAATTAAACCCATTAAAGAAAATGATTTTTATTTTTTACTTTAACTAAAATTTGAGGCCCAACAGCCTATTACTCTCCCAACACCATTAAGAAAGACAACTTTTAATTAACTATCATTCATTATTTTCCTTTACTCTCTCTCTCTTTTATTTTGTAAGGAAAAGGAAATTTCCTTTCCTCTCCTGACCCGCTCGGCCTTGGCCGACCCTTTCGGCTTTCGAACGTCCGCCGTAACCACCATTACCCCGGTTAACCCCTTCCTCTCCCCTAACCCCCGCTCATCTCTCTTATATAAACCCCTTCCACCATTCACCAACACCCCCACTCTCAAACCCTCAGCCCTAACCCCCAAACCCTAGCTGGAGCTCCGCCACCCGACGTCGATCGATCCTTCCCCGACGCCATCGCCAGGCCGCCTGAGCCCGACGACCCCCGCCGCCGTTGTCCCCGATCCAGGCCAGCCCGAGCCCACAAAGTCATGTTTTTATTGAGCCCAAGGTTTCCTAACTTGTGGATCTAATATATATATGTATCATCCAACTAATCTCAACCCAAACCCTAACTTCACACAACTCCATCTCTTCCCATCCTCACCGCCACCCCTAGCCGATACCGGTGACCCTTCCTTCCACCTCCTCCCCCTCAACCGAGGCCTCGCCATCAGGCGACGAGAGCGCGGCGTTCTCCGCACGCCCGCGCGCTGCAGCCGGCCCGTGCCGCGCGCTTCACCGATCGCCCGCTGATCCCGGCGACCCTCCTCGTCGGCGCGACCCCCTCGTCGGAGAGCCACCCCCCTGCGGCGTGGCCAGGTAACCCCGACCCCCCCCCCCCCCCCGTGGCACTGTCACGTGGGAAAAACCCCCCATGCATGCTTTAAATCTAGTTTTAGGGATTAAAATCTGATTATTCAGTTTATTATTATGATTGTATTTGTGTATAAATTGATAATTAATTAGATCTGGATATAGGAAATCATTGGTAAATAAGTAGATGTTCTGCCCTAATTTTTGTGAGAATTAATATTAATTATTGGCATTTATTTTTAATTAATTATGAGTTCTCGATGCTAGTAATTATATAATTGTGTTTACTGTTTTAATCTTTAAGTGATACTTTTATTATGAATTAAATAAAACTTTGTACATGAATAAGTTTATAAAATTAATATAGTATTTTAAAATAATTTTTCCAGAATTTATAGAATTAAATTTATAATTATTTTATGTGAAAAACAGTGAATTAAAACTGTTTAATTAATTCTGTTTGATTCATATTATTTAATTAGTAAATAATTAAATAATATAAATTATATGGAAAATATAGATTTAAATATAAAGTATATTACGGAAATTTCTCCAATATTTTATTGGTTTTTAAAATATTTTATTTAGAATTATCTAGTGAGTTTTTGAATTAATCAAATCAATTATTAAATACGGTTTTCAATTTATATTATTTATTTTGTTAAGTAATTAAATAATATTTATTGAATAGAAAATGTTTGTAAAAATATACTCTTCTGTATAAAAATAATTACAATATTTAATTATAGTTATTTATAATTATTTAGATTTTGTTGGGTAATTTCTAGATTTGTTAAATAAGTTATATATATTATATAATTCATTGTTATTAATTATATAAATATTGTAATTTTGTGAAGTGATAAGATTCTATTAGAAATGTGTAAATATGATATTTAGGAATTTATTTTATGTATTTTATATATATTTACAAAATTTTTAAGATTTAAAAGTAATTTTGAGAATCATGTTTAGGATTATGTATTAAATTGTGTAATAGTTATTTATTAATTTAAATAATTATTAATTATGTGTTACTATTGTGAATTTAGCTTTAATGATCAAATTTAAGGTTGGTGGTGATTTATTTGGATTTATTTAGAATTGTTAAGTACTTATTGTTATTATTCAACTAGTTATTTAATAAATAGTTTAATGGTAATAATTCATTTTCTGTAAAATATATATATAATATATATTTATTATTCTGATATTATTTAGTTTATTATTAAAATAGACTAAAAATGATTTTTAAGGATTTTTACTATTTTTGTTAGTATTATTAGGAATTGTGTGTACATATGTGTATTAAATTGGTTGGTTAATTAATTATAATTAATTAATCAATTAATGATTAAATATTTGGTTGTGTATGAAATTTCAGAATATAAATGGTATGATAATAAGTATGGTTTACATACTTATTATTGTATAATTATTATTCATAATTATTGATACTAGTTAGCAAGTAGTAATAGATTAATTTAAATTAAAGATTACTTAGCAATTAAATGAATTGTTTAATTTGTTTAATTAGTAATTAATTAGAGATAAATCTTGTTTAGGATTATTTGCTTCTCGGGACTCGGACTCTACTTTGGACCCGGATACTCAGTTGCTGGACACAGGCAAGTACACCTTGCTTGACATTTACTATGCAGTATTTACGTTTGACCAGTTATTACTATTGTGTGCACTCGTCTCCATTGATGACTACCTTGTATAGAGTTAGTATAAACTTGACACTGACTCAGACACGTATCACATATGTGTGAGTTGAGTGCAGAGGTTCTGTGTTGACTGGCCTTTAACATATGATCTTGAGTCTGTTAGCAATTTGGTTTAGTTGTACTATATTTACTATGACGTCTTGCATATTGTTTGTACCGCGTATACGGTACGAGTACATTGGGTGGGGAGAGTCTACTAGTGGTGTATGAGAATTTTTGTTTCCAATGTACGCTGGATGCTCGTAGCCCCTCGTTTCTCAAACCGTAGAACGCTTGGTGGCAGTTTCTTCTTCTTCTCCCCCTCTCATGTGCCACTAGAGATGTCTCGAGTGCATTTACACATAGATGGTTAGAACACCTTATTGCTTTCTTGTATTTCCTGTCCTTGTTTGGTTAGGGAAATACTGGGTGGCATTTCTATTCGTTACTTTTACATTACTGCTCAGTATATTCATGCATGTCCTTTTCCTGTGTATTTGTTATGTCCCTCTGAGGACCTGGTATCTTTTCCAGAGCTTGACGAGCACTTATTCCCGGCTGATTACGGAGTAGACGGACTTGTTGACAACGACTTTGAGGTGGAGCTGCAGCCTTGATCCTCTGGAGGCTAGCTACATCTTCAGACGTGGGTTTCATTTCCAGTATTCCGTTCATTTCTATTTGTTACTTCATTTTCATTCCAGATGTACTCATTTACTTATTTAGTGGATTGTTCTCCTCTAGCCATAGTTGACATTTGGATTCTGTGGCACTGATTATTTTCCATTCAGTTATCTATTACTTTATTTCATGGATGAGACTAGTTTACCTGCCTACGATGTTACTTTATTAGTTATACTTCAGCATACTACAATCAGATCATAGTCCATTAAATTGGGTTTAGCTATGCTTGATTGTACAGCTGGCATGCCACGTGTTCCTGATCCGATTATTTGGAACTGGGCGTGACATATTTTTAGTGGTGCCCCATACAGGTCAGAAATTTGTTTGGTTACGTTACTGTACTGAACAATCCTGCAAATTAGGTTTAGAATATTAGGTCTCATCCATACTCGACAATATCATTCTTGATTATCCTTGAACAAATTCTTTTGCATCTCGTTTATTTCCGTCCTATTCTCAATTCCTTCTATCTTATCTCTGCAGAATCATGAATCTAAGGAGTGGACGTACCGCTGCCGGTAGAGACAATCAGTCATCTGGTACGGATGATCAGTCCGCAAGGGTAGTTCCAACCCACCCTTTGCTACCAGGGCAGACGTCTCAGCCAGTTGGTGCACAACCGACTGGGGTACCTCCTCCTCCCCCGCAGTACCCTCAGACACCATATGGAGTGCCCCCGACTGTGCCTCAAGACAGTCAGGCACAGATGTTTCAGTTCATGCACATGATGATGCAAGAACAGAGACAGCAAGCAGCAGAGCAGAGGCAAGAAATAGCTAAGCAAAGACGGGAAGCTGCTGAGATGAGACAGGGATTCTTGACAGCTATGGAGAGGATGACAGCACCAGCACCTGCACCAACTCCGACACTAGCACCCGTGAGACCAACACGGGTAGGTTCAGTGAAGGACTACGTGCAGATGAACCCTAAACCTTATTTGGGAAACGAGAGTCCGGAGGAGACCACTACTTGGATCACCAGCACCAAGATGAAATTGCAGGCGTCTCAGTTGCCTGAGGATTTATGGATGACTGGCGTAAGAACTCAGCTGGAGGGGAATGCCCATCACTGGTGGGATTCTATGGAGCGTCAGTTGGGTACTCGTCAGACGTGGGAACAATTTCTGGAGTTTTTTGATAAGAAGTACTTCCCTACTACTGTGAAGAATGCCTTATACAACCAGTTCCTGTACCTGGAGCAAGGGAACAAGACTGTTGACGAGTATGACTCGGAGTTCAGTCGACTCAGCAAATATGGGGAGGTGCTGATACCCAATGATCTAGAGAAGGTCAAGAGATTTCACAACGGGCTGAGGCAGAAGCTACAGCATTATACTAGCTCTCAGTCCCGAATCTCTTATGCTGAGTTGCTGACGGAGGCCAGGATTCAGGAGACAATTAGCAAGGAGAAGCTGAACCAGCAGAAGAACCGGCCAGTGCAGACGAAGACGCAGCAAGGAGGTCCTATCAAGAAACCTATGGGACATCATCAGCATCAGCAGAAGACTGGACCCTACCAGTCTAAGAAGCTTCCGACTTGCCATTTCTGTGGCAGGAAGGAACACTTGTAGAGAGAGTGCAGAAGGATGCTGGGTACTTGCTTAGCTTGTGGATCGAGCCAGCATCAGGCTCGAGATTGCCAAGTTCGGGGAGCCAATGTGCCAGCAGGAGGATAGAAGCCACCAGTATCAGGAGGTCAGCAGAGAGGACCTATACTTCCTTCACAGTCAGCACAGTTTGAGAAAGCCAAGCAGCAGGCAGGAAACAAGAAGCAAGGACATATTTTTGCTCTCACTCAGGGGGAAGATGGAACCGAAGGTGATCACAGGTACTATTTTAGTAGGTTTATTGCCTGCTACAGTATTATTTGATTGTGGTGCCACCCTATCATTTATATCATCTAGATTTGTAGCTGTGTATAGGATAGCTACTTCTACTATGCCTAAGAGTTGGAAAATTATTACTGGTGGGGGTATAGTACCTGTGACTAGTACATGTAGAACCTGTTCGGTAGTTATTTGTGGCCGAGAGATGAGAGCTCGACTTTTGGTATTACCTATGCCAAATTTTGACGTAGTATTGGGTATGGATTGGCTTAGTCAATATCATGCTATATTGGACTGCCACAGGGGTTGTGCTATATTTAGACCGCCAGGCCAGCCGGAGTTTGAATTTCAGAGAGGAAGCATTGAGAAGGAAGTATCTCAGTATTATGGAGCTTGCATGGCGATGGAGGTTGCCTCGCCACCGATCATTGATGAGTTTTCTGATGTCTTTCCCGATGATCTGCCGGGTCTACCACCCGACAGAGAGGTTGAGTTCACCATTGAGCTCATACCAGGAGCGGCACCAATCTCTTCAAATGTCTATCGACTGGCGAAGAAGGAGCTGGATGAAATGAAGGTGCAGTTGCAGGAGTTACAAGACAAGGGATTTATCAGACCAAGTGCATCACCTTGGTGAGCCCCGGTCTTGTTTGTGCCAAAGAAAGATGGAACAGTTCGCATACGCATTGATTATAGGGCTCTTAATGCTGTGACGATCAAGAATAAGTATCCCCTGCCCAGAATTGATGATCTATTTGACCAGCTGACAGGAGCCCAGGTATTCTCGAAGATTGATCTGAGGTCGGGATACCATCAAGTGAAAGTTCGGAAAGAAGACATCCAGAAGACGGCATTCAGGACTCGGTATGGTCATTACGAGTTCTTGGTAATGCCCTTTGGTTTGACAAATGCACCGGCTGTATTCATGAATTTAATGAACAGAGTATTCTATGAATATCTTGATAAGTTTGTCGTAGTATTCATCGACGACATTTTGGTATATTCAAAGAACCATGAAGAGCATGAGGATCACTTGAGGAAGGTGCTGGAGATCTTGAGGCATCAGAAGTTATAAGCAAAGCTGAGTAAGTGTGAATTTCTTCTAGATCATGTTTCATTTCTTGGACATGTTATCTCAGGGAAAGTCATAGAAGTGGATCCGACGAAGATATCAGCAGTGGAGTCGTGGCCAACTCCAACTGATGTTTCAGAGGTGCGAAGTTTTTTGGGGCTTGCCGGATATTACAGGAGGTTCGTAGAGAATTTTGCAAGAATTGCGGAGCCCATGACGAAGTTGACTCGCGAGGATCAGAAGTTCGAGTGGACGGAAGAGTGCCAAGCTGCTTTTGATGATTTGAAGAAGCGCCTTACTACTGCACCAGTCTTGACCATTCCATCGGGATCAGGAGGTTTTGTCATCTATAGCAATGCTTCCGGGAAGGGATTAGGATGCGTCTTGATGCAGCATGGGAAGATAGTTGTATATGGTTCATGGCAGTTGAGGACCCACGAGAAGAATTATCCCACGCACGACTTAGAGCTTGCGGCGGTGATATTTGCCTTGAAGCTTTGGAGGCATTATCTGTATGGAGAAACAGTGGAGGTATATACATATCATAAAAGCCTCAAGTATGTCTATACTCAGAAGGATTTAAATTTGAGACAGAGGCGTTGGCTTGAGTTGATGACAGATTTTGATATTGAGTTACAGTACCATCCAGGGAAGGCGAATTTAGTAGCAGATACATTGAGCCGGAGGCCTATGGCACATTTCTTGACATCACAGAAGGAGTTGCTATATGACTTGGAAAAGATGGGCATCGAAGTTGTTAGGCCTGGAGAAGCTGCAAAGATGATGAATCTTCAGGTTCAATCTTCATTGGTAGAGCGGATCAAGGCGACCTTACCGACAGATGCCAGATATCAGAGGCTTCGACAGAGGACAGAGCAAGGACTGCAGACTGGATTGAGGATTCACGAATATGGGACCTTGAGGTACGGAGATCGCCTCTATGTTCCTAATGGAGAGATCAGGCAGGAGCTGATGACAGAGGCTCATAGCTCGACTTATTCTATTCATCCAGGAGGTACAAAGATGTACAGGGACCTGAGACAGCACTACTGGTGGCATGGAATGAAGCGTGAAATTGCACGGTTCGTAGCAAAGTGCTTGGTATGTCAGCAAGTCAAGGCTGAACATCAGAGGTCCGCAGGATTGTTGCAACCGCTTCCGATACCTGAGTAGAAGTGGGAGCACATCACTATGGATTTCGTTACGGGATTTCCAAGAAGCCCAGCTGGACGAGATGCAGTTCGGGTGATTGTGGACAGATTATCGAAGTCTGCTCATTTCATAACATTTCGAGTGGGGCAATCTACAGAGGTATTGGCAGACCTATATATGAAGGAGATAGTGCGATTAGATGGAGTACCAGTCAGTATAGTCTCTGATCGAGATACGAGATTCACATCGTACTTCTGGAAGAGCATACAGGAAAGTCTGGGCACTAGACTGAAGTTCAGCACCGCTTATCACCCTCAGACGGACGGACGGACAGAGCATACCATTCAGACGTTGGAGGACATGTTGAGAGCTTGCATGTTAGATTTTGGAGGATCCTGGGAGGATCACTTGCATTTGGTAGAGTTTTCTTACAACAATAGCTACCAGGCAAGTATCAAGATGGCCCCTTTTGAAGCATTGTACGGAAGGAAGTGTCGATCGCCAGCATGTTGGGGTGATGTAGGCGAGAGACAAATATTGGGACCAGAGTTAGTGACTCGTACAGTAGATACAGTCAAGAAGATTCAGGGGCATCTACGAGCAGCACAGGACCGGCAGAAACAGTGGGCAGACACTCATAGGCGACCTCTTGAGTTCAACGAAGGAGATCATGTGTTCTTGAGAATCTCCCCGACTAGAGGTATAATCAGATTTGGAGTCAGAGGAAAGGTCAGCCCAAGGTACATCGGACCATTCGATGTGTTGGAGAAAGTTGGCGAGGTTGCATACAGATTGGCACTTCCGCAGTCATTGGAAGGCATCCATGATGTATTTTATGTCTCCCAGTTGAGGAAGTATGTGGCAGACCCTAACCACGTACTTGATCATTCCGAGATCACCGTGGGACCGACTTTGTCCTACGAGGAGCAGCCTGTGGAGATCCTAGACCGCAGAGAGAAAGTGTTGAAGGGGAAGACCATTCGACTAGTCCGAGTTGCGTGGAAACACCATTCTCCGGGCGAATCGACTTGGGAGCGGGAAGATTCTATTCTGGAGCGTTTTCCATACCTTCGTGAGGCGTCTGGTATGATTTAATTTTGCAATTGTCATTCTTTTAGATTTCGTCTGTTTTAATTTTGTGTTAATAACTAGGAATTTTCTGGAACTAGGAAAATATGATTGTAGTGCCAATAATTGTATGTTTTCTTTTAATCCCAGCTTGTTTTCAATTTCGAGGATGAAATTTTAATAAGTTGGGGAGAATGTAAAATCCCTCAAAACATTTTTATTATTATTTTATTTGTTACTAAATTTTGTTATTTTTTTTAATAAATGTTAGTATACTAATTATTAATTATTTATAAAGTTTGGATATATATGTATATATATATGAAAATGTTTGTGTGTGCATTGTATTAGGAACTCTAATTTATTTAGTTTATTTATTAGATTATATATATATATATATATACTTATATATATATAGTGTTACTTTTCATTTGGTATTATTATTAGATTATATATATATCTATACTTATATAGATATGGTGTTTCAATTCAGAGCAAACCCAAACCATTTCATGTATCCCAACCCTAACCTTAGCTCAGCCCATGGGCCATCTACCCTCACCCTAACTTAGGTCCGAACCCATTAGGGTTTCCTAACTTGTGGATCTAATATATATATGTATCATCCAACTACTCTCAACCCTAACCCTAACTTCACACAACTCCATCTCTTCCCATCCTCACCGCCACCCCTAGCCGATCCCGGTGACCCTTCCTTCCGCCTCGTCCCCCTCAACCGAGGCCTCGCCGTCGGGCGACGAGAGTGCGGCGTTCCCCGCACGCCCGCGCGCTACAGCCGGCCCGCGTCGCGCGCTGCACCGGTCGCCCGCTGATCCCGGTGACCCTCCTCGTCGGCACGACCCCCTAGTCGGCGAGCCACCCCCCTGCGGCGTGGCCAGGTAACCCCGACCCCCCTCCCCCCCCCCCGTGGCGCTGTCACGTGGGAAAAACCCCCCATGCATGCTTTAAATCTAGTTTTAGGGATTAAAATCTGATTATTCAGTTTATTATAATGATTGTATTTATGTATAAATTGATAATTAATTAGATCTAAATGTAGGAAATCATTGATAAATAAGTAGAGGTTCTGCCCTAATTTTTGTGAGAATTAATATTAATTATTGGCATTTATTTTTAATTAATTATGAGTTCTCGATGCTAGTAATTATATAATTGTGTTTACTGTTTTAATCTTTAAGTGATACTTTTATTATGAATTAAATAAAACTTTGTACATGAAAAAGTTTGTAAAATTAATATAGTATTTTAAAATAATTTTTCCAGAATTTATAGAATTAAATTTATAATTATTTTATGTGAAAAACAGTCAATTAAAATTGTTTAATTAATTCTGTTTGATTCATATTATTTAATTAGTAAATAATTAAATAATATAAATTATATGGAAAATATAGATTTAAATATAAAGTATATTATGGAAATTTCTCCAATATTTTATTGGTTTTTAAAATATTTTATTTAGAATTATCTAGTGAGTTTTTGAATTAATCAAATCAATTATTAAATACGGTTTTCAATTTATATTATTTATTTGGTTAAGTAATTAAATAATATTTTTTGAATAGAAAATGTTTGTAAAAATATACTCTTCTGTATAAAAATAATTCCAATATTTAATTATAGTTATTTATAATTATTTAGATTTAGTTGGGTAATTTCTAGATTTATTAAATAAGTTATATATATTATATAATTAATTGTTATTAATTATATAAATATTGTAATTTTGTGAAGTGATAAGATTCTGTTAGAAATGTGTAAATATGATATTTAGGAATTTATTTTATGTATTTTATATATATTTACAAAATTTTTAAGATTTAAAAGTAATTTTGAGAATCATGTTTAGGATTATGTATTAAATTGTGTAATAGTTATTTATTAGTTTAAATAATTATTAATTATGTGTTACTATTGTGAATTTAGCTTTAATGATCAAATTTAAGGTTGGTGGTGATTTATTTGGATTTATTTAGAATTATTAAGTACTTATTGTTATTATTCAACTAGTTATTTAATAAATAGTTTAATGGTAATAATTCATTTTCTGTAAAATATATATATAATATATATTTATTATTCTGATATTATTTAGTTTATTATTAAAATAGACTAAAAATGATTTTTAAGGATTTTTACTATTTTTGTTAGTATTATTAGGAATTGTGTGTACATATGTGTATTAAATTGGTTGGTTAATTAATTATAATTAATTAATCAATTAATGATTAAATATTTGGTTGTGTATAAAATTTCAGAATATAAATGGTATGATAATAAGTATGGTTTACATACTTATTATTGTATAATTATTATTCATAATTATTGATACTAGTTAGCTAGTAGTAATAGATTAATTTAAATTAAAGATTACTTAGCAATTAAATGAATTGTTTAATTTGTTTAATTAGTAATTAATTAGAGATAAATCTTGTTTAGGATTTGCTTCTCGGGACTCGGACTCTACTTTGGACCCGGATACTCAGTTGCTGGACACAGGCAAGTACACCTTGCTTGACATTTACTATGCAGTATTTACATTTGACCAGTTATTACTATTGTGTGCACTCGTCTCCATTGATGACTACCTTGTATAGAGTTAGTATAAACTTGACACTGACTCAGACACGTATCACATATGAGTAAGTTGAGTGCAGAGGTTCTGTGTTGACTGGCCCTTAAAATATGATCTTGAGTCTGTTAGCAGTTTGGTTTAGTTGTACTATATTTACTATGACGTCTTGCATATTGTTTGTACCGCATATACGGTACGAGTACATTGGGTAGGGAGAGTCTACTAGTGGTGTATGAGAATTTCTGTTTCCAATGTACGCTGGATGCTCGTAGTCCCTCGTTTCTCAAACCGTAGAACGCTTGGTGGCAGTTTCTTCTTCTTCTCCCCCTCTCATGTGCCACTAGAGATGTCTCGAGTGCATTTACACATAGATGGTTAGAACACCTTATTGCTTCCTTGTATTTCCTGTTCTTGTTTGGTTAGGGAAATACTGGGTGGCATTCCTATTCGTTACTTTTACATTACTGCTCAGTATATTCATGCATGTCATTTTCCTGTGTATTTGTTATGTCCCTCTGAGGACCTGGTATCTTTTCCAGAGCTTGACGAGCACTTATTCTCGGCTGATTACGGAGTAGACGGACTTGTTGACGACGACTTTGAGGTGGAGCCGCAGCCTTGATCCTCTGGAGGCTAGCTACATCTTCAGACGTGGGTTTCATTTCCAGTATTCCATTCATTTCTATTTGTTACTTCATTTTCATTCCAGATGTACTCATTTACTTATTTAGTGGATTGTTCTCCTCTAGCCATAGTTGACATTTGGATTCTGTGGCACTGATTATTTTCCATTCAGTTATCTATTACATTATTTCATGGATGAGACTAGTTTACCTGCCTGTGATGTTACTTTATTAGTTATACTTTAGCGTACTACAATCAGATCATAGTCCATTAAATTGGGTTTAGCTATGCTTGATTGTACAGCTGGCATGCCACGTGTTCCCGATCCGATTATTTGGAACTGGGGCGTGACAGGCTCTGCCTGACCCTCCGTGCCAGCCTCCTGCCGGTAGACCCGACCCCGCTTCTGTCCCGGCGGCCCCCGCTCGGCGGTTCCCGTGCGCTGCTACCTGGCCGCTGTCCCAGCGCCTACTCGCGCTCACTCTGTTCCCGATCCGACCGCCCGGTCCAACACCTCCCCGTGTCTGGCCTGCTGTTTCGAGTCTGAGGCTACCCTTCAGATTCCGTCAAGTTTTGGGAAACCTCTGTTAATCTCAGTAGTTGTCCCTTGGGTTTGTGTCGATGATGAAATTGGTCCTGATCCCGCAACGGGAATCGGTTGTGAGGTTTCCGACCCTTCAGAATTACCGAATTTATATTCGGCAAGCTTCTGTAGAATTCGGTTGTATGTTTCAGATTTAGTTTCAGGATTTCCGCTTTAGTTTCGGGTTTTTCCGAATTTCCTTCAGAAATGTTCTGTCAGTTTCTCAGGAATTTCTGAGTTAACATCAGAATAGCTCTGTGATTTTCTCGGTTTAAATCTGTAGTTTGTTTTGGTTTACTTTTGTGATATTTTGGGTTCCCGAGTAATTTCGGTCTTCCGAATATTCTTCGAAAACGTGCTGTGGTTATATATTTTGGGTTTGATATTAATTTTGGGTTAATATTATCGATGGATTGAATAATTAGAGTTTTCCTGGTTTGGGATATTATTTGTGTGATATTGGAGCATTTTCCTAGTTTTTGGGTTGACCGAAAATAGAGGAAGTGCTGCCGGATTTTCTATAAAATTTAATTATTTTAAAAATGGTTTTTCGGAAAAGATTGTATTTTGGAAATTTTGGGCGACGACCGTAATTGGTCAATGGGCCCTGGCTAAGTGCAAACGAAACCAGTTTCGTCCGGACGTTGAGGCATTAGCCTATATGATGATTGGACCAAAATCTGAGACTCACTAATTAATTTATTATTAGTTTTATTTTTGAAATTAAATTGTAGGATTTTTAGAGACTAACAAATGTCTTCTTCTTATTTAAATTTATGTAATAAGGTTTGTAAAAGGGCATAAGCCCATCTGTTTATTCCTGCTGTGAGAAAGTCTAATAGCTTAGGTTTTATTTTGTTTTTTTTTATTCTCTGGTTGATTTTCTGACATGAGAACGTAGTGTAAAATAATAATTATTTATCTTATTATGTTTTATCACTTAGAAGTTAAGTTGTAAAACTTTTAAATAGAAATTTATGTATTTATCATTAAAAAGGAAAATCTTAGTTTTATATTTATAGAATACTAAGTTTTTCCAAATAAATCAATAAATACAATTTTTCTAGAAATTAAATATAAATTGATGTTTCATAATTATAACGCACCGATAATCGCATTTTGTTTGTGTTAGCTAAATAAAGATTAAAATTGACTAGGAAAAATTAGAGATTGAAACTAGCACATCTAGTATGGCAATTTTGGAATCTAAGACCGACTTCTCGATTGTAGGATTTCGAGGACAAATCTGAAATTCAATCTCGGAGTCATTACCCTCATTCCAAATCCAGTCATAAACCAAGGCAAGTACAGTTTGTGGTAGTTTACAATTATTTAGTAATAGTTTTATTGCAAATTTAAACCACGAGGCAACACGGAACTATCTCTGAGAGCATTAACTGTTTAACTGTTGGGTACTGGGGGAGTAGTGTAATGAGTATGACCACATCCAAAATAGTATAATAACTGTGTTAGCTTACCCCTCATACACACGGAGATAAGCCATATCGTATCAATAGGATACAACTGTACAACCCAATCCGGTCATATTCATTGCCTATTCACATCACACTGTTTTAACTGTTGGAAAACCATTTACTTCAAATTGTTTAAAAATGCATAATTTCATTATTATTTCAATTGTTAAAATATCATGAATTGTACTTTGCTCTCTCCTGATTGGAGACTATATTTTTAGGTCCTATTGATGAGGCAGAGCTACTGATTAGTAGTTACTATGATCCTGAGCTGTACCCGGCTGTTCTACCAGGGGATGATGATGAGGAGATTGCCAATTAGTTTTATTTTCAGTTTATGTTATTGTGAAAGACAATTATTTATTTTAGTTGTGGGTTGTATTGAAAACTTTGTGTTTGGACAAGTTTTAATTATCGAAATATAAGTTGTGGCAATTAGTCTGTGTTGTTGATATCCTGCATGAGTAATACAGCTTACTGCCGCCGTCTCAACAACGGTGCAGGCTGGGCATGATCCGATTCGACCCAAGAAATTGGGACCGGGTCGTAACATGTTTTTTGTGGTGGCCCATGCAGGTCAGATCAACGACTTAGGAAAACATCTAGAAATATTTAGAACACTAGAACATTAAAATGGTCACAACATAGAACCGTTATATATTATAAATATTTTTGCTTGTTATAGACTGGTAGGTTATCTTGCTTATGTTTATATCCTAAACCTTCCAGAATATGGCCACTGACAAGACCAACCCTACTGGCGATGGGGTATCTTCACCCTATCATACCCCACCTCCCCAATCAAGTCCAGAGCCTACACCTCGGCAGCTGGCCGACCGTCCCCATAATACAATGGCGGATCCATCATCTTCCCAGATGGAGATGCAGCCCCCTGTGGTATTGTCCACTGCAGCTGCCCCACCGGTGCCTGTGGACCCCATCGACCTCATAGGTCTGCTACGAGGAGTGCTAGAAGCCCAGAGAACTCAAGCTGAAGCTCATCGCGAGCAGACGACGATTATGAGAGAAGGCATGGAGAATGCCCATAGTGTGGCAATGGCTGCACTAGAAAGAGGAGAAGCAGCTCAACATGAACCAAGGCCTGCCAAGGTAAACATAAATCTAAGGATTAATTTATGTAACATTAAGGCCATTTAAATTAATGGGAAACATATTGCCAAGGTGGGCGATATTGAGAGTTTCAAGAAGCAGAACCCTCGACCCTTCAAGGGAACCGAGGGAATCGTCTATGCTGACGAATGGCTCGATAGCATAGAGCGTCTCCTAAGCGTCGCTCAACTTCCAGAAGACCTCAAGGCTGAAGCAGTGGTACTCCAACTGCAAAGTGTAGCAAGCACCTGGTATCGGAATGAACCCCAACTCCAGGACAGGCAGCTTGACTGGGACACCTTCAAGTGGTTGTTCAAGAGGAAGTTTTTCCCAACATCAGAGTTGCGGGAGATGGAGAGGCAATTTCAGAATCTGAAGCAAGGAAATGTGACTGTTGGAGAATATGCGGCAGAATTCGGCCAACTCTGTCGTTTTGACAAGAATTTGGTAGCTGACCCAGATGATCGTGCCGAAAGGTTCAGACATGGACTGAGAGAGGAGATCCGCACCCATGTGATATCAGGCGGTGCTAAGACCTATGAAAGGATCCTGGAGCGAGCTCAAGATATAGAGAAGTGCCAACCCGCTCGCTCAAAGAGAGATTATCCTGGAACTAACAATTTCCAGGGTAATCAGAAGAAGCCCAACAACAACAACAACAACCGGCCTCCTCACCACCAGCAGCAGAACCAACAGGCGAGGAACAATGATAGAGCATCTCAGAGGCAGATCCCTTTTTGTGATTTTTGCAAGAGGCCAGGGCACCAGTCGAACATCTGCAGGAAGAGGCTAGGACACTGTCTAGTCTGTGGGTCTGCCACCCACCAAGTGAAGGGCTGTCCCTCGTCGACGCACCGGACTGGAGCTACTCAGCAGAAAGGTCCTCTGTCCACTCAGCAACAACAATTTGGATAGCATCAACCGAAGACTGGGCAAGCTTTTGCCCTAGCAGCAGAGGAACAAGAGCCAGAGCAGGAACCTACAGCTGATGTCATCGCAGGTTTCATTTATGTACATTCCTATCCTGCCTTAGCTTTATTTGATTCGGGTGCATCACATAGTTTCATATCCACAAAATTCATCTCTGCACACCACATAGATACGGGCTTTAGCAAGAAGATATGTAGAGTCATGACAGGTGGAGGACCCCTACCTATCATTGAGACCTGTAACTGCCCTATCACCATATCAGGCCACCAATTCATAGCACCTTTGCTTGTGATGCCCTTACCCAACTATGATGTAGTCCTAGGGATGGACTGGTTAAGTAAGCAGCATGTGCTGATAGACTGTCACAGAGGATGTGTAGTCTTCAGCCCACTTGGAGAGCTGGAGTTTGAAATCTCTCGAACTCCGGAGGATATGGAGTGTGTTACCTACACCTCTATCACAGAAGAATCTGGACCTCCCCATCCTATCATAGCAGAATTTATGGATGTCTTCCCTGATAGTCTTCTCGAGTTACCCCCAGACCGAGATATAGAGTTCACCATTGACCTAGTCCCCGGCTCTTCTCCTATTTCTAAGGGATGCTACAGAGTCAACCCGAAGGAGGCCAAGGAGATGAAGGATCAGATTAATGAACTGAAGGCTTTGGGATTTATCCGAGACGGAGCTTCACCCTGGGGAACACCTGTCTTGTTTGTTTCCAAGAAGGACGAAACTGTGAGGATGTGCATCGACTACCGGACGCTGAACAATATCACCATCAAGAACAAGTACCCTCTGCCCCGGATCGATGACCTGTTTGACCAACTCAGTGGAGCCAAGGTGTTTTCGAAGATAGACCTCAGATCCGGCTACCATCAGATCAAGGTCAGGAAGGAGGACATTTCCAAGACGGCGTTCAACACCAAGTATGGGCAGTTTGAATTCTTGGTCATGCTGTTTGGACTGACGAATGCTCCTGCTGTGTTCATGAACCTTATAAACAAGGTTTTCCATGAATACCTAGATCAGTTTGTCGTTGTCTTCATCGATGACATTCTGATCTACTCGAAGACTGAAGAGGAGCATGAAGAGCACCTCAGGAAAGTTCTGGGAACTTTGAGGAAAGAGAAGTTGTATGGTAAGCTATCCAAATGTGAATTCTTTCTAGACAAGGTAGATTTTCTTGGCTATATTGTCATAGGAGAAGGAATTTCGGTAGACCCTAAGAAGATAGCTGCTGTTGAGAAGTGGTCTACCCCAAGCTCAGTTGCTGAAATCAGAAGTTTCTTGGGCTTGGGTGGCTACTACCAGAAGTTTGTGAAGGATTTTGCCAAGATTGCTGAACCAATGACGAAGCTCACTCGGAAGAATGAAGAGTTCATCTGGACGGAAGCTTGCCAGGCTTCATTTGAGGAACTGAAGAAGAGGCTTACAACAACCCCAATACTTGCGCTACCCGCAGGTACCGGCGGTTTCTCAATCTACATCGATGCCTCTGGAAAAGGACTGGGTTGCGTTCTTCAACAACATAGGAAAGTGATTGCTTACGCTTCTAGGCAATTACGGACTCATGAGAAGAACTATCCAACACATGATCAGGAGCTTGTTGCAGTCATCTTTGCATTGAAGCTATGGAAACATTATCTATATGGAGAGAGAGTGGAAATATATACAGACCACAAAAGTCTGAAATATGTTTTCACTCAGAAGGAACTGAACATGAGACAAAGAAGATGGCTGGAGCTGATGAAGGATTTTGACATCGACCTGCAGTACCATCCTGGTAAGGCTAATGTGGTTACAGATGCACTTAGTCGATACCCAGTGGCGATGTTCTTGACTAAGGAGCGGCACTTGTTGGAGGACATAGAGAAGCTTGGTCTGGAGATTATACTGCCTGAGGAGAAGATGAAGGAACTGGGGCGAGAAGCTATTGTACCTGGAGCTGACTCAACCATGATGCAGTTGCAATTGCGTTCAAGTCTGATGGACAAAGTCAAGGAGACATAATTCCAAGACGAGACGCTTTGCAAACTCAGAGATGAAGTGCTGGCAGGAACACTTGAAGGATTCTCTATCGCCAGTGATGGAGCATTGAAGAATGGTACGAGGCTGTGTGTACCATCTGGCGAACTGAGGAATGAGCTGATGTAAGAAGCACACCAGTCGCAGTATTCTATACATCCTGGAGCGAATAAGATGTATCAGGATATGCGTACCATCGTTTGGTGGTATGGAATGAAGAAGGATGTATCCAGATTTGTGGCTAGATGCTTGATTTATCAACAAGTGAAGGCTAGCAGACAGAGACCCGCAGGACTTCTACAGCCGCTGGACATTCCGGAGTGGAAGTGGGAGCATATAACAATGGACTTCGTGTCAGGATTGCCTCGATCCCAAGGAGGGAAGGACGCCATTTGGGTTATTGTGGACCGACTGACTAAGTCAGCTCACTTTATCCCCTTCAAGGTTGGTCTATCCACCGAGAAGTTGGCGGCACTGTACATGCGACACATCTACCGGATTCATGGAGTACCGGTAAGTATTGTATCTGACCGAGATACTAGATTTACCTCATATTTTTGGAAGAGTTTACATGACAGCTTGGGAACAAAACTGAAGTTCAGCACAGCCTATCATCCCCAAACTGACGGACAATCTGAGAGGACCATCCAGACGCTAGAGGACATGCTGAGATCTTGCGTCTTGGAATTTGGAGGGTCTTGGGAAGACCACTTGCATTTGGTGGAATTCTCCTACAACAACAGTTACCAAGCTAGCATTGGTATGACACCTTTTGAAGCTCTTTATGGACGTCATTGCCGCACTCCACTTGCATGGGACGACGTAGGAGAAAGAGTACTGCTGGGGCCTGAAATGGTGACTAATGCAGCAGAGAAAGTGAAGGTGATTAGAGACAAACTCAGGATTGCCCAAGACAGGCAGAAGCATTGGGCAGATAGCAGTCGTCGACCACTGGAGTTTGAAGAAGGAGATAGTGTCTTTGTGAAGATTTTACCTACCAGAGGAACTATCCAATTTGGCAGAGCTGGGAAGCTGAGTCCAGATATTTCGGACCATTTGAAGTTTTGAGCCGAATTGGTGAAGTAGCGTATCAGTTAGCTCTACCAGCTAATCTTGAGGGCGTGCACAACGTCTTCCATGTCTCGCAGCTCAGACGCTACATCCCGGATCCGAGTCACATTCTGGATCATTCAGAGCTGGAGATTGGACCCAGCCTTACAGTACTAGAGAATCCTGTGGCAATTTTGGACAGAGGCGAGAAAAAGACCAGGACTTCGGTGACTCCCATAGTCAGAGTTATGTGGAGACACGATTCCCCAGGCGAGTCTAGCTGGAAGCGAGAAGATGAGATACGAGAGCAGTATCCGTATCTATTTGAGACCTGAGGTAATTTCTAACTCTATGCTTTAAATTTCGAGGACGAAATTTTCTAAGGAGGGAAGGTTGTGAAACCCGCAATTTTTTTAGTAATTATTATTTAAATATGTGTTAGTATTTGAAATTAGTATTATTATTATCAGTTAAAAATATAAAATTATTCTCAAAGAAATTGTACTTCGACTTTTGATTTCCTGGCCCAGACCCGAACTCAACTCCGAACCTAAAAAAAAAATATATATATATTTTAAAGACTTACAAATATTTGTTTATCAAGGGAATGATTTAATTTTTAGCCCATTCCTTATTTTCTTAAAGTCAATTATTGATCCCATTCATTTAGGCCCAACAGTCCATAATCTCTAAAATCCATTTAGACTATTTATAAAATCATCACTAATTAAACCCATTAAAGAAAATGATTTTTATTTTTACTTTAACCAAAATTTGAGGCCCAACAGCCTATTACTCTCCCAACACCATTAAGAAATACAACTTTTCTTAACTATCATTCATAATTTTCCTTTACTTTCTCTCTCTTTCATTTTGTTAAGGAAAAGGAAATTTCCTTTCCTCTCCTGACCCGCTCGGCCTTGGCCGACCCTTTCGGCTTCCGAACGTCCGCCGTCACCATCATTACTCCGACGAACCCCTTCCTCTCCCGTAACCCCCGCCCATCTCTCTTATATAAACCCCTTCCACCATTCACCAACACCCCCACTCTCAAACCCTCAGCCCTAACCCCCAAACCCTAGCCGGAGCTCCGCCACCCGACGTCGACCGATCCTTCTCCGGTGCCATCGCTAGGCCGCCTGACCCCGGCGACCCCCGCCGCCGCTGTCCCCGATCCAAGCCAGCCCGAGCCTAGCGGCTCTGCCCGACCCTCCGTGCCAGCCTCCTGCCGACGGACCCGACCCCACTTCTGTCCCGGCGGCCCCCGCTCGGCGGTTCCTGTGCGCTGCTACCCGGCCGCTGTCCCAGCGCCTCCTCGCGCTCACTCCGTTCCCGATCCGACCGCCCGATACAGCACCTCCCCGTGTCTGGCCAGCTGTTCCGAGTCTGAGGCTACCCTTCAGATTCCGTCAAGTTTTGGGTAACCTCTGTTAATCTCAGTAGTTGTCCCTTGGGTTTGTGTCGATGATAAAAATGGTCCTGATCCCGCAACGGGAATCGGTTGTGAGGTTTTCGACCCTTCGGAATTACCAAATTTATCTTCGGCAAGCTTCTGTAGAATTCGGTTGTATGTTTCAGATTTAGTTTCGGGATTTTCGCTTTAGTTTTGGGTTTTTCCGAATTTCCTTCGGAAATGTTCTGTCAGTTTCTCGGGAATTTTCGAGTTAACTTCAGAATAGCTCTGTGATTTTCTCGGTTTAAATCTGTAGTTTGTTTTGGTTTACTTTTGTGATATTTTGGGTTCCCGAGTAATTTCGGTCTTCCGAATATTCTTCGGAAACGTGCTGTGGTTATATATTTCGGGTTTGATATTAATTTCGAGATAATATTATCGGTGGATTGAATAATTAGAGTTTCCCTGGTTTGGCATATTATTTGTGTGATATTGGAGCATTTTCCCAGTTTTTGGGTTGACCGAAAATAGAGGAAGTGCTGCCAGATTTTCTATAAAATTTAATTATTTTAAAAATGGTTTTTCGGGAAAGATTGTATTTTGGAAATTTTAGGCGACGACCGTAATTGGTCAATGGGCCCTGGCTAAGTGCAAACGAAACCGGTTTCGTCCGGACGTTGAGGCATTAGCCTATATGATGATTGGACCAAAATCTGAGACTCACTAATTAATTTATTATTAGTTTTATTTTTGAAATTAAATTGTAGGATTTTTAGAGACTAACAAATGTCTTCTTCTTATTTAAATTTATGTAATAAGGTTTGTAAAAGGACATAAGCCCATCTGTTTATTCCTGCTGTGAGAAAGTGTAATAGCTTAGGTTTTATTTTGTTTTCTTTTATTCTCTAGTTGATTTTCTGACATGAGAACGTAGTATAAAATAATAATTATTTATTTTATTTTAAAAATTAAATAATAAATGTTTTATCACTTAGAAGTTAAGTTGTAAAACTTTTAAATAGAAATTCATGTATTTATCTTTAAAAAGGAAAATCTTAGTTTTATATTTATAGAATACTAAGTTTTTCCAAATAAATCAATAAATACAATTTTTCTAGAAATTAAATATAAATTGATGTTTCATAATTATAATGCACCGATAATCGCGTTTTGTTTGTGTCAGCTAAATAAAGATTAAAATTGACTAGGACAAATTAGAGATTGAAACTAGCACATCTAGTATGGCAATTTTGGAATCTAAGACCGACTTCTCGATTGTAGGATTTCGAGGACAAATCTGAAATTCTATCTCGGATTTATTACCCTCATTCCAAATCCAGTCATAAACCAAGGCAAGTACAGTTTGTGGTAGTTTACAATTATTTAGTAATAGTTTTATTACAAATTTAAACCACGAGGCAACACGGAACTATCTCTAAGAGCATTGATTGTTTAACTGTTGGGTACTGGAGGAGTAGTGTAATGAGTATGACCACATCCAAAATAGTATAATGACTATGTTAGCTTACCCCTCATACACACGGGAATAAGCCATATCGTATCAATAGGATACAACTGCACAACCCAATCCGGTCATATTCATTGCCTATTCACATCACACTGTTTTAACTGTTGGAAAACCATTTACTTAAAATTGTTTAAAAATGCATAATTCCATTATTATTTCAATTGTTAAAATATCATGAATTGTACTTTGCTCCCTCCTGACTTGAGACTATATTTTTAGGTCCTATTGATGAGGCAGAGCTACTGATTAGTAGTTACTATGATCCTGAGCTCTACCCGGCTGTTCTACCAGGGGATGATGATGAGGAGATTGCCAATTAGTTTTATTTTTAGTTTATGTTATTGTGAAAGAAAATTATTTATTTCAGTTGTGGGTTGTATTGAAAACTTTGTGTATGGACAAGTTTTAATTATCGAAATATAAGTTGTGGCAGCTAGTCTGTGTTGTTGATTTCCTGCATGAGTAATACAGCTTTCTGCCGCCGTCTCAACAACGGTGTAGGCTGGGCATGATCCGATTCGACCCAAGAAATTGGGACCGGGTCGTGACATGAGTTGATACACTTTGCCTCCGTCTCAACAACGTTGCAGGCTGTGTTGTTGATTTCCTGCATGAGTTGATACACTTTCCCGAGCCTCCACCGTTACCCACCAGAATCCAAAACTAAACAATTGTACTTAGATTGTTTCCTACGATTTCTTTCTAGGCTCTTCTTTGTACAAGCTAGTTTGCAATCAATTTCAGTGTTTATGTAATACCTGTCTTTGATATTTAATGGCAAACACGATAGCGACTCTGCTGGGGACGTCCTTATCATCTGATGAGAAGCTGGTGATGCAATCAGACGCATCCAAGCTCGGCTCTACGCAACAAATGCTTGTGGTTCGTTTTGACCAACAAGCCTTCGAAGAAATGCTCTCTGAAGGGAGCGTCAGCGCGTCACAGAAGCGAGCCAACCTAAAGAGGACTGGCAGGAAGTCGGCACACAAAACTGTTGCCCCCGACCAAGTTCTCGAAGAAACTCCTTCTGTAGCCCAAGACGGTGATCGAAGCTCTCATGTGGCTTTGCTTTCGACCGCAGAGGACCCCTCTGTCCCCAAATCTAGCAAAGGAAAATACTACGATACTGAGTTTTTGGGGGCACAAGGGAAATCCATACGGACAAAAAAGAGGCCGCATGAGAGAAATGGGCAGTCTGTCCATGCGGCAGCCAACTATTACCGCAGGCAGACAACCCATATGGCAGCAAACTCTGGCCGCATACAGATGGCCCACGCAGCAGCCAACTCTAGTCGAAGGAAGACGGCCCATGTGGCAGCCAACTATGGCCGCATATAGATGGCCCATGCGGCATCCAACTCTGACCGCAGGAAGATGGCCCATGCGGCAGCCAATCCTGGCCATAGGCAAAGTGTTTTATGCGGCCCTGTCAGAAGCTCCGTGTTCAGCCGTCCCTCATACGGGCCCAACTCCATGCGGCCCATTGAGAATGTGGGATGTATCAATCTGGTCTCTTTTTACTATGCGCCTTCGGGTGCTAAGACAAAGAAGTCTAGGACAGTACGGGCCCAATAAGCCCAGTCAACTGTGCAAGTCGCTGACTGTAAGTGGGCCCCATTAACTGTTATACGGGCTCCTTATAGAAAGTTGTATAGAACCACCCGCGTCCAGTTCCCCTGGGACTAACGGACAGGGTGGGTCTTTAAAGTCTCCCTCAAATGATCCAGAGTAAGTGCTTTTACTATCCTCGGATCAGGGAGCAAACATGATACCTAAGCATCTGTGCGCTCGGGAAATCCGAGTCCACAAGTTTGGTACAAAGGTAGATCAGCTTGCTACCGACTTGCGTGAGGTGATTACTCACAAACGCAAGGTGGCAACATTAGCATACGATGAGTCCCTCTCAGGACGTCGTTGCACCCAAGTCATCATCAATTGCTACGATAAATCGGCAGCACCTGAAGGTCGGCAGTCAGTTTTTCAACGACTGCAGCAGCCAGCACCTGTCCGGCAACAACTCGAGAAACAGGTGTAAATTCCGGAAGACGAGGAGTTTCCTTTCGCCTCCTGTAATTCAACTCGGAAGGTTCCTCCCGATAAGGGGAAAAGAAGACAGGCTCTTCCAGCCCGACAATCTCAGCCAGTACTGCAAAGAAACTCTCATCTGGAGGGTTGCTGCCGACAGCCGCAGGAGGTGTCTATTTAGGCACTCGAACCAGAAAGAAGCTTCCAACACCTGGGGGTGCATCCTCGACTCCCGTGGGGGTAGATGAAGCTGGAGGTAGCAGACCCCTCAATATATGTGATAACCCGGTGTACCAAGAGCACACACAGGGGTAGAGATCCCCCAGAACTATGCAATAGACTTGGACTTCCCTGAGGGCCACCACTCTCGCCAAGACGATACGGCTTCCTGCATTGGGGGTAGCACCCCTTCCGAATCCGAGGAAGATGACATTCCAATATTCCCCGATGACTTCTCTATACAGGTGTACGATACAGAGAGCACCTCTGCTACGATCCCTTCCACCTCTACCCACGTGTGGACAGTCTTTATGGCCGACGATGATCATGAAGCGCCTACTGACCGACAACGTCTAGAAGTTCTTGAATCCATGCTCCTGTCCTTGGTCAAGTTTGTAGACGAAATCAATACTGCCTTACCAACTCAACCAGCAAGGACGCCCGGACAAACAAGCTTGGGACCCGCAGTCAATGTGGACTCCAATACAACTACCCCTTCTTTGGGTGATGATCCTCTAGGAACATCTGTTCCTTCAGCTGTGGACGAAGCCAAGGAGGCGAGGAGGGTAGTCCAGGAGCTTCGAGCAATGTTCAATGCCCAGACTCCTCTCGGAACCTTAGAATACGGCAGCCGTATCCCGTTGCATGGAGAGATGTACCTTTTCTACCACGGTACAAGCTATTTCATATCGATTCATATGACGGGAAGACCTCTGCTAGTCGGTACATGACTTACTTTGAGGTCACAACCGACCAGTTACCGTATAGTGACGCCATCCTTATACGATTATTCATCGGAGCATTGGAGGGGATCGCGTTCGACTGGTAACGCAACCTTTCCGACAACTACATCCATTCTTTTGACGGCTTCAAACACATGTTCCTGGAGAGATTCTACGAAGTGGGGCATGATGTGACGATGTCATCTCTCACGGACGTCGTTCAGGGAGAGAGAGAGAGCTAACAAGGAACTATATCGAGCAGTTCTGCCAAACCGCAATGAGATTGCCCAACAGTAATCTCGAGAGCTCCTTGATTGAAATCTGCCAAAAGAAGTTGCTCCCCGCAATTAGCCTCTAGATGGGCGACGATCAGTTCTGGGATTGGACGACCAATACGGAGGCAAAATTGAAGAAGGCTCGCCAGTTGGGATTACTCATCCCAGATAGAGAAGATAAGGGCAAACGTCCTGGTTCCACCTCTAACAACAACAACAGTGGCGGCACCTCCAACCGGGACAATAAAAGCAATCAGGCTATGGTCGCTGATGCGACCCAGAAGCCCGAACAAAAATAGGCGGAAGGTCAGTGGCCCAAGGTGAATTACTCATTTGAAGATAGTCATGTCAAACCTATCTTCGATATGCTCATGCAAGGGGGTAAGGTCCAGCTCCCTCCACCAAGGTGCGAGCCCCGAGTGGCAGAAATGGAGGACCCAAAATATTGTCACTTCCACCACTATGTCCATCATTCCACTCACGACTGTTTCCAATTAAAGTGGTACATTCAGAGTCTTATCGACTCTAAAGCTCTGTCGATAGATTTTGAAGAGGTTACTGTGGTGGCGAATATGGTACCAATTCAGTTTGGTGACTTTCTTCCGACGAGCACTCCAGAAGGGGCAATACCTGTACCTCGAGCAACGATGGAGGTTACCAATCTTTTACCCATTCGAAACCAGACATTTGGATTGGTACCTCTCACCATATCGTGAGAAGAGATCATGTGGGTGCATCCGGACTTAGCGCCCGAATTTACCAAGGCGGTGTCATCTCCTACCGACAAGAAAAAGGACAGGAAGTCAAGATCCTGCCTTACAATTTCAGCCAAAGCTGAGGAAGCGGCAGCCATTGTTACCCAGTCTAGAGCACAAGTCCAGCCCACACGGGACAGTTCAGTCGAAGATCCTCATCCAGCAACGTTGCCTCCTTCTGATGTTCCAAGGCCATCTCAGCCTCCACTGGCGGATAAGTCCAAGCCAAAAGAAACCCGCTTTGACAGGCCACTCCGTAACGATGCACCTCAGGGGCTGGAGAGACCTTACAACTTTGACATATTAGCACAATTGGCTAATACACTGGCAAAGTTGTCGTTATACGAGCTCCTAAGGCTCTCCAAGGATCTTCGTGTCGCATTGAGCGAAGCACTCCAAAATGTAGACGCCCACTTAGCCCAGGTCAAGCCTCCAGGGGAAGACTTGTCAGCAAATCTGCAGGGCAGCGATGGCATAAATGCAATACCCAACATCATATTTACTCCATAGGACATGTTAATCAAGACCAACATGCATGATCGCCTCTTGTACTACACTGGATACATAGGCGACGTCAAGGTGGATCAAATACATATCAACCCTGGCTTGTCGATAATCATCATCCTAAAAAGCTTACGTCAAGTTATTGGCATCCCTATGCACCGGCTAGCGGCGACCAACACTGCCATTAGTGGTTTCAATTCGGGAAGAAGATATCCCCTTGGAAAGGTCCGATTGAAATATCAGATTGGTAACCTGAAGACGGAAGTTACCTGCTACGTCATAGATGCAGACACGTCCTACAACATCCTCCTGGGACGTCCACGGATACATGACTATATGATCGTGCCATCCATACTTCACCAGTTCTTCAAGTATGTCAGTAAGCACAGCTTCGTTAAGACTAAATTTGTCGACGTCGATCCCTTCAAAGGTGTTGAGTCTTATTACTCATCGGAGGCTTGTCTATATGACGAGTCCAAAAAATACATAACTAACGAACTGGAGGCCATCACAGGGCCAGAGGAACCCTTGAGAATTCATCTCCAGGCCTGCTTTGCACAAAGAGGTGCCCGGTTCTCATGCCTCACCTCCACAGTTGGAACCGATGGTCATTCGGCTTCCAAGATCGAACCAGGAGCCAAAACCCATTTTAGGGCCGATGGTGATCCGATTGCCGAAATCTAGTCAAAGGCAACAGGAAGATGTGAGGCCTTCTATGACACCGATGGTGATCCGATTGCCAAAATCTACTCAAAGGCAACCGGAGGACAGAAAGTCCCTTGCCGAGCCAATTGTCATCCGTCTTCCCAAGACGAGCCGACAACCCAGTGTTGATTCGGCATCCTCAGGCAAGCCGATACCACAAGCTGAACCCTTGGTGATCAAGTTGCCCAAGATAGCACCCCGACCTACGATTAAGCAGGGGGTAGCCGAAGAGGATGTAGAATTTGCCATATACCTGGTTGTGCAGGTGGATAGCCCCTCTCCTGATGATGTAATCCCTGTTGACAAAATTTCTTATTTCATCAATAAGAGCCTGCCATTGAACTACCCTAAGTATAATAAACTCAATCTGATGTATATCGTGGGACTCAGTCGGGATATTAACCTGCACACACAGGTGACAACTGTCCATACCCCGAACCGACTTGCTCCCATTAAAGATGCATACTTCCTAGTCCCAGGCAGAAGAGAAGGGGATCACACGATCATCTTTGGCCAAAAAGAAGGTCCTCAACCCTTCATGCCTCGAGAGTTTGATCTCGAACCCGATACTGCAAGGCTACAGCTCTACCTGTATAGTCCTCAGGCCAAGTACTTCATGCAAAAGCAGGGGTATTACATGGAGGCTACCCCAGGTCTGAATTACGGCAACGGTCGGCGATCTCCTCTGCATCTCTCAACTCTTCTGGAAAACCTCGAGATTATTATGGCAAATCTAGACACGTCCTCGGGTATGTTACACCAGCAACAACGCCCAAGAGTTCTGACAAAGAATGCGAGTGGCACTCTATTTCATTTGAGTCACCCACTTACGACTCCGATGGCAGCATTGGAGATATATTCAGACAGATATTATCTGTCAATATGACATCCGCTGATATCGAAGAGGAAGACGAAGATCTACTCGAACCACTTGAGTTGGAGCCATGGGACCAGCAACTAGATGCACAATGGGAGAAATGCTTTGAACTTCATGATCTTCCCACTGAAGATGAGGTAATACAAGTAAACCTCGGTGATGAATCCTCTCCAAAGCCAATCTTCGTCAGTAAAAGCCTGACATACGGTGGGCGGGAGTCATTGTTGCAACTCGTCAGAGAATACATTGATGTCTTTGCCTCGAGCTATGAAAATATGCCAGGTTTAAATCCCAAGATCGTACTTCATAAGCTCAAAAATTACCCGAACGCAAAACCAGTCAAACAACAGCAGCGGCAGTTTCCTCCAGACATCATGAACTCTATTGAAGTAAAAGTAAACAAGCTTATAGCTAGCGGTTTCATCCGTAAAGAACAGCTCCCATACTGGGTAGCCAACATAGTACCAGTCATCCAGAAGAACAGAAAGATTCGAATTTGCATCGATTTCTATAATCTGAATGCGGCATGCCATAAGGATGAATTCTCTCTTCCGATCACTGACATAATGATCGACAATACGTGTGGCTTCGAGCATATATGCTTTATGGATGGCTTTTTAGGATATAATCAAATCAAAATGTCTTCTGATGACGAGAAGCATACGTCATTCCGAACACCGATCGGCATGTATTGCTATACGGTCATGCCCTTTGGCCTGAAGAACGCTGGTGATACATATAAACGTGCTATGAGCATCATCTTCAGAGATCATTTGCGCAAGATGGTGTAGTGTTACGTTGATGACATCGCCGTCAAAAGTCGTACCAAAAATGATGACTTACACGATTTAAGAACAGTGTTCGACCTCATGCGAGCGCACAACCTGAAGATGAATCCCACCTAGTCTTTCCTGGGCGTGTCCAGCAGAAAGTGCTTGGGCTTTGTCATTACTTCCCGGGGCATTCAAATAGATCCCGACAAAATAAAAGCAATCCTGGAGATGAGACCACCGAGGAACCTCCGTGAACTCCGCGGCCTTCAGGGAAGACTAGCCTATATCAGGAGTTTTATATCTAATCTCTCGGGGCGATGTCAACCCTTCACTCAACTCATAAGGAAAGGTGACTCTTTCATATGGATCAAGGAATGTCATCGTGTTTTTGATGATATTAAGGAATACCAGACGAATTCGCCAGTTCTGGTAGCCCCGGTCGTCGAAAAGCTATTCCTACTCTATGTACGGGCGATGGAACACTCCTTCGGTGCTTTGCTAGCACAGAATAATGACACAGGACATGAACAAGCCATTTACTATCTCAGCCGGATGATGGTAGGACCGAAACATAGGTACACCGCCATAGAGAAGGAGTGTCTTGCCCTAATGTTCGTCATTCAGAAAATACGAAACTATGTGGCAGGGCAAACCATCCATGTTATTTTACGGGTTAATTCTCTTAGGGTTCTCATGACCAAGCAGGCGCACTTAGTTCTCGTCTAGCTACCTGGGCGATACTATTATCCCTATATGACATGGTTTTTGTTCCGCAGAAGGCTGTCAAAGGTCAAGCGCTGGCTGACAACTTAGCAGCCCATGCATGCTCAGAAACAGCCAGAATTTATGAAGAAATCTCCGACAAAGTCGTCGCCTCAAACATAACTTTGCTTGACGTCATTTGGCGAATGTTTTTTAACTGTGCTTCAAGAGCGGGGCCACAAGGTGATATCGTCGTTGGAGTTGGGGTAGTATTAATTTCTCCCTCTGGGTTGGTGGTCAATCGGGCATATTCTCTTACAGAACCCTGTTCAAACAACGTAGCCGAGTATAATGCTCTAGTCATCGGACTCAAACTCGTAAAAGAAGTGGGGATCAAGTACTTGGAAGGATATGGTGACTCGCAGTTGGTTGTTAACCAGATTCGAGGTTCATACGAGGTTCGCAATAAGGACCTGATTCCCTACTATCAGACAGCAATTGCCATCATTTTAACCTTAGATGGGTTCTTTATATAGCATGTTCCTAGGCTTCAAAATATCGAAGACGATGCCCTAGCAGGCCTCGTCGCTTCCTTGGTACTTCCAAATGATACTCATCATCTAGTCGACGTAATAGGCTATGAGCTGGTCTGTCCCAAGAACAACATTCAACTGGGTATGAGTTACTCCGTCCAGATAACCAACGACATACAAGACTGGAGATGCCCGCTCATCGACTTTGCAGTCTAGGGAATTCTACTAAAAAATGTGAAGGAAGCAACTTCAATCAGAAGGCGCTCTCTCAGATTCTTCTATGATACGATAAAAAAATGTTATATCGATGATCCTACGATGGGATACTATTAAGATGCCTATCAAATACAGAAGCTAAAGAAGCCTTACACGAGGCTCACGATGGCGCTTGTGGAGCTCACCAACCTGGCCCAAAATAGCAAGATCGTCTCTGCCGGATGGGTTATTACTGGCCCACAATGGTAGCAGATGCAGTTGATTATGCAAAGAAGTGCAAGGCTTGCCAGATCCACACAGATTTCATACATCTGCCATCCGAATTCTTGTACGAAACAGTGGCCTCTTGCCCAATTGAAGCATAAAGAATGGACATCATTGGGCCAATTACCCTACTGTCATATATGGGGCATCGGTTCATACTTGCTATCACCAATTACTTCTCCAAATTGGCGAAAGTTGTTCCGCTTGCAGAAGTGAAGACATCAAATGTGATTAGCTTCATAAAATATCACGTCATCTACCATTTTAGACTGCCCCGGAGGATTATTTATGACAATGGTCCGCAGTTCGCAAGCTACGCTTTCTATCGATTTTGTGACAAGAATCAGATTCAGAACATGGCCTCGACAGCCTATAACCCATTGGCTAATGGTCTGGCTGAAGCTTTCAACAAAACCATAATCAAACTCCTTAAGAAGTTCGTGTCTTCAAACAATCGCGAGTGGAATAAAAAGCTTGGCTAGTGCTTATGGGCGTATCGTACTACAATTCGGACAGCTATAGGAAATACATCGTTCTTTTTGATTTATGGGAGCGAGACAGTTCTCCTATTGGAGACTCAAATTCCCTCACTTTGAATGGCCCTTACTTACCGATTAACGTCGGACGATAACTACCGCCGACGGCTACAAGAGTTGGAAGCGTTAGACGAGAAGCGTTTACAAGCTCAACAAAGCATAGAGCTCTACCAAGCGCGCATCTCTCAGGCTTTCAACAAGAAAGTCAAACAGAGAATATTCCAAGTCGACAGTCTCGTCTTGGCCATTCGCAGACCAATGGTTATGACTCACAAGAGCCCCAACAAATTCCAGCCTAAATGGGAGGGTCCGTTCATCAACGAGGCCGTATTCTCCAACGGCTCGTACCGTCTTGCAAAACAAAATAGAGACTTTCTTACGATGCCCATCAACGGCAAGTTCCTCAAGAAATATTATGTCTAAACGACATCTTCCAACTATCTTTCAGATTGTGAGTTATGTACCCTCTGGTATCGCTGAACTTACACTCTGACTTCAATTCTTCCAGATTGTTGACTTATGTACTCTTAGGTACCACTGAACTTACTCTCTGACTGCTCCGAGTTGATTCATATCTCATCTCTGGTCATACCTCTGAACTTGCACACGAAATGCTTTTTTCCACCAGAGTTTGCCTCAAAATCTATTACTCGCACCACCAGTGCACAAAAAGGGTAATAGGTCTACAAAATTCTCCAACGGGAAAAACAACCACGTCTATATTACCTCTGAATTGTTTTCCCGTCCATCACAAACAAACCACCCAATACATAGAACTTCCACGTTGATAGCACCTCTGAGTTATTCTGTGTATCCCCATTAGGCCTACTCCTACCACGTCCTCATTACCTCTATGTAGGGAGGCTGTACTTTAGACCCATATTTACCCCGTCCTCATTACCTTTGAGTAAATATGTTGGTCTTCTCTCTACTTATTATCAGTACTCACATGGCCAGTACACAAAAAGGGTAATAAGTCCGTAAAAGTTATCCTAATCTATTACTCGACCATCGGTGTACCAAAGAGTAGTAGGTCCACAAAATATCATTTGAATCTATTTGCTCGTATTTTCAGATACACAAAAGGGCAATAGGTCCACAAAAAATTCCCCAGTGGGATGTCCTTTATCAAACACAAATGCTGTATTAGGCCCTCTAGTACAAGCACCATAAAATACCACAAATAAAGAATGGAGTGAACGTATTCTGTTCATTCAAAATCAGTTACATTCATAGGACTACATCAACAGCAGAAAACAAAGAAAAGAAAATCTAGCAATACATAGTTTGGTCAGTTTGACAGCACTTCGCCTTCCGCAAAAAGTAGTTTTGTGGCCCTCAAAAGAAGTCATGTTTTACTGCTGAGAAGCAAACAATGCTGTTGAATCTCCAAGGAGGTGCCCGGAGGAGGGCAAATATACCAGGATGTTCTTCCCTCCGTATTGCGGATTCTTTAGCCCCGCTCCTCCGAAAGACTATATCTTCAAAACAGCATCCCTGATGGTGGTTTTGCCTACTTGGAGATCCGTGAAGACAGGACGTTCATGAGGAAGCCTGAACACCATCCAACTCAACCGAGGTATAGAGGTTCTTCCTACCACCTGGGGAAAACTCTTCCGAAGCATGAAGAGTTCTGAGTTGTTTGATGTGTATGCCAAAATAGCGTGGAGAAAACTTTTCCAAAGCATGAGGAGTTTTGAGCTGTCTAATGTATATGTCAGAATGGTGTATTTTTACTCTATCGCCGACACCGGTCCTGGAGAAGTTTGCTAGCCAGATCCCTACAAAATATGGAAAAGGGACTTAGCACCGAAAAGAAAACAAAGGACTCTACTTTTTTTAGTTATGCGGCCTAGCCAGTTATGCGGCCTAGCCAAACAGAACTCATGCTGCTCTGTCATAAGAACTTAGACGGCTAAGTCATGAAGTGCTCAGGCGGCTCAGTCATGAGGCATTTATGCAGTTTATGCAGCTCAGTCATGAAGTGCTCATACGGCTCAGTCATGAGGCACTTATGCAGCTCACTCATGATATGCTCATGCGGCTCAGTCATTAGGCACTTATGTGGCTCAGTCATGAAGTACTCATGCGGCTCAGTCATAAGGCACCTATGCGGTTCATGCGGCCCAGTTATGAAGTGCTCATGCGACTCAGTCATGAGGCACTTATGCGGCTCAGTCATGAAATATTCATACGGATCAGTCTTGGGGCACTTATGCGGTTCAAGTTCGAATGAGCCGTGCTTATGCAGCTCAGCCCATGCGGCCCTATCATACGGAACATATGCGGTCCAAATGAGATAGGGCATGCATCGACCAGGCTTAAAGCACAGAGGTAATATATGGTAGGCCCGTACATAAAATATGCAGTATGGCCATTCAAAATTTCAGTCATCGTCTTCCCATCGTCCTTACTCTTGATAGGAGGTTGCACGTCGGGATGAATGGAAGGAGGGTCTGCCGCTCTCGACGGAGAGGCAAGTCCCTTCCATTTGGCCGTCGCACCAGTCGACTTGGAAGCTTTTTGAGCCATAGCAGAAAGAATGATGAAGACAAAGGAGAAGAAGGTGAAAGAGAAAAATCTCTCTCATAATGACCCCTATTTATAGAGTTTCTGGAGAGTGCCCCTTCGATTCTCGAGATCATTTAAGATAATGACGATGTTTGGGGATCTTATCCATAGTAACCGTCGGCTTTATCTCGAAAAATACCTCTTCGGTTCTCGAGATCATTAAAGATAATGACGACGTTTGGGGACTTTATCTCTAGTAACCGTCGACTTTATCTCGAAAAAAATCCACAACCGAATCAAGAAAATTAAATGCAGCAGTGACAGCTGGCAGGCTGGATGGGGGCTTCCTGCGGCTCAAAATCTCCCTGCGGCTAAAAGTCACTCCTGAAGATGCCCTGCGGCTCGAGATCTCTCTGCGGTTCAAAAATTTTCCGCGACTTGAAGACTCCCTGCGGCTTGACATATCTCCATGCTTCTTATTCAAAGTATTCTAAATTTGTAATTTGAAAACTTTAAAGGGGGGCTTGTTGAAGTATAGAAAATATAAGGTTCATGCAGATCACAATTTGTCGCATAAGTACTTTGGGCCAAACAGGTCCACATAAAGGAGAGCCGCATGACAGATTCAACACCCTATGCGGTCCGTCGACAAGCAGACTGATTCGAGCCACAGAAGAAAGATATGCGGCCAAGTTGATCAGTTCGTCTGGTAAAGCTGACAAATTAAGATAAAAATGACAGGTTTGACACTCTGACAAAAAAGTGAGTAGACAAAATGTCATGTCACCAAAAGTAGGGTTCATGCGCTTTCATGCGGCCAGAAGGAGTGTTACCCAAGCCGCATGAACCTTATGCGGCTCAAACATTTACGGCCCCAAAGTCTCTGAACTTCATGCGACCAAGGGTGACTGTAACCCAAGCCGCATGAGCTTTATGCTGCCTAAAATACAGAATCTATGTGGCGTAAAAGTCCTTAAGCTATATGCGGGCTAAGGAAGATTGCGACTTAAACCGCATGAGTCTCATGCGGCCCAACATGGTCAAAAACTGAGAAACTCATGCGGCTCAAAATGATTCCTATCCTACGATAGGACACGTGGCAGGCTGACCAAGTCTCAACCACCCAGATTTGCTGTAATAAAATCCCAATAAATCAACAGCTGGCAGCAAAAGAGCGGGTCTTCACTTGCTGATTAGCCACGTGGCCACAGGCCATCTATACGGCTCAAAATAAATACCACTATAAATAGCAGGTAGCCACACCCCTGCAAAATGGTGGCAACCTTCAAAAGGCAATTTCTTTAAGAGCTAAAGATTGCGTCGAATAGTCCAAGGAGTAAGGCAGAGTTGATACACTTTCCTGAGCCTCCACCGTCACCCCCCGAATAAAAAACTAAACATTTGTACTTAGATTATTTCCTAGGATTTTTTTCTAGGCTTTTCTTTATACAAACGAGTTTTTTATCAATTTCAGTATTTCTACAATACATGTCTTTGATATTTAAAAGCAAACACATATGAATATTCATAAATCCATATATTAGCAAATTATAAGAAAACATAACTCTACACTACAAGAGTGTGTGTACTGCTTTAACCATGGGAAACATATACATGAAGAAGAGCACTTCAACAAATCCTTCCATCTAAACCATCTAAAATAGCAACCTATACACGTTCGCAATAAAGAACATGGCGACAAGAGGGAGGTGTTTACCTCCGTTATATCGTACACAATGGCGAAGCGCCGGGGCTGACGGAGCATGCAAGACGGTGTGGGGAGTGCGACTGCCATTTGTACAGCAGCTGCTACTACAGCAGCTAGAAATTACTACTGTGCTTCGACAACATGGAAGGGGGCCCACCAGGTCACTGAAGCTAGGTGAGGTGGCAGTCGGCCACGTGGCATGCGACGGTGTTGTACGCAGCAGCAGCGACATCAGCTCTCGAGGAGGAGAAGAAGAAGATGATGAAGGTGAAGACGGTGATGGTGGCTGTCGGTTTAAGCTATGCGGAGGACGAGATGGTGAAGATGATGATGTAGAGGTGGTGTTGGTGAGGATGGCTAGGGGTTGTCGGCCATAGCCATGGGGGGAGGGGCTGTGATGGACGTGATGATGTTGGTGAGGAAGATGAGTGAGAGTGAGGTTGAAGATGATGACGTAGAGATGTTGGCTGAGATGGTGATAGAGGGGGGTCGGCTGGAGCTTGGAGAGATAAGGAGGTGTAGAGAAGAAAATGTAGTTTGAAATAAGAAAAGGGAGGGTGTGGTCGGCTGGTAGTGTTCCTCGAAGGAGAGAGAAAGAGAGAGAGAAAAGGATTCATAGGAAGAGAGATAGGAGTGTGTGTGTATAAGCTTTTTAAAAAGTAAGTGGGGTATGTTGAGGAGTGGTGATAGGACAAGGGGTGTAGTGTGTCATATGGACTTTCCCTAAAACTATTTGTGTATAGCCATAAGAAGTTAATTTTGGTATGAAGGGATTAAATAGGTTTAATTAGAGGATTTCCCTCTAGATTAGGATTAGGAGTTGGTCATTTGGAATTAGAGTGGAATGGTGTTAGGGTGTTTGGGGTTTTGTATGGATATTTTAGTTTTGTGTGTGTAGATATGGATGAGGGGGTGGCATAGTGCTTGGATTGGGTCTAATTGAGTCGGGTCGGGTCAGAATTTGGTCTGAGTGGATTAAATGACTTAAATTAGTCATTTATAATTATGGATAAATAAATAGTATACGGGGACACAATTGGATGGGACACAAGTGGCATGTGTGTTATAGGCTCAAAGTGGGTCGTGTCCATATCTTGGGTTGACATGTTTGGGTCAAAATGGTGTCCCCAATTTGAGTCAGAAATAAATATGACTCCGGGGGGTGAATCAAGATTTGGTCGTATGTCAGAAAAGTTGTGTGATAAAAATGAAGCACAAGATGGTATATTTGAGTAGGACACGAAGGTCATGGGTGAAGAGTGCCTCAAGTAGAACATGCATGTGAAGTTGGTTTTGAGAAATTCACCAGTCTTGTGCTTCTAATTTGAAAGTTACGGCAACGTACAAATGATAATCAAAAATAAAACTAGGAAATTATTCATAACTTAGAAAATTATAATTAATCATATTAAATTCATAATTAATCTAGATAATTCTAATTAACTTTCCCAAGAGCATACACACAACTAGCTCACTTCCTCACACAGCGCCCTCGCATCAACTTAGATGTACAATGGCTCTTTTGTCTTCAAGACGTAGTCCACTAGTCATCCTAAAAGCACATTGACTCCGTTGTCTGAAGGACAGTCTACTTGTCGTCCTAAAACACAGTGACTCCGTCGCCTGAAGCACAGTCTACATGTTGCCATAAAAGCACAGTGACTACGTCGCCTGAAGAACAGTCTACTCGTCGCCCAGAAGTGCACTAACATCAATGCTCTGTCAGAAGCGCAACTCATATAGCGGCTCAGCCTTACGAAGTGACATGGTTGCACGTGGCCAGATGGGTGTGTATATTTTTTTTGGATACCATCCAATTGGTTTGTTTAAACTGCGGGTCTTAAGATAAGACAGAGTTTGATTCTATTGATAAGAGCAATATCTTATCGGTTTGTTTAAACCACAGATAAGGACGGAGTTTGTTCTTATGGACGAGAGCCATATCCAACTTGTTTGTTTAAACCAATAGCCCTCTAAAGATAAGACAATATCCAACTTCAGGGATAGGAACAGAATATGCTCGGGTTCATCCGATCAACAAATAAGCACATGCATGAGTCGTTTATTCAGTTATGTTGATAACTATCCAAAGATCCTGATAGAAGAGAATCTTTATGCCTGCCACGTGTCAGCTCAGTAGTAGCACTCACCGTGACCGCCTCAAGATTCTTCCATATCTCCCCGTGCAGCGTATCTGCACAATCCTTATGCACATCGCATATGTGCTCCCCTATAAATAGAAAGAATTTTCCTTCGATAAAGAGTATTTAAAATTTTCAACTTCGATATCCTCTTGATTGGTAACCCTAGAGTTTCATTCACTAGTACCAGAAAGCCGAAGCAAGTTTGACTCGTCGTCAGATCATCAATAGAGTAATGGAGCTGTAGTGCTCGATCTCCACCGCCATACTTTCCCAGAAATTTTACACTTAGATCTCCAGTTTAGAATTCGATTGTACACTTTTTACGTTTAAAATACAAAAAATTCGTATAACCTTTTGTCATGGAAAACAGTATAAAAGAGTACAAGTGAATCCTAAACAGGAGATATTAGTACAAAATTTATGGGGAAGTATGACGGAAGAGAACGAGCTCTGCAGCGGATACTTTACTCCATTGACGATCTAACGACGAGTTAAACTTGCTCTGACTTTCTGGTACTCGTGAGTAGAACTCATGGTTGCCAATGAAAAAGACACCGAAGTTACCAACCACTGTTGATCGAAGGAAGACTTCTTCTATTTATAGACGGGCACATTTGCGATGTGCATAAGGGTTTTTTATGATGTGCAGGAACACTGCACATGGGGATATGAGAGAATCTATTGTGATTGCACGGTAAGGGATGATGCTCAGCTGACACGTGATAAAAACTGAGGTTCTCTTCCATCAAGCTCTCGGGTAGTTATCAACATAACTGAATAAACGACACATGTTGTGCGTTCGTTGCTCAATAATCTTGATCGGATGAACATGAGTAGATTTTGCTCCTATCCATAAAGTCAGATTTTGTCCTCATCTTAGGTGCCACGGTTTAAACAAATCGATTGGATATTGCCTATGTCTACTCTGTCCTTATCTTTGGGAGTGGTGGTTTAAACAAACTAATAGGATATTGCACCTATCAATAAAACCAAACTTTGTTCTTATCTTAGGGGCGGCAGTTTAAACAAACCGTTTGGATCATATCTGAAAAGACATAAATATCAGAGTGGTCACTAAAGTTACGTGTTGGCAACTCTAGAGGGCAGTGAATAGAGTTTGTGTCCAAATTAGTCATCAATTAAAAACTCAACTCTATGCTAGTCCAGACTCGACTACCAACAAAATATATAATTATAGTAGTAATGCAAAAATTTAAGAGAGATCAGAAGAGGATACGCAAACACAGCAATTTAACATAGTTTTCCTCATGGAGGACTAGTCCAGGACTAAGAACTCTCGCTCAGGATTGAAATCCACTATTTGTGAAATAGGGTACACACACGTGCCTTTACTCAGAACGGCACGCCAAATTCTTACAAGGCAAAACTTGGAATTGTCTATGTGACTTCTTTACAACTCTTGTACAGAACTTCTAGCTGAATCGCACTTGAGCACCTTTGAGCTGAGGAAGTTTTGTGGCAAGTAGATTGGAAGAGGAAGGCTTAGAATGTATTAGTCTGAGGAGATGATTTAAAAAGAGAGAAATCAAGTCCTATATATACTAGTCTTAGGAGGCAGTATTCGTCCAGAATTCTGTCTCAAATATTCAAAAAATTGAACGTTGGACAGCCTAGATCAAGGTGTTCCTAAACATTAGCATCCTGAAATTTAGGGGACAGAGTTCGGCCCGAATTCTGCCTAGAGAAGAGTTCAGCCCGAATTCTTATTCCCTTAGGGTAGATTGTTTATGTTAGCTAGAATGGTTTGGTTTGGTTCAAGGTTTATCTTATTTTGTATAGTGGAGCTTGAAGAAGTAAGTCTAGTATTGAGATAAGACTCAACATACATGTTCCTAGACTTAATAAAATAAAAAATTACAGACTCAGTACAAGTACATTTGCCATGTAACAACTTATCGATGACGTCTGTCTTAAATTTGATATTTTGTAGATAATGTTCTTGTCTTGAGCTGGATGTGTCGTCTTGGATCATATCAAATATCGTTTTGTTATTTCTTTAAATTAGGTTGACTGTGATCCAGTCTGGGTCAACAATCTCCCCTATTTTAATAATTGACAAAACGATATTTGTTTGTTGCAACATTCATACCTGGACACTGTTGAAGGGAGTAAAATAGTTTGTATATATGAAGTAGCTCCCCCGCAAATAGATATGTCGGCTACAAATATTTGGGCTTTCATCTTGATATAAAATTCTTATCCAAGCATAACATAATTCATAATATCCAATAATATATACAAGATAACATTAATCAAATATCTATTCTTCTCCCCCTTTGTCACTTAACAAAATGAATCAGAGCTCACCCGTAAAGAGAAAAAATAGACAAAGTGAAGATAGCAATCACACAACTATAACCATAACCAACCATTGATAGAGACAACTAGCAGTTTTGATAATCCAAAAAAAAAAACTAGAAGTCGTACATATGAAATGACATATTGAAGTCATAAACTAAAACATAGTAGAAGTAGTACAAAAACATGAAATAAAAAAGCAAAAGCATAACTAAAAATTAACATCAGCGGCAGCAGCAGGAAGATGACCATGACCATTACAGAGAATGAGAACAGGATGGACCGACCGAATTAGATGGCTCACTGGCAGAGTGACGAGGATCAACAAACGCCGCATCACGATCCAAATACCGTATGGCCCATGGGTCGTCAAGTCGGTAGCCTTCGCGGGAAGGGTCTCGACCCGTAGGAAATGGCATAGTGGGATGCTGGGCCATGTTGTAGTGGATATCATGCAGGGTGTTACTGATGGCGCTCATCTGTAGAGTGGTCCGATAGTCCAGCTGTGTATAGCTATCGTCTTCCATACGGAAGCGGTCCCGCAACATGTCTCGAATGGAGTCGGGAGTGACAGGAGGCTCAGACTATGGGGCATCTGAGTGATAAGATTCCTCCTCAGCTGGAGCAGGAGGAACAAGAGCAGGGGCAGTCCTACGAGCCTTGGACAGAAAGACAGGAGCTGCTAAAATCTGATACTCATCTAAAGGGATCTTGAAGCCACGAATGATCATAGGAAGATACATCGCATAAACAAGCGATTTTGGCTTCTTTCTTGCACGAATCATCCAATCCATCATCGTGCGAGGAAAATTGAAGGGGATAGTGAAGTGAAGATAATAAAGGGCGATAATCTCATGATAAGTAAACTCATCGATAGATCCTACTTTCGGCAGGATGGAAGAGAAAAGCATGCGATGAAGTTCATAGAAATGGTTGTTGAGATACTTGGCCCAAAGTCTACGAGGGCGGTTATTTGGTGCACACATCATATCCTTAAAGACTTCGAGTGTGATATAAACAACAAATTGGAATGCTCCCAAGAATTGGTGTCAGGGAGTTCAAGATATTTAGCTAGGTCAAAGTCATCAACATAATAACAATGTCGGCTACCCGAGAGTACATTCTTGAGTCATCATTGGTCATGTTGCAATAAAACATTTGAATTGCATTAAGGTAAATGAGTGATGATATGGACACAAGTTCATCAAGACATAGATCCCTGAAATTAGGATGAAATTTAGAAATTGGGATGTCCCGGCACAACACTTCGTGAGCGAAAATTAGAGTACCACTCATTAGAGGCTTCTAACGATATGAAAATATGCTCATTATAAGTGTTGGCATTGGAAGGAGAAGAAAGGTTGAACAATGGGTGAATGGGATTAACAATTGGTGGAGGAGAAGGAGGGTTTGATAATTGTCACGCCCTATAACCAGAATACTAGAGAGCGAGGGCAGACATAGCCAGCTACGTATATAAAATGGAATCCATCTCGCTATACGGTCACGGCTGTCTAGATACATGAGGGTTTAACTACAAGCCAACAGTCTCTTAAGGTCATGAACAAGCCTAGTGTCTCAATCACAAGCAAATAAATGAATGTTACAAGATGTATGATCATTAGATATACAATAATAAGACGTCTCAAATATTACATATTTAGCTGATCATGAAGCTAGTCGTTACAAAATGTTAGGACTAGCAAGAGTTCAGTCATACATGATCAACCCTAGGATCTGTTAATCATGTTATAGCCTGTAGGCAGATAGTAAGTAAAGTGCAATCGAGCTAAACAGGTGCTCGTCGGCTAAACGCCTCAAAAAAATATTTTTACAATAAAGTAGGAGATCAAAAATAAATCCACTCGTTGCTAGGGTTCCGTCTAGTGGCCACCATCTGGCTGGAAGGTCGGTAGATCCTCGGAAGCTGCTCCAAAATCTGGCCATACAAACCAGCTGGGTCAGACCCCAGAAAGAGCAAGTGCCACAAAGGAGGCTTCACTTAGGAACTAAAACCAGCAATTAGCACAATAGTATAAATAAGTAAGAACAGAAAATACAAAAAAAATACATCAGGATGATATACGACGAGATAACCATGGAACTATTCAGATAACCAGGTTACAACCCATAAACCAAACAAGGACCGGGGTTGTAACCCTTCGTCTGAACAGAACTTGGAATTCTCACCATTTATCGGTAAAATAATATAAGCATTCTGGTTATGCAGTAATCTAGAACAGGATCAGGACAAGACTAGACTGGTTAGACTCCATCCAATCATTCCACGGCCAAGCAAAATTACGGCTTAATACTTTAACTAACTAGGGTTATCACAGGCCTAGTTACTAGCAAGATGCAATGAGAATCTTCCACAGCTACAAGCCCTGCAGACCATCCAGGTTACCCGGGTTAAAAGATTTAGAGTTTAATTCAGGTAGGTAAATTGTCCAGGAAACGAATGTACCCTTAGGTAGCTTGAAGGGTGCAACACATGACAGTGTGCTAGAAATATGCCCTACTCGACGGCAGGCTACAGATCCCAAGGCGTGCCCAGGTAACGGGATTGCCTGTAGCTGGGAGATCTCTTCATGACTAATGTATTAATCTAGTTATTAGCCTTAGCCCATTTCAATAGGTACTCCTGACCGTGGTACTCAGGAGTCCCCTCCTAGACATGATGCAAGACAGGACTGGATTATTTGTACAAGCACAATTGCCTACGGTGTCCAGGATTAATTATACAGGTCATGTCATATCAGGTAGCCGTCGCAACAGCTTACCAAGATATATCATGTCAGGTTATCATGTCAAGTGTACTGGTCAAAAGTGCGCCACGACGGGCCACCATCAGGTCATGTCATATTTACTTGTCACACCATGTCATGTACAACTGTCATTTCAATCATGTTAATCAAATCGTGATTTATCAAGTTGAGGACAAAAGGCTCAAGTATATGCGGCCAGGAATGATCTCATACGACTCGAAAGAGAATAGCCCATACGGCTAATAGGGTCAGGCGCATGCGGTTGACGGAAAGAAAGTCCATACGGCCGACGGGGTATAGAAGGAGACGCATGCGGCTTAGTAGAAGCCCATGCGGCTGGGTCAACATGGCTGCTTATGCGGCTGGGAGTGATGGGTGCATATGCGGCTGATAATGGTGTAAGCCCCTTTTTTTCAAATTTTAGTTAAATTAGTGTTAATTAAATTTTTAATGTCATTTATGGCTTTAAAATATTTATTATGATTTTTTAGGAATTTTCTAGAATTTTAAATGATTTTTAAATAAATTTTTAATACAAAAATATTGATCTGTAATTTTTTAAAAATGTTTTAATATCATTTTGCAATTTTTTGAATTATTTTTATATCAGTATGCAATTTATTTAATTGTTAATATTACAGTTTGTAATTAGTGAATTGTTTTTAATTAGGGAATGCAAATCTTATTTTGCATTTAACCACAGGATGGGCCTTAGTGTAATTCCTAAAACTAGGAAGACCTAACTGCTAAACTACCCAAACCCCCCTGACCAGACCCTCTCTATCCTCACCCACTCTCGCTGACCCCCCCTGACCGACGGCCGCCGACAGCAGCCCCCGCCATTTCCGGCTGCCCCAACCGCCCTAAAAACCCTATTTAAACCCCCTTCGACCCCACGGACAAAACCCTAGATCTAAACACCCCCACGACCGCCCACAGCCCCATTCTTCCACTTTCCACCCGCCGAAACCCTAACTCCGGCGTAACCCCACCGCCGTCTCGCCGCTCGTCCTCGCCGATTGCCTCCACCACCATTAGCTTCGCCTCGACGAGACGACCCGGGCGCCACCCGAGCGCCGCCTCGCCGACGCCTCCTCCGCCTTATCGCAGCCGCAACAGCAGTCCTCCCCCATCGGACACGTACATGTCTTTGGCCCCGTGTCCTATTTTGTGTCTCGATTTCATGTAAGAGACTCTCCCGCACGCGACGACTCTTTTGGTGAGTGTGGACACAGCAATACGTGTCGTGCGTGTCGTAAACAACTCGGACACATAGAAATTCTGTGTCCCTAACTGTCCGGACACAGGCTCGTGTTTATTATTTTTTTTTAATGTTTTTGTTAAACAAAACTGAATAAAACTAACCTAAACTCGAACCCTAAAACGACTGATGGGCTGACCCCCTGGCTAGCCCGTCCTATTCTAAACCCCCCCCCCCCCCCCCCCCCCCCCGCGCGCAGCACCTCGGGTTCGAGCTGTGCTGCTGTTGTTTCCTTTTCTTTTCTTTTCCTTTTTCTTTTTCCTTTGATTTATATATATTTATATATATATTTATATTTATATATACATGTATATACTTATATTTGTATATATATATGTATTATTATATATACTGTTTTATGTATATACATATGTATATTTTCTATTTTAGTCCTCTATTTTATTATATTTGTGTATATATATTATATATTATTTCTTTATGTATATATATGTATCTTCTATATATATACATATATGTTATATGTATATATATATATGTATGCATAATTATTTTAGCCTAAGTAATTTATGTAATTTTTACATATGTATATTTTAAATATATGTAAATATTACTTGTCATATTTTTATGACTATTTTGTAAGTTTTCATATAGATAAAATATTAATATTTATTTTGCATTTCTACCACTTTGTATTTTCTGTATATTTAAATTACTGCAACCATTTGGTATCCAAGTCTAGCATGGGTATTTGGGCCTAAATGTGTTTTCACACATTCAAGACCTATACAAGTCATATTGGACTTGATTCATGGCCTTGGGTCCTGTATTTGAACTTTGGTTCAAATTATATACATGGACAAAATACGCGGATAATTAATTATTTTGTGCAATGCTATTTTTGATTTTTTAAAAATACTTAAATACTGCTAAAATTATGGAAAAATAGTATTTAGATACCATGTTACTTTAGCTAATTTAGTATAATTTTTGTAGTATTTAATTTACTATTTTGCCACTAGTTTGGCATATGGAACCAAAACTTATTTTTCTGTATACTTAGGAAAACCGATTTTTATAAAATACTTGTACTGGTTAATAAATTCCAGAAAAATTATAATAAATTTCTATGATTAACAAGGATCACTTTGATACTTTACTTTAAGTAAAACTAGTCTTTTTGTCTATCTCTAAAATTGTTAGAACACAATGATCATTTGATTTATTTATTGATTAATTTTGACTTGTAGCTTTTTTTGTTATTTTGAGTTTTAGCCGTGTTTTACCCCACCACTCACTAGTGTAAAGACCCTAGAGAGTTCGTTAGAGTAGTGTGTCACCCCGCATTGGTCTCCTATGCCAAAGTCATCATTTTGGCTAGGTGTCCAGTCACGAGTCGTGTTTCACCAATTAGTGTCCTAGTGTTTTAGCTTAGTATAAAAACTAGGTTATTGTATTTACTTCTACAGTGACGAGTTACCGGACATCCATAGCACTTTTATCGTAGCTTAGAACTGTCTTTATATATCTCTCACATGATAGAATATAGGTTATGAAGAAACTGATAGTAGTGTACATGATCTTACCCCCTCTACAGTACCGAGCAAAGTTTCATTTTATATGTTACCGCGCCGTAGGCCTTTATCTCAAAGCTGTATTTGTGCATATGTACATCTATCGTCTTTACACTTGTACGTATGTATATTTCATTTATATGTGCCCCAGCACTTTGTACATCTATTGACCGATCACGTACCTGCTACAGTTTTAAACATTACATATACATCTGTCTCTATGACATATGTGTCCTTACCATGATAGACTATGTGATGCCATATTTCCAGTTATTCCTCACATGTTTATTTTAATGTTTCATATGCTAGTTTTCTAGATTCAGTACATGCTCCCGTCCTGACAGGATAACGTTGTAGGTGTCCTTACTGAGAAGGAGTTACTCTGCGACACATATTATGGAGTTACTGCCGAGGACCCGGCTTTGCTTTACGAGGATGTTCCTGCGGGGAACCTCGCCTAGTTATCTTTTTGCTTTAGACTTTTGAGAGTAGTCATGTATTAGGCTACATATTTTTGTAACTGGACATGTATCCAGTTTTATATTTTAGTTCACTTGTACTTGGACATTTTACTATATACGACGACTTTTGTGTTTGGAGCATTTATGATTCTTCTTTACTTATAGAAATGTTAGCACATTTAGTCTTATCCTGTTGTCTTTAGAACAGCTTACTACGTTTTATCTCAACATAGGCTGGGCATGACTCGGCTTGGCCCAACAATTTGGGTAGCGGGTCGTGACATGTTTTTAGTGGTGGCCCATGCAAGTCCTGACTAAACTGTTTGGTTACGTTATTGTACCAAGCATGCCTGAAATTAGGAACTTAAGGTAATTAGACAACATTAGGAATAACGCTTAGAACACCTAGAGGAATGCTAGAATTGCAACATAGGAAATACATCACATGTTTGCTATTATAATTAGATTTCCTTGCATATGATTGCTTACTTTAAATAAGTCCTTTTATTTTTGTAATTTAGATGGTGCTTACTCGTTCATCCCAGTATGTTACCCCCGAGAATGGGGCCCTCCTTATCCAGTCAGCTGACCAGTCGACTGATACACCTCCACCTACCACATTCCCCCACTCCACAAATCCACAAACCCAGATACCACAACCACCTTCCACATCACAGGCCCGGCAGGACCCAATACCTCCACCACCCCCTATCACTATACCTACCCAGGCTTCCGTCACACTCGATGGGAACCAACTGCTCATACTGATTCAGGGGTTCCTAACAACCCATCAGGAGCAGACTACCCTACTCCGCCAGAACATGGAGCGTTCTGAGGGACGTCCCGTGGTCCCACCACATGTAGAGCCACGACAGAGAGCGGGGACGATCAAGGACTTCATGGGTCTGAATCCCAAGGAGTTCTCAGGGACTGAGGGCATAGTAGTAGCTGATGACTGGCTAGATTCGGTAGAGAGAAAGCTCTTGGGAGTTAGGATGTCGGATGACCTCCAGGTCGAGGCAGCGGGATTTCTGCTGATAGACTTAGCAGGAGTCTGGTTCCAGAATGAGCCGTTGTTTACGAGAGGGAGAGACACTTGGGATCAGTTCAAGACCCAGTTCAAGAAGAAATTCTTCTCGACCACTGCTAGAGTAGCCATGGGGCTACGATTCCAGAACATCCAGCAGGGGAACCGTTCTGTTGAAGACTATGCGGCAGAGTTTAGTCGCCTGAGCCGTTTCGCTCCTAGTCTGGTTGTAGATCCCGAGGAGATGACCCGTAGGTTTTGCCATGGTCTAGTTCCAGACATTGGCATGCTTATAGTGACGAACGGTACGACTGACTATTACCAGAGCCTAGAGTTGGCCCGAAGCATTGAAGAGCATCTTCTGTCTAGCAAGAGGCCGGCTTCTGTACATCATGAGGGACCGTCCAAGCGTCAGGCTTTCCAGCAGAGAGCACCGACGCTGCCACAGCAGACTTATCATCCCCCTACATCACATCATCAGACCCCGCCAGTTAGAGCCCCGGGACCCCGATAGCAGCAGCAGCAGAAGGGAGCTATATGTTCTTTCTACGGAAGACCAGGTCATGACTTCGCCGTCTGCAGGAAGAGGTTGGGTCAGTGTTTGGCTTGTGGGTCTGCCATCCATCAGCTTCGGAACTGCCCAGCAGCGAAGCCTAGAGGACCGCTCCCGACTCATCAGCAGAGGTTTGGGTAGCATCTGCAGCAGCAGAAGGGACCTCAGGGGAAGGTTTATAGCCTAGCCCTCGAGCCAGAGCCGGAGCAGGTTTCGGAGTCGGATTACTTAGCTGACGTCATCACAGGTCATATTTATTTGCATACTTTTCTAGCTCTATGCTTGTTTGATTCTGGTGTATCTCATAGCTTCCTGTCATTAGAGTTTATGCATGAACATCACTTAGTATCTACACCTACTGCAGAGATTAGTAGAGTAATGATAGAAGGAGGACCAATGCCTATTAGAGCTAGCTATAGATGCTCTATTATGATAGCCGGAAGAGAGTTTGAGGGGCAATTCTTTGTGATGCCACTCCCCGATTATGTTATCATATTGGGGATGGACTGGCTTAGCTATGCCCATGCATCTATAGATTGTCATGAGGGTAGTATTTTGTTCAGTCCCCCAGGCACAGCACCATTCAGTGTCAGGAGGACAGGGCCGGAGATCAGCCTAGAGCCGAACTGTTGTGCTACAGTTGGGGACGCAGCACCGCCACACCCTATCATTAGGAAGTTTATGGATGTATTCCCAGAGGATCTTCCAGGACTTCCGCCTGACAGAGATGTGGAGTTCACCATAGATTTAGTGCCGAGTTCATCACCAGTATCCAGGGCTTGCTATAGAGTGAATCCCAAGGAGGCCATAGAAATGAAAGAGCAGATTGATGACCTGTTGAAAAAGGGTTTCATTCGATCCAGTGGTTCTCCATGGGGAGCACCAGTGCTCTTTGTGCCTAAGAAGGATGGTACAGTCCGGTTGTGTATTGACTACCGGGCCTTGAATGCCATCACCATCAAGAACAAATATCCTCTGTCCAGGATAAATGACTTGTGCGACTAGTTGAGTGGGGCGGAGGTGTTTTCCAGGATAGACTTGAGATCCGGCTACCACCAGGTGAAGGTTAGGCCAGCAGACATCCAAAAGACGGCGTTCAACACGAAGTACGCGCAGTACAAGTTTCTGGTAATGCTATTTGGTCTCACAAATGCGCCAGCTGTCTTTATAAATTTGATGAATAAGACATTTCACCAGTATCTGGATAAGTTCGTCGTAGTGTTTATCGACGACATCCTGATATACTCAAAGACGCCAGAGGAGCATGCAGAGCACTTGCGGATAGTTTAGGGGATTCTGAGGCAGGAGAGATTGTTTGCCAAATTGCCGAAGTGCGAGTTCTTTTTAGACCGAGTGGAGTTTTTCGGCCATGTAGTCACTGGAGATGGAATCTCGGTGGATCCCAGGTAGATTGCTGCAGTTGAGACGTGGAAGACTCCGACGTCAGTTTCAGAGATCAGAAGCTTTCTGGGTTTAGCAGGCTATTATAGAAAGTTCGTCCAGGACTTTGCTAGGATAGCTGAACCCATGACGAAGCTGACGCGGAAGGACGCAGAGTACATCTGGTCAGAGGACTGCCAGGCGGCATTTGAGGAGCTGAAGAGGAGGCTGATGACCGCTCCAGTTCTGACTTTACCTTCAGGTTCTGGAGGTTTCACCATATACAGCGATGCTTCTGGGAAGGGGCTAGGATGTGTCCTACAGCAGCATGGGAAAGTGATTGCTTATGCATCTAGGCAATTGTGGACTCATGAGCAAAATTATCCTACCTATGACCTCGAGTTAGCTGCGGTGATCTTTGCACTCAAGTTATGGAAATATTACTTATACGGAGAGCGTGTGGAAATCTTTACTGACCACAAAAGCTTGAAGTATGTGTTCACACAGAAAGAGCTAAACATGAGGCAAAGACAATAGTTGGAGTTGATGAAGGACTTCGACATCGATTTACAGTATCACCCCGGAAAGGCAAATGTGGTGGCGGATGTGCTGAGCAGGCATCCGAAGGCATAGTATCTGATGATTGATCGGCATTTGCAGGAGGATCTAGAGAAGCTCAGTATCGAGCAAGTTCGGCCAGGATCAGTGGTACAGATGATGGCGCTTGACATTCAGTCAGGTTTGATGGAGCAGATCCGGGAGGTACAGTCTACAGATGAGAGCCTTCACAGACTTCGACCCCAGGCATTAGCTGGATTGCTGGACGACTTCACTATAGCAGAGGATGGATCCTTGAGGCATGGCAGCCGATTGTACGTGTCGAAGGGAGAGCTGGTAGAGGCAGTCTTGCAGGAGGCGCACCGATCGAGATATTCTATTCACCCTGGTTCTAACAAGATGTACCGTGACTTGCGGGAACATCTTTGGTGGCACGGGATGAAGAGGGATGTATCACGTCTTATCTCGAGATGCCTAGTTTGCCAGCAGGTCAAGGCGGAGTGCCAGAGGCCAGCTGGTTTGTTGCAGCCGTTACCCATTCCTGAGTGGAAGTGGGAACATATTACGATGGACTTCGTTTCAGGGCTTCCTCGTTCCCAAGGAGGGAAGGATGCCATCTGGGTCATCGTGGACAAGCTGACGAAGTGTGCGCACTTCATACCCTTCAAGGTGGGGCTTTCCACCGAGAAGTTGGCGGAGCTATACATGCAGCAGATAGTTCATCTACACAGAGTACCAGTGAGCATCGTGTCGGACAGAGACAGCAGATTCACATCCCACTACTGGAGGAGCTTGCAGGAGGAGTTGGGCAGCAAGCTCAAGTTCAGTACGGTGTACCACCCGCAGACAGATGGGCAGTCCGAGAGGACGATACAGACACTGGAGGATATGCTGAGGACCTGCGTGCTGGACTTCGGAGGATCATGGAAGAGCCATCTGTACTTGGTAGAGTTTTCATACAACAACAGCTACCAAGCCAGTATCGGTATGTCTCCTTTCGAGGCGCTATATGGACGACAATGCCGTACACCGCTCTTTTGGGATGATGTTGGAGACAGAGTTATGCTTGGGCCAGAGATGATCACGGATGCAACAGAGAAAGTCGGGATGATCAGAGACAGGCTCAGAGTAGCTCAGGATAGGCAGAAACACTGGGCTGATGCTAGTCACAGACCGATGGAGTTCGCAGACGGTGATATGGTGCTAGTGAAGATATCACCTACTAGAGGGACGATCCGGTTCGGACGAGGAGGAAAGCTGAGCCCCAGATACATCGGGCCGTTCGCGATACTTGGCAGGATCGGAGAGGTAGCTTACAGGGTTGTACTTCCACCCAACCTAACAGGAGTTCACGACGTCTTTCACGTATCTCAGCTGAGGAGATATGTTCCAGACCCCAGTCATGTGCTAGATCATTCAGAGTTGGAGGTCGGACTGTGCCTTACAGTTTCTGAGCAGCCAGTGGAGATATTGGACATGAGAGAGAAGAGGCTGAGGAACAAGGTTATACCCCTAGTGCGAGTAGCTTGGAGCCGTCACTCCCCAGGTGAATCTACTTGGGAGAGGGAGTCGGACATGAGGGAGAGATACCCTTACTTGTTCGATCCAACCGCTGCGAGGGAACCACCCGTTCCCGCTTGATGCCTTAGAGGTTAGTTTCGATCGTAGCCTTAGTCATTTGATTGCATTGCTTGCTTTGTTAGAATATTGTCGGGTCTTCAATCCTTGTAAATTTTGAGGACGAAATTTTTCAAGGAGGGAAGACTTGTAAGCCCCTATTTTTTTCAAAATTTAGTTAAATTAGTGTTAATTAATTTTTAATGTCATTTATGGCTTTAAAATATTTATTATGATTTTTTAGGAATTTTCTAGAATTTTTAAATGATTTTTAAATGAATTTTTAATACAAAAATATTGATCTGTAATTTTCTAAAAATGTTTTAATGTCATTTTACAATTTTTTGAATTGTTTTTATATCAGTATGCAATTTATTTAATTGTTAATATTACAGTTTGTAATTAGTGAATAGTTTTTAATTAGGGAATGCAAATCTTATTTTGCATTTAACCACTGGAAGGGCCTTAGTGTAATTCCTAAAACTAGGGAGACCTAACTGCTAAACTACCTAACCCCCCCCCCCCCCCGACCAGACCCTCTCTCTCCTCACCTACTCTCGCTGACCCCTCCTGACCGACGGCCGCCGACAGCAGCCCCCTCCATTTTCGGCTGTCCCAACCGCCCTAAAAACCCTATTTAAACCCCCTTCGACCCCCCGGACAAAACCCTAAATCTAAACACCCCCACGACCGCCCACAGCCCCGTTCTTCCACTTCCCACCCGCCGAAACCCTAACTCCGGCGTAACCCCACCGCCGCCTCGCCGCTCGTCCTCGCCGATTGCCTCCACCACCATTAGCTTCGCCTCGACGAGACGACCCGGGCGCCACCCGAGCGCCGCCTCGCCGACGCCTCCTCCGGCCTATCGCAGCCGCAACAGCAGTCCCCCCATCGGACACGTACGTGTCTTTGGCCCCGTGTCCTATTTTGTGTCTCGATTTCATGTAAGAGACTCGCCCGCACGCGACGCCTCTTTTGGTGAGTGTGGACACAGCAATACGTGTCGTGCGTGTCGTAAACAACTCGGACACATAGAAATCCTGTGTCCCTAACTGTCTTGACACAGGCTCGTGTTTATTATTTTTTTTAATGTTTTTGTTAAACAAAACTGAATAAAACTAACCTAAACTCTAACCCTAACACGACTGATGGGCTGACCCCCTGGCCAGCCCGTCCTATTCTAAACCCCCCCTCGCGCGCAGCAGCTCGGGTTCGAGCTGTGCTGCTGTTGTTTCCTTTTCTTTTCTTTTCTTTTTTCTTTTTCCTTTGATTTATATATATTTATATATATATATGTATATTTATATATACATGTATATACTTATATTTGTATATATATATATATATATGTGTATTATTATATATACTGTTTTATGTATATGGATATATATATTTTCTATTTTAGTACTCTATATTATTATATTTGTGTATATATATTATATATTATTTCTTTATGTATATATATGTATCTTCTATATATAAACATATATGTTATATGTATATATATATGTATGCATAATTATTTTAGCCTAAGTAATTTATGTAATATTTACATATGTATATTTTAAAATATGTAAATATTACTTGTCATATTTTTATGACTATTTTGTAAGTTTTCACATAGATAAATATTAATATTTATTTTGCATTTCTACCACTTTGTTTTTTCTGTATATTAAAATTACTGCAACCATTTGGTGTCCAAGCCTAGCATGGGTATTTGGACCCAAATGTGTTTTCACATATTCAAGACCTGTACAAGTCATATTGGACTTGATTCATGGCCTTGGATCCTGTATTTGAACTTTGGTTCAAATTATATACATAGACAAAATACGCAGATAATTAATTATTGTGTGCAATGCTGTTTTTGATTTTCTAAAAATACTTAAAGTACTGCTAAAATTATGGAAAAATAGTATTTAGATACCATGTTACTTTAGCTAATTTAGTATAATTTTTGTAGTATTTAATTTACTGTTTTGCCACTAGTTTGGCATATGGAACCAAAACTTATTTTTCTGTATACTTAGGAAAACTGATTTTTATAAAATACTTGTACTGGTTAATAAATTCCAGAAAAATTATAATAAATTTCTATGATTAACAAGGATCACTTTGATACTTTACTTTAAGTAAAACTAGGCTTTTTGTCTATCTCTAAAATTGTTAGAACACAATGATCATTTGATTTATTTATTGATTAATTTCGACTTGTAGCTTTTTGAGTTATTTTGAGTTTTAGCCATGTTGAACCCCACCCCTCACTAGTGTAAAGACCCTAGAGAGTTAGTTAAAGTAGTGTGTCACCCCACATTGGTCTCCTATACAAAAGTCATCATTTTGGCTAGGTGCCCAGTCACGAGTCGTGTTTCACCAATTAGTGTCCTAGTGTTTTAGCTTAGTATAAAAACTAAGTTATTGTATTTACTTCTACAGTGACGAGTTACCGAACATCCATAGCACTTTTATCACAGCTTGTTTTGCTTTTCTTTGCTAGAGGCAAGTACTTTCTACGAACTTTACATATTGTCACATAAATGAACTGCAAACCCCACCATGTTAAATGCTGATCCTTGGGGTAGCAAGTTAGAATCTCTACATGTTGTACTTCCAGTTACTACCATGCTTAGAACTGTCTTTATATATCTCTCACATGATAGAATATGGGTTATGGGGAAACTAATAGTAGTGTACGTGATTATACCCCCTCTACAGTACCGAGCAAAGTTTTATTTTATATGTTACTGCGCCGTAGGCCTTTATCTCAAAGCTGTATTTGTGCATATGTACATCTATCCCCTTTACACTTGTACGTATGTACATTTCATTTACATGTGCCCCAGCACTTTGTACATCTATTGACCGATCACGTACCTGCTACAGTTTTAAATATTACATATACATCTGTCTCTATGACTTATGTGTCCTTACCATGATAGACTATATGATGCCATGTTTCAAGTTATTCCTCACATGTTCATTTTCATGTTTCATATGCTAGTTTGCTAGATTCAGTACTTGCTCCTGTCCTGACAAGATAACGTTGTAGGTGTCCTTACTGAGGAGGAGTTACTCTGCGACACATATTATGGAGTTACTGCCGAGGACCCGGCTTTGCTTTACGAGGATGTTCCTGCGGGAAACCTCGCCTAGTTATCTTTTTGCTTTAGACTTTTGAGAGTAGTCATGTATTAGGCTACATATTTTTGTAACTGGACATGTATCCAGTTTTATATTTCAGTTCACTTGTACTTGGACATTTTACTATATACGACGACTTTTGTGTTTGGAGCATTTATGATTCTTCTTCACTTATAGAACTGTTAGCACATTTAGTCTTATCCTGTTGTCTTTAGAACAGCTTACTACATTTTATCTCAACGTAGGATGGGCATGACTCGGCCTGGCCCAACAATTTGGGTAGCGGGTCGTAACAAATGGACTCAGCCTCATGCGGCCAAGGGTGCTGATGCATATGCGGCTCGGAAGTAAGGCGTTATGCGGCCAGACAGGTTATACGCCTATGCGGCCAGGAATGAAGGGGGTGCATGCGGCTCGGTTAGGAGCTCATGCGGCTAGGAAGGACTGGGCCTCAGTCATACGGCTGAGAAGGAATACTTGCCGTATGAACTTGTCATGCGGTCAAGTCAAGACAATAGTGCATGCGGTTGGAACTGACTTGTCGCATGAATGTTCATGCGGTCAAGTGCTACCATGCGGCTCGGGACTGTGCTTCTTCTCCAAATTTCTGAGAAGAAGTACACCATAAGCCATGGCTTCCAAGCTACATAACTCTATCATCCGGAGCCCAAATCCGAACTTCCATAGGTCAAAATGGGAAAGAACGAAATTCTCTACAACATGGAACCATCAAAACTCGAAAATAACAAGATTAAGTAGATCAAAACCAAAATCCGAAAATAAGGTAAATATAGATCTACAAGAATCTAGCCATGGAAAGTAAAAATGCCAAGTTCTAAAGTAAGTTAAGATGCTGTAAAGAAGAGAATGGAGCAATAAAATTGGAGTTTCTCCATGAAGCAAGTTGCACTTGCCTAGACCTCTCTCTTTCTCTCTCTGGTAGGTAAGGAAGTAATGGTGGAGAAGATGATAAATGAAGAGAGAGAAAGAAGAAGGGGTTAATAAATGGTAGTGGTGGTGGTAGGTAGGGGGTTCACCCTTGGTTCATAATGAACCAATAGCAAATCCCAAACCGAACCAAGCCAACCCGAACCAAGAATAACCAAGCCATAAAGGAAGAGCTAAGCAAGAAATCATGCAATATAGAAGTAATACGTACACATATACCCAGATACGTAATACGAACAACAGTCATTACAATAATGAAGCTCCTTCGGTCCTAATCCTCTTCCTTCTATTACCAAGTCTAGGAGCCATTGATAATAGAAAAAAAAATGAAGAACAACAATGGAAGTGGAGATGGAGAACTAAGAGTTATACCTCAAAAATAAGGAAGGAGGATGGAAGAGAATCGCCCACAACTTTGAAATCTTTAGATTGAAGAGTGGAAAGCACCAACAAAAAGATTTCTAGGGTTACAATTTTGGAAAAAACATTGGAGAGAGGTTGAAGATGATGGCAACGAGAAGAGAGAAGGCAAATTCGTGGGTTTAAGGAGTAGGGCCGGCTACACATGTTAAATCGTAGCCCTTAGATCAAATAGGATGGATAGCCAGGAGTGGTTATGATTTCTGGTATGCACTACACAGAGTTCAGCCCGAGTTTTGCCATAGGCAGAGTTCAGCCCGAGCTCTGTTAGGGTGGTTTCAGAACTCCAATAAGAAACTAAATGTTTATAGAAGAGATAAAAGATGTTCTTAAATTAACAATAATGAATTATATAAGCCAAAAAATAAATTAAACCTTGTGACAAACTTTGTTAAAGAATGATTAGTACAGGTGAATCACCTCAGGTTATCTGTAGGGGTCGAAGCTAGCAGTAGTTCGAAGATTAGTACACCGTTGTTCGACGTAACAAAAGGTTGAACGAACTTTTTATTTTATTGAATGTATAAGGTATCGATGTACAATGAAGGAAGTCCTAAATAGGATATTCTAAGTACCGGGAGAAGTGGTTTCTTGAAAGTGTGACGGTGGAGATCGAGCGCTACAGTAGCTTCTTTGTTCCGTTGACGATCTGACGACGAATCAACCTTGCTATGGCTCTCTGGCACCTTTGATGGGACTCTGGGATCATCGATCAAGAGGCTGTCTGGATGAGAACATCCCCTGAAGATGGTTGGTTGGTTCTTTGGTTGATAGGTGGATGAGGGTGGTCGACTCTTCGTGGATAGAGATCGCTGCTCCTTTGAAGATTGTCGATTGTTAATGTTCTCTCTCTCTTTTCATTACCTTTCTGGTGGAAGAAGAACTCCTTCTATTTATAGAGAACTGAGCACATATGCGATGTACATTAGTGTTCCTGAAATATGATAGAATCTGTCGTCATTGTACGGTGCGGGCTTCTTCGACGCTGACACATGGTGGACATCGAGATTTTCCTCAAAAGAGATCTCTGGTGGTTATAAACATATGCGAAGGAGGTGACATGTGACGCATGCCAATTTGCTTGCTTGGATACAGTCAAGTAAATCTTGGGATTTCATCCTAGATATGGAGTCTAATTGATCCTCACCTAAGATTTAAATCAATCTGATATGATATCAATCATGATTTAATAATAATCTTCTCTATAAAAGGCGATTTAAACAAACCAATTGGTGCTGACCCATGCTTCATGCATCTCTGGTGAGGACTAAATGCTGCTGTGCTTTTGGAGACGACGGAACCTCTGTGCTTTCAGGCGACGAGGGGACTTGCCTTCGAATGACGATGAGACTTCTGTGCATATAGATCAACTTATGAAGATCTATTTCGAGCTACCATAGTCACTGTACTGTAGGCGACAAGTTGGCTTATGCTTCAGGTTGGCGAGGTTACTGTGCTTTTGGAGCGGCAGGTTGACTTGGATTGGTTACGATGGGAGTTCTCAAGTCTCTTGTAGAGAAGTGACTTAAGCTTCTGATCCAGAGCGGATGACTGTGCCGTGGGAATGAAGGTGATGTGAGTATATCACCTTCCTGCGCCTCATGCAGACGCAGGTAAGTAGCTGCGCCTCTGAACAGTAAAGGCGTTGGCTACGAAGGGAAGGGTATGACACCCTTGCGTGTCTGAGATTGGCACAGGCAGATAGCTGTGCCTCTAGAATGAAGGCTCTAGCTTCTGAAATTAAAGAAGAAGAGGGGGCTCTACCACCATCTTGTTTCAGAGGTTGGCACAGGCAGGTAGCTGCACCTCTGGCTCGAAGGCTTCTGACTTCTTCAAATTATTGAGTTACTGATATGCTTCTGAGAGGCTACACTCACAAGAATATCAGAACATGCTTCAGTGGAGGTCAATCTTCCAGCGTGTGTATCGAGAAGAATGAAGGCTGCACTTCGACGAAGACTGTATCCCTTGTAGATCCCTCTAGGCTTCTGTCGAATATGTAGTAGATCCTTTGTAGAAGAACAAAATTAGTCTATTATGTATAGTCCTGATGTGTCTGTACTAGACTTTGGTAGACATGACAATAAAGGGACTTTACTCCATAACTTCTGTTTTGTCTTTTTAGCACTGACCTTAGTCTTTTGCATCTTTTGTGCTTTGGCGAAGGGATGTCTTCAGCTGAGATTTTTCATGCTTCTACAAGACCCCCTTCAAAGTGTCCCAAACTTAAGTTAATCTCGAAATACTTTGAACAGAAGCATAAACACGTGTCAGGACTGTACAAGCTGGGTGATGGCTGGTGTCACGCCTAGATCTTAGTAGTAACTACCCTGAGTCATCATTTTAGGGCATGGGCTCCTGATGGCTTCTTGATATTGGAGCCTCTTGCGTCTTTACAGGAATCACAAATCACTTTAGCTGAGGAGGTTCAGAGTCACGTTCCTTTGGTCACTCGCAGTACTGCCATCTGTCATGGAGTGGAGCTGTAGCTTAACTTGTAAGCTTCCTTCTGACCGACGTCTGGCTCATTCTTGGACCATGCGAATAGCCTACATAAAGGACTATCCTCCTTCAGAAGAAGACTTAGCTGCTTCAATAATGTCCTTGCTTGCCGGATGTTCGGCTCCTAATGACCCTAGAGTTTGCTTGGGGCGGCCGTCGCTAGCAAATCTTTTTATCCAAAGAAACTGTAGTAGAACTACTACTGGATCTCGAGACGTCCCCCGTTCTGGATGTCATGGGCTTCAATGTTGTCTCAAACCCCTATTTCCTGGGATTGGATTGCTTGCTATTATGACCAAAGAATTGTAAGGCCTGCTGTCGTGGTTGCTCTCTCCGGCCAGCTAGGGAGATAGGGAGTCCTGTGCTAGTCTTCATCCTCGGCTCGGGCCAGTCGCAGCTTTGGGTGGTGGCTTCCTTTACCAGGAAGTGACTGGCTCTGTCATGCCTCGCCCGTGCTATTATGAGCTTGTACCGCAATTTCAACTTTTTTGCTTATGTGTATGTAACTACGAAGAGTCTGTAATAGGTCTTTGTAGCCACATATTTTTATATGTAGAAGCTTTCTTGTTCCCTTTGCTTTTTTCTCCAGAATAAAGACGAAATCTTCATAATGGATTGGCCTGACCAGAGGTAATATGGACGTGGTAGGCTTGATCTTTGTCGGGTATAGAACAACAATCCAGAGGTAATATGGACGTGAACTGTTTTCTAGACCGTCGGGATAATCATAGAAATGATGCGAGAAGAATGACTACTCAGAGGTAATATGGACATGGTAGTCGCGTCTTCCAGGTGTAGAGGAGCAATCCAGAGGTAGTATGGACGTGAAGTGCTTCATCTACTTAAGAGAATATATAGGAGGGTGAGCAAGAGATCCCCTTACCAGAACTCATGGGCACCCTTTTTAGGGGCTGTGGGTGCCTGTACTGGTTCTATCTTCAGATGTAATACTTCTTTAGGAACTTTCCATTGATGGGCATCATTAGCAAGTCTCCATTAGGCTTGACGAGCCGATAAGCACCGTTGGAGTACACCGTTTCTATGACGAACGTGTAAGCCCCATGAAATTTAGGTCTTTTTTTCAATTTTCTAAATCAATTATTTTCAATAAATATTGTTATATGACTATTATTTTTATTTAATATATTTTTTGTGACTTTGATTTCTGGAGCGTCAGAGATGCCAATCTCTGGAAACTTTCTTCATGAATTTGTAGTAGAGAAGATTATCTTCTTGTTGATATATCATGTCCCACTCAAACTTGTTCTTTTGTACTCTTTTTGCATCGAACAACTTTAGGTCAATTTAGGCCATTTGATCGTTGAATGATTATTAATAAATTTCCCACTTTTATCTTTGATCATCATGTGCACGTTGTCGTAACTTTTAATTTAGTAGCACAAGACTAGTCATTTTCTCATAACCAACTTCTCGTGTATGATATACTCAAGACACCCTACGCCCATGACCTTCGTTTTCCACTCAGACACACCATCTGGTGCTTCATTTGCTTCGTTCAACTTTTCTGACACAAGATCCAATTTAAATTCATCCCACGGAGTCACATTTTTTCTGACTTGAATTGGGGACACCCTTTCGACCCAAACATGTCATCCCAAAATATGGACACGGCCCACATTAAGCCTACTACCCACATGACACTTGTGTCCCATTCAATTGAGCCCCCACATGCTACTTATTTACCCATGACAATAAATATCTAAAATTAAATCATTTATTGCACCAAGTTCGATTTTGACCCGACCCGACTCAACTGACCCAACCCTAGCTTCATGTTACCCCCTCATGAATACTAGCACTCATCCACCTGTAAAATACCAAACACAAATTGTATCCATTCAACTATTCAATAGACAACCTCCCTTAATTAAATTTCTAAAGAATAACTTAATAGCCTACATTTAATCCTAGTCCTTGATTTTGCCCCCATCAATCTCAACCCCACATCTCCTCACAAGACACTCACTCCCACACCCTCCCCAATTGTAGCCGGCCCTAATAATTCCCACTCTCTCTCTTTACTTTGTAAAGAACCTCACCCTCTCTTTATTTTTCTCGCGACCACTCAATTCTCTCTTTCTACTTTTCCTCACAACAACCAACTCACCCCTTCCACACACACATCTCTCTCTTCTTCTTTTCTCTCACAATAAGAACATTTCCCCCTAGTCGACCACTCCACCTCTCATTCTTTCATTCTTATTCTTCCTTAGCAAATATCTTCCTTCTTCTTCTCTATGTATACACCAACATCACCATTCCTCCTCCTCCTCTTCTTCTTCTTCTCCACCACCATCATCATTTTTTTCTTATTCTTCTCCTCCTCCCTTGAGAGCTGCGACCAGTAGTTGTTGTGGCAGGCAGCACAGCAGCAGCTACAACAACAGCATACAGTGCAGTAAGGGCAGCGCAGAAGCAGCAGCAGCTAGCAGTGGCTGTAGCAACATGGTGGCGGCCGCATGCGGCCACCACGGCAAACAACACAACCACCCATGGTTCGGCGAACCATGACATGCCTTCCCGTGAGCGGCGTCGTTCTTCCTGACATGTAAAACGGGCGATTCGTGCTTTTCGTACGAAAACCCGTCGTGACGCGTACGAATTCAAATTCAGAATCGTATTTCGGGACAACAACTTCGTGCACATTTGTCGACAAATCTGACCATTGGATGGACGAACTCTTTTCTCTGTCATAATCTCGGTATATACCCCTTCTCCTTTGTCAAGTTTCAACCGTTAATTCTGTTGTTTGATATGTCAAAATTGGCCGCCAAGTTGACTGTTTAAATTGTGTTATTTTTAGATAATTTTGTGGCGCAAACTTCGTCGATTTGTATCTCCCCCGTCGCAGCTCCATTTGGCATGCCACCTATTCATGTGCATAACTGGTATAACCCTCTTCCTGTCCCTTAAGTTTTGTTTTATTGTGAGCTCGTTTGATTGGTTGAATTTGACGCCAAAGTTGGCCGTCCAAATTCTTAATTTCTTACTTGTAAAATTCTAATTTTGAAACCGAGAATCCAGATTCAATTTCTGAAATCACCAGTAGGCTCATGGCGTCGTTTAAAGTTTGTTTGATTTAGAGGATGTGGGCTCCGACACGTATTTCGGTGCAAGGCGGGCCCCACAGTCCTAGTAAACGGGTCATTTTTAGATCGGCTCATCAGAATCCAATTTCGGATATACCGATGAGTTCATATGTCATTCTGGACTCGTTGACATATACTTTGTTAGATTTAGTGAACATTGGCTCTGACATGTATTTTCCTGCAAATCGGATACCAATATCCAGGTTAACGGACCATTTTGAGATCGGATCATCGGAATCCAATTTCGGATATACCGTTGAGTTCGTATCGTCATTCTGGACTCGTTGATATATTTTTTTTGTGTTTTGAGGACATTGGCTCCTGTACGCTTTTCTATGTAAACTGGAATCTTAATATCCTAGTCAACGGACCAATTTGAGATCGGATCAACGGAATCAAATTTTGGATATACCGTTGGGTTCGTATCGTTATTCTGGATTCGTTGACATATAATTTGTTTGCTTTAGTGGACTTCTATCTTTGCACATTTTTCGATGCAAAGTGGGTCCGACATGGATACCGTTTTGACCCAAAATTACTTTTTTACCCTTGTGTCCAAACTGGACTTATGGATAGGCTATCCTCGCTGATTTGACCCTTCTTGACATGCTGGCAATGTTTGTTTCATCATTCGACAATATTTGTAGATATTTTTCTATGTATCACCTTTAGTTATAATTAATTCTTATTATGTTCATATTTTAGAATTAGTGCAAAGAAATAGATCAGTCGATTCCAGAGATCTCATATCGCTGAAATTGACAAGATGACCATATGGATCACTACGATAATATTATTAACCTTATTGTCGATTATCTTTCCTCGATTTGCGTGTCATAGGTTTTAATGTATGAATAACGAGGTACAATTTGATATTTTAATACTTAGAATTAGTTTGACCATGTTTGACCAAGGTTGACTACATTGACTCAAATCAACTGTAGGTCAACAATGGACCTAGATTGGACTAGGAGTTTACTAGAGTTGACCAGTTGACCAAAAGTCGATTGTGAGTCAACCATTAGCCTAGTTTGACCTAGTTTGACTTTGTGTGACCTAGTTGACTTAGTTGACTGAGTTTGACCTAGATTATATAGCATATACTATATAATCATGCCTAACACTGTTGAACCCTAATTAGCTTATATATATCTCATCTTTAGGTCTGTGACATCACTTTGAGCATCGACCCCATTTGACAGCTCATTATCGCAGGCGAGTACATTAACTGATTGTAGTTCCTTGTCTTAATATCTTTTGTATTTGAATCAGTTATAGTGTTTTACTTGATTCTTGTCACGATGGTGTATGGACTAGTATACATCTGATCCTGTTATGAGATGTTATTACTGGACTTTCTTGGTATATTGGTACATTGTTCGATCTTATTTTGTTGTACTTGTATAGATGCCGATTCCTAAGGGGATTTACAATCCTCTTAGAGAATCCGCATCATGACGTGACATGTCCGGATCTATTATACTGCTCGGGGATGGGGAGTTATTAGTGGTTATGTGATCAATACCCCTCATGTATTCCAATTACTTGTTGATAGCTTTACCCTCGCCTCACGTAGGGTAAACATGACACTACTTTTTCATAGCTTTCCATTGTGGCCGGCCTGATCCTGTGTTCTCGTATTTCCTGTTCATAGCCGGTCAAATAGAACAGCCTAATCCGGACCCAAGTCGATCACATAATGCACTAATTATCAAGGCACATTTTATGTTTACATTATACATCAGATATTTCTGTACTGTTCTAGTTTCCTGTACGTTATACCCTGACATGATTTCCAGTTTATAAATCCTATTTTACTTACAGTCTTGATATAGCATCTTGATTTCTATTATAATTGTCTCTTATAGCATTTGTCAATACTATGGAACTGTTGTTGGTGTTTGTGCTTATTCATTTTTCTGAGAGGATAACCCTGTTGATATTTACAGAGTATTTAGATGTTGACTGTTCGACCTATTAGGGTTATGGCACCGACGGTGACGATTTCCAGGATCACCCTCTTATGCCAGTGACTGTAGAGGTAGTAACCTAGACTTGTTAGGTTTGACTAGACTACGTTCCAGCTAGTTTTGAGACTTACGTTATATGTTTATTTTGGGATATTGTATTATGCCTTAAACTCTGATCTTGTGGTGACTTGCATCTATTTCAGATTTTTCTTTTCCATCATATCTTTATGATATCTGCGCTTATCTTTCTTAGATGTCTTATGATTGAGTTGAGATTATATACCTCCGTACGGAGATGACATGTACGTATATATATGTCTACATGCTATAATTTCTAGTGGACCTATACAACATTCTACTGCCGATTCTGTGGTGTAGGCTGGATGTACACACGTGCTCATGTCCCTAATTAGGGTGCAGGTCGTGACACATTTTTGTGGTGGCCCATGCAGGTCAGAGTCGCAACTAGTACAATTTCATAGTGGTGCTTGACTTAAAGCGCTGCTACAAGCCTGCTATTAGGATATAGGTTCTAGGTTATGATAGGAGTTGCTTAGTCACAGTTAGGAACTCTTGATAGATTCCAGGGATAACCCCTGAGAATCTTACTTCGAAAACTCTTGAGTCTATCCCCACTTGCTTTCGTTCGTCCTAATCTTGATTATCTGCCTGTTATCAAACTTTATTCTTGCACTAGGATGAGTTTATGGACCCTCGAGAGAACTAGAAAGTAGAATTTTAACCTATAACCATTTTGGTTGGGTTTTGTTTTAGACTACATTCAAGGAATTTTGAATTTTGACCTAGATAATATCTTTGGAATAACCCTCTGTGAATCTTTTTCTAAACCCTATCTCGTAATCTATTTTTGTTTGTCTGTATTTACTCTTCCTTGATTTATCGTTGACTTTGATTCCTGATTTTTGTTGTTGACTTTGATCTTGCACCGGGATGCATTTTGTTGATTGAATTAAGGTATATCCTGATAAGGTAAATGTCTGTTTTTTTATGGAGTTTAGAATTTATCGCCGCATACTAGCTAGCATGACAAGGACATAGAGCCTGATTTTGGATATGCTTATCCTAGTTATTGAATTTGGATTTTCTTGCAGCCATACCGGTTGGCGTGGTAAGAATTCTAGATGACATGATTTTATGGTGTATACCTTAGTTATGGACTCTATCGTTTATTGCAGCTATGCTTACTAAAGTGCAAAAATTCTGGCAACATGATTTCAGAAAGACATGTACTGTTATCAGATCATATTTTAAATCGGTTCGCTTCGTTCTGACCAGATGAGCAAGAACGAATTATTATCATCATTATCCCTGTCTTGATTAACTTTATCTATCTACAGCCACAACTAAGATTTTCTCGACATGATTGTTTTGTGTTATATCTTTCCTATTATTTGACTAAACTCTCCTTCGCTAACCTCTTGGGTATTTCTTCTCGTCCTTCTTAAAAATTATTGAAACTGCCTCATGGATTGATTCAAAAAAAGTTTGAAAAGTAATTTATCCTTGTATTACAGAATCGGGAGTTTGCATCCAGAGAAATATTGGCGAGACATGACTTTAGATAACGACATCATGGTTAGAAATATTTCTTGAATTCTACTTGGACAACACCATAAGCATTTTGACTGACACCTTCTCCTTTATTTTGCAAAGGTTAGTTTGGAAATATTTTAGGAATTTAGCCAAAATAAGTTCAGGAACCTATATTATTTGGCGTGGCAGCTGTGCACTGCAGCGATCCATCGTATTATGGAACAAGGAAGTTAATCGCAGCCAGAGGCACACTAGTGCGATAGTAGCTTCATGTGACATAATTACGGAGGTATATGGTTCTCGAGTTTTACTTTGACTACATCCTATGCATCTCGTTTGGCCTCGTACTATTCTTGGCAATATTTCGACAATCTTTCCTGTCTTGCTTGACACTTAACTTGTCTGAATACTGATATCGATTGCCCGACTCAGTCTTAGTCCCTTGTTACCTTCTATTTAATAGACGACTGAAATAGCCAAAACTGATTAACGGATTCTATAACTATAATATGTTATTATGTGATTATGATGAGTATATTTTCTTGGAGATTTATTAGATTAAGCTTATAGGACAGATATGAGTGACTGACGATAGTGGAATTAGAAACCATTAAGAAGGAATGGTTTGATAGTATAAATTGATGATAGGGTATCTAAGATGGAGTAATGAAATATTATATTATTGTGACTATGGATTAAGGATTAGAATCTTGTGCTTAGGTTCGAGGGATGAGCATTGTAGGAGTTTGATGACCAAGTGACTATTGGTTATCTACAAGTTTTTTTATATATGATTTGAGGGTTTCTATTCAGGAGTTGTTGAGTAGAAAGGAGAGAAGGCTCAATGCCAAGAATAGGTTTTGAATGTATTATTTCAAGGAGCTTGTGATTAATAGGATAAAGATACTAAGGATGGGATAAGGAAACAAACTAATTGCTATTGAGATTAGAATTTTGGTTGATGGCCAAGCAATATTGAGAGATATATATATATATACGTATCTCGAGGATGACCTATATTTTAATATATACGTAATGGTTCTTATTGATATGATGATTCTTAGGGGTAAAATAACAGAGTTTTTATAGAAGAAGCTTGTTAAACCTGAACCAAGATATTTGTAGAGAGAAACAGAACGGATGATCACAAAGGTAGCAGATTGAGTATTGTGCCTTAGCGGCTACATACCTTAGCTTGAGCTATTGGATGATTTTATTTTCGAGGACAAAATTCTTATAAGGTAGGTAGGATGTAAGCCCCCTGAAATTTAGGATTTTTTTTCAATTTTCTAAATTAATTATTTTTAATAAATATTGTTATTTGACTATTACTTTTATTTAATGTTTTTTCGGTGACTTTGATTTTTGGATCGTCAGAGATGCCAATCTCTAGAAATTTTTTTCATGAGTTTGTAGTAGACAAGATTATCTTCATGTTGATATATCATGTTCCACTCAAATTTGTTTCCTTGTACTCTTTTTGCATCGCAAAACTTCGGGTCAATTTTGACCGTTTGATCGTTGAATAATTATTAATAAATTTCCCACTTTTATCTTTGATCATTATGTGCACGTTGCCGTGAATTTTAATTTAGGAGCACAAGACTAGTCGTTTTATCAAAACCAACTTCTCGTGTATGATCTACTCAAGACTCCCTATACCCATAACATTCGTGTCCCACTCAAACACACCATCTTGTGTTTCATTTGCTTCGCACAACTTTCCTGACACATGACCCAATCTAAATTCATTCCACGGAGCCACATTTATTTGTACTTGAATTGGGGACACCCTTTCGACCCAAATCTGTCAACCCAAAATATGGACACGGCCCACATTTAGCCTACTACCCACATGACCCTTGTGTCCCATTCAATTGAGCCCCTACATGCTACTTATTTACCGATGATCAAAAATATCTAAAATTAAATCATTTATTGCACCAAGTCCGATTTTGACCCAACCCGACTCAACTGAACCCAACCCTAGTTGCATGTTACCCCCTCATGAATACTAGCACTCATCCCCCCTGTAAAACACCAAACACAAATTATATCCATTCAAATATTCAATGGACAACCCCCCTTAATTAAATTTATAAAGAATAACTTAATAGCCTACATTTAATCCTAGTCCTTGATTTTTCCCCCATCAATCTTAACCCCATATTTCCTCACAGGACACTCATTCGCACATCCTCTCCAATTGTAGTCGGCCCTAATAATTCCCTCTCTCTCTTTACTTTGTAAAGAATCTCACCCTCTCTTTATTTTTCTCACCACCACTCAATTCTCTATCTCTACTTTTCCTCACCATAGACAACTCACCACTGCCACACACACACATCTCTCTCTCATTCTTTTCTCTCGTAGCAAGAACATTTTACCCTAGCCGACCACTCCCCTCTCCTCCTTACATTCTTCTTCTTCCTTAGCAAATTTCTTCCTTCTCCTTCTCCATGTACACACCAACATCTCCATTCCTCCTCCTTCTCCTCTTCTTCTTTACTACCAACATCATCATCTTCTTCTCATTCTTCTCCTCTTCCTCTCCCTCGAGAGCTGTGTCCAGCAGTGGCTTTGGCAGGCAGTACAGCAGCAGCTGCAACAGCAGCGTGCAGTACAGTACAGCAGCAGCAGCTAGCAGCAGCTTACGTGCACGACCACAACGGCCGGCTCGACAACCCCCCATGGTCCGACGAACCACAGCATGCCTTCCTGTTAGCGACGTCGTCCTTTTTGACGTATAAAACGGGCGATTCGTGCCTTTTGCACGAAATCCCATCGTGACGCGCACGGATTCAAATTCAGAATCGTATTTCGGGACAACAACTTCGTGCACGTTTTTCGAAAAATATGACCATTGGATCGTTGCACTCTTTGTTCCATCAGAATCTCGGTATATACCCCTTCACCCTTGTCAAGTTTCAACCGTTAATTCCGTCGTTTGATTTGTCAAAATCGGCCGCCACGTTGATCGTTTAAATTGTGTTACTTTTGGACAGTTTTATGGAGCAAACTTCGTCGACTCGTATCTCCGCCGTCGCAGCTCCATTTGGCGTGCCACTAGTTCCTGTGCACAGCTGGTATAACCCTCTTTCTGTCCCTTAAGTTTCATTTTATTGTGACCTCACTTGATTGGTTGAATTTGATGCCAAAGTTGGCTGTCCAAATTCGTAATTTTCAACTTATAAAATTTTAATTTTGAACTCGAGACTTCAGATTCAATTTCTGACAACACCACTAGACTCGTGGCATCGTTCTCGTACGAATTCATATAATGTTTGCTTGATTTGAAGGACGTGGGCCTTGGCACACATTTCTGTACAAGGCGGTCCCTATAGTCCGAGTCAACGGGTTATTTTGTGATTGGCTCATCGAAATCCAATTTTCGATATACCGATGAGTTAGTATCCTCATTCTGGACTCGTTGACATATACTTTGTTAGATTTAGTAAATATTGGCTCTGACAAGTATTTCCGTGCAAATCGGATACCAATATCCTGATCAACGGACTATTTTGAGATCGAATCATCGGAATCCAATTTGGAATATACCGTTGAGTTCGTATCGTCGTTCTGGACTCGTTGACATATAATTTGATGGGTTTTGAGGACATTGGTTCTGGTACGCTTTTCTATGCAAACCATAACTTCAATGTCCTTGTCAACGGACCAATTTGTGATCGGATCAACAGAATCCAATTCCAAATATACAATTGGGTTCGTATCGTCATTCGGGATTCGTGGACATATAATTTGTTAGGTTTAGTGGACTTCTATTCATGTACATTTTGCGACGCAAAGTGGGTCCAACACGGATACCGTTTTGACCCAAAATTATCTTTTTACCTTTGTGTCCAAACTGGATATTTGGATAGGCTATCCTAGCTGATTTGACCCTTCTAGACATATTGGCGATGTTTGTTTCATCATCCGACAATGTTTGTAGATATTTCTCTATGTATCACCTTTAGTTATTATTAATTCTGATTATGTTCGTATTTTAGAATTAGTGCAACGAAACTGAGATCAGTCGATTCCAGAGATCTCACATCACTGAAATTGACAAGTTGACCATGTGGATCACTACGATAAGACTACTAAACTTATTATTGATTATCTTATCTCGATTTGCTTGTCATAGGTTTTGATGTACGAATAATGAGGTGCAACTTCATATTTTAATACATAGACTTAGTTTGACCAAGGTTGACTACTTTGACTCAAATCAACTGCAGGTCAACATTGGACCTAGATTGGACTAGGAGTTGATCAGTTGATAAAAAGTCAACTATGAGTCAACCATTAGCCCAGTTTGACCAAGTTTGACTTTGTTTGACCTAGTTGACTTAGTTGACCGAGTTTGACCTCGATTACATAGCATATACTATATAATTGTTTGCCATTGATTGTAAAAGTATAGAACAATTTATATAGGAGGACTGAACTTAGACTCACAATACAAACTCGCTTGTACAAAAAAAGCTTATGGACAAAAACCTAGGTACAGCAATCTAAGTACAATTGTTTATTTTAGATTCTGGGGGTGACGATAGAGGCTCGGAAAAGCAACGGCAACTCTGCCTTACTCCTTGGACGATCGGGTGTAGCCTTGGCTCTGGAGAAGAACTGCTTGGCGTTGATGAAGAAATGCTCTCCTTGTTATCTCTGTATATGCTCCTCTGTCCTTTCGATCTCTGTATATTCTTTTTCTGATTCTCTGGATCCGGGGGGGCTTTTGTAAGGGAATGGCACCTTGCTATTTATAAGAGTGGGGGGCATCATTAGGGTTTACAATGATTGCCCATTCTCAAAAGTCGGCGGCCTGAGTGTTAATTAATCTGGGTCGTCCATCTCGAATACAATAGACTTAAGCAATTAATATGATTGCATTAAATCTCTGTGGGCAATAAATGTTGATTGTCATGGATATTCGCGACTTGTGATGGCCTACCACGTGTCTAACTTGCTCGATTTGATTTGATCTGGGCACTTATGGTGATCGCAACAAATCTGATTTTGTTAGAATTTGTTAGCACCCATAATTCCAGGAAGATAAGACTGCCACGTGTCTCAATCGTCGTAAAAAGTGCCACGTGTCTCCACTGGATCATCTTGGCAGAGCCGTATATGAGTGGGCCATATGAGGATGAACGGCCGCATAAAGATGGACAGCCGCATGGGGATGAACAGCCGCATGAAGATGGGCAGCCGCATGAGGGTGGGCAGCCACATGCTGATGGGCGGCTGCATAAAGGATGCAGCCGCATGAAGATGGGCGACCGCATGAAGATGGGTGGCCGCATGAAGTGGACGGTAGCATAAATGCAGCAGCCGCATGCCTCGGGATTTGGTGGATTCTGCCAGCTGTGAGAAGATTTTCTCCTCTTCCCTAGGAATACGCCATTATGTCAGTCATTATTGCGCCTTTATGTCAGAGCTGTCATCCGTCAGGGCATTAAATGCAGCAAAAGACGAAGGGAAGAGTTGTTGAAGGCCACGTGGCTCCTCTCTGGGCCTCATGGAATTATTCGAGCTGCATAGACTCTTGAGCCGCATGGACCACTAAGCCGCATGGGCTCTCTAAGCCGCATGGGGATCCTTGGCCGCATGGACCTTTCTTTATTCTTTTCCATGCTTCTACAATAATGATGCCTAACACTGTTGAACCCAAATTAGCTTATATATATCTCATCTTTAGGTCTGTGACATCACTCTGAGCATCGACCCCATTTGACAGTACATGACCGCAGGCGAGTATATTGTATGATAGTAGTTCCTTATCTTGATATCGTCAGCATCCAATTCAGTTATTGTGTTTTACTTGATTCTTGTCCCGATGGTGCACGGACTAGTATATGTCTGATCCTGGCTTGAGATGTTATTCCTGAACTTTCTTAGTTTATTGGTACATTGTTCGATCTTGTTTTCTTGTACTTGTATAGATGTCGATTCCTAAGGGGATTTGCTAGCCTCTTAGAGAATCTGCATCATGACGTGACATGTTCGGATGCATTATACTACTCGAGAATTGGGAGTTATTAGTGGTTATGTCATCAATATCCCTCATGTATTTCTATTATTTGTTTATAGCTTTACCCTCGCCTCAAGTAGGGTAAAGCCTGACCTGATACAACTTGTTCATAGCTTTCCATTATGGCTGGCCTAATCCTGTGTTCTAGTATTTCCTATTCATAGTCGGTCAAATGGAACAGCCTGATCCGGACCCAAGCCGATCACATAACGCACTAATACTCAAGGTACATTTTATGTTTATATTATACATCAGATATTCCTGTACTGTTCTACTTTCCTGTACGTTACACCATGACATGATTTCAAGTTTATATATCCTGTTTTACTTACAGTCTTGATATATCATCTTGAATTCCATTATGATTGTCTCTTATAGCATTTTTCAACACTATGGAACTATTGTTCGTGTTTGTGCTCGTTTATTTTTCTGAGAGGATAACCCCGTTGATATTTACAGAGTATTTAGATGCTGACTTTTCGACCTATTTTGGTTATGACACCGACGGTGACTATTACCAGGATCTCCCTCTTATGCCAGTGACTGTAGAGGTAGTGACCTAGACTAGTTAGGTTTCACTGGACTGCGTTCTAACTAGTTTTGAGACTTATGTTATATGTTATATTTTGGGATATTGTATTATGTCTTAAACTCTGATCTTGAGGGTGACTTGCATCTATTTCAGTTTTTCTTTTCCATCATATCTTTATGATATTCATGCTTATTATTCTTATATGTCGTGTTATTGAGTTGAGATTATATACCTCCGTACAGAGATGACAGGTATATATATTGTGTCTAGATGCTATACTTTCTAGTAGACATATACAGCGTTCTACCGCTGATTTTGCAGCATAGGTTGGACGTACCCACGTGCTCGTGCCCCTAATCAGGGTGCGGGTCGTGATAAAACTGTCCTTCCCACTTGGGCTCGAACTTCTCAGTCGTCTTTTGGGTCATCACCATCTGTCTCCGTACTGCCAAGACAAGGTCGCCCACCTGGTAGAATCTTTAGCGAACCTTTTTATTGAAGGCCCTTGAGATGCGAGCTTGGTAAAACTCAATCATTTGCTGTGCGAGCAAGCGCTTTTCATCCAACGCTTCTAACTGTTGTAACCGCCTATGCTGATTGTCTTCAACGGCTAACTGATTAGTGATCATGTTAGCAGACAACATCTTCTTCAAGACTTGACCCATGCTGGTATCGGAGTCGCAAGTTGAAGAATCATAAGAGTGTGAGTGCCTCTTGACTTCTTCTTCTGAATCTTCCGAGGTGGTCGTAGGTGTAACGTACCCCAGCCTTCGACAAGTACGTTGGTAGTAGTTTCTAGCTTATCCTTTTGGAGCACGAATTCGAAAATAAAGACGTCGGCGTTTGCCAAAATTGAGCCGTTTGTTGCTATTCCGTTCGTATTCCATCTTCTGGATAAGGTTTTTGGCTTGCGCTGTGTAGCGGTAGAACTGCATTTTGCCGGTGTCGAGGTCTGGGTCTTTAGGAGTTATTCGTTGCGGATGCTCCAATCGACCGAATATGATGGGTTCCTCTTTTTTTCATGGCTGGAACTACGAAGTAGGCACCTTGGGCAGGGACAACTAGGCTCACATTGTTAGCAGTTGTCACTTGCGTCTGTAGTTTACACAGAAAATTGTCTAGGAAATATTTGGTGTTCCAGCATGCGCCAGAGTAGTTCGATGACAACTTTCTGTTAATGACGTGGGATATCATGTCCCAAGGGATTACGTCGTCGAAAGAGTGGGCCTTTGTGTCGGCACAAACGTAATCTTCTAGCTTTTCGTTGGTGAGGGCTAGAACTGCCACCTAAGGAGAAGGAGGTCGCCTCTCTTTCAGCTTGACCATCAAGGGAATGGTGATCGGATGCTCCTGCGCCTTCGCGGTCGGCCTTGGGGACCTCCGGGGTAATATTATTCGTAGAGGCCCCTGACCATCTTCAATCGTCTCTAGAGGCGAAGGTGGAGCTTTGCCCCAAAGCTTAACAACAAGAGGCGCTGACACCTTGGGAGGCCTCCCTTCAGTCGAACATTTATAGTTTCTTCGACCACTACTGCTCTTTCTGAAGCTGTCTCTGCCTCGTTGTCAGCATCATTGCGGTCGTCATCCCAGGGGACTAACTCCCATCACTGGCCGCATATTTTATGCACTGATGTAGGGTAGAAGGGACAATCATGTACTCATGGATCCATGGTCGCTCCAGTAGCATGTTGTAATTTATGTCTACATCAATGACATAGCAAGCCACTTCAGTATGAAGGTATCCCACTTTCAAGATTTTTTTTAATTTTCTAAGTAATAATAATGTTTGATTTAAACCATTTTGAATAATAATAATTCTTGATTAAATATTTTCAAATAAATTTCATGATTGCTTTTGGAGGAAGATTTGAATTTTTGGCAAAGGTGTAATTTTTCTAATTTAGTTAGAGTGGTCCCCAACCCTTTAACCAACTCTCTTACAGATTTATATTTGATTTATGTTAATATTTGAAAAGGGGGAGGGCCTTTTTGATATTAAGCCAAGGGTGGAGGGACCTCAGTGCATATTTCTTTCTCTCTTCCTTTTCAATTTAATTCGGCTGGAGAGAGAGTGAGATTATTTACTCTCTATAAACTTTTCCCAATGTTCGAGACCTCTCTCTTTCCCAATTCTCATCGAGCACCACCCACACCCTAATTTTCGACCGACGGCATGAAGATGAAGACGACGGCAACGACGATGGCGATCAGTGGCCTTTCGTTCTTCGATGTCTTGATCGGCAACGGCTCCACTCCAATTTCTTCTTCGACGACTGTGGACGGAGATCCCGACGGCGATGACATCTCGTCGACTAGGCAACGCGAGCTCGCTGCAAACTTCTTCATGAACTGATTCAACAGTTCGATTGGTGAGTTCTTTTGACTATTCAAAATCGTTCGAGAATTGTTTGGTTTTGTTTTTGATCCCTTCCTTTTCTTTAGATCCGTCCAGTTTTGGTTCGGATTGATCGGATCATGTAGAAATTCTATTGCAATCGAGAGTCAATTTCATATCCGGTGAGAATTTGTGGTTGATTTTCCTTTTATGTGTTTATTTTATATTTTGGATTTGTGATCGATAGATCCATGGCAGTTCTGTTCGTAATTTGGACTTGAGGTTGAGCGAGGAGTTTGTTATGATCGAACCGACGAATTGTGTTGGTAAGTGTTCGATCTGATGTTCTTCTCTTGATCTGTCGGCAACAGTTTCTAAAGTTTTTTCCTCGTTTGTTTTGATCTGTTCGTTATTACAGAGGAATCATAGATCGTTTGCCGATTGAAGGATTCGAGATCGGATTGAAATCTCTTTCAGGTGTATGCAATTTTTTCTTGAATTAAGTTTCTCTGTCGAGTTCTTTTGAATTGGCGGGCTGTATGTGTGTGCATTGTATGCCAGAAATGATAGATTGGGTGGTTTGTGTCTTGTGGCTCTTGCTTTTGGCTCTTGTGCGGTTGCAATCATTTCGGCTCTGATGTGTTGTGTTCGAGTCTTTCGTGTTCATACCTGTTTGGCGTACGGACCGTGTCCAAGACCCTGTACCAGTTCGTGTGGTGTCTTGACGTGTCATGATTGGGTACCGACTTTGGGGCACAATTCTTGTAGCTATATTTGGAGTCCTGAATTGCATCGGGGGTTCATGTCCTGAATAAGGATTAGTGAACGGGTATTTTTGTCTATTCTTTAGTAGCTTATCTCTTTTTTTGATTATTGTGTGTTTTATTTTTAAATCAAATAGATTTATATCTTTGTATATGCTGGAAACTCTGTGGAGTTTTGGATCTGGAGCCTTATTTGAAATAGGAGGGAGTGACCGTTATTTTTAAATTCAATTGTGGATTGTTCTGTAGTCATCTTTGTGTGAGTTTCTTGTTTTAAGAATTTGGCTTTAGACCTATTTGAAGGTTTCTGTTAACTGGGATGGTTTTAATTGTGTCTTCTGAGTTTGAATGGGACTTCTCCTGGACTTGAGAACAAGAATGGTCAAGACCAAGCTGATGCATACTCTCAAATGTAGTTAGGTGTTCTGCAAGTAGAACCCTGGGTTTGGACAGTTGGTGCTTAGTAGAGTTGCTTTAATAAGAAAGGCTGGTATAGATTTGATTGCTTGCTGCATACATTCGACTAGAAATAAACTCTTTTAGTTAATTACCCTTGAAGCAGGTTATCCTGAAATATTCTGGGTTGGAGTTAAGTTATTTATGTTACTACTCTATGTGTAATGATTGTCTAAAAGTTCATATTTCCCTATTAATAATATCACCACTTATTTAAAATTCAGTAGAGGATATATCACGTTACATGTTTAAGTATGGTGTTGCCTGGAGAAGTAGAAATTATTTAGATGAGAATTTATAATAAATTTAGGAAGTAAATGATTATAACATTTGGATAAGAAATATTATGGTAGTAAGTTATGTTTAACTCATTAGCAAGGAATGGTTAACTAAGTAAATTGTAATGGAACCTTTAGTTAAAACGTCTTCTTCTTTTTTAAACCCTAACCAATTTATAAACAACAGGAGGACATCCACCTCCATTCATTACTTGTACTTTCACAGAGCAAGGCAAGTACATTCAATGGTCTTGTGCACTTACATTCATACCTTGTACTTCTCTTGATGACATAATATGACACGATATTTGGTACTCTTGTACATTTCATGTACTAACTTGTAGTCGGGGAAGGGAAATACACTAGCTATGTGACCAAACCCATGTTCTGATATTCATGTAGATAGCTTAGGCCTCGCACCGTGCAAGCTGGTCCTAAGCCGTACCGATATTCATGTACTCCTGTTCTTATTCCTGTACTCACCACAGTCGGTCACATAGGCTAGTTGTATTTTAAATATTGTGCACATGACATGTCTTGTACTTTAGGTTCACGGTTTACATTCTTGTACTTTATTTTTTGTACTTCTTGGGTTTACACTCATGTACTTTCATGTTCTTTTCCTGTACTTTACATTCCATTTTCTCTTGTGCTCAATTCCATATCATGACGTTCTTGTTCATTACCTAGAACTGTACTTTGCTCTGCTCCTCATTGGATATGTTGCAGGTGAGATAGAGGCGATATATGACACGTACTATGGCCGTGAGCCTGCTAAGGTGATAAAGACAGCTGGAGCTGCACTAGACCTAGAGGCCGAGGAAGCCTATCAATCTTTCCTTTATATGCTTACATTCATTGTATGTGTGACTTTAGACTTTACCTTACTTTCTGGACGAATGTAATAATCATAGAATTGTACTTTGAATTTTGGCATTGTTTATAGATGCTGTGATTTGTACATATTTATATTGACTTTTTAGATTCTCTAGCTTGGTACAGCTTACTACGTTGAGTCTTCCAACGTAGGCTGGGCGTGTCCGACTTGTGTCCGGTTATTTGGGAGCGGGTCGTGACAGAAGGTCGCCGATCTGACATTTCAGGCGAATTTTACCAAAGGGCTCGCTCTTTTCCGCTTTGAAGCCACTGATTGTTGTGTTCGAGGATGTCAGCTGATGCATCGGAACCCTTAAAGTTTGAAGCAGGCTTCTTGGGATAATGCTCAAAGAGGAACCTGGGTCGATGTGGATGAGGTCGACCTTAATGGCATCGACATACCCCATATAGTACGGTGGGTGTTTGTGTCGGTTATTCTTTAGCAACATATCTTATTGGGTGAAAGTGATACTGGGAATCACTTCAACCATGTTATGGTAATGTGGATAAGCTGCGGTATCCACTTTCGGTGTCAGAACCAGGGTGAGGAAGGACTCGACGTTCTGTAAAGCTTCACTGAGCGCATCTCGGGTCTCCTTAGAGAGGCGGAGGAGGTCGAAAAGTGATAATATAGCCGGAGTATTAGCCAGCTGCCTAGAATATCGAAGTTGTCGGGCTTGATAGGCCCGATTGCCGGATCCTTTCTGAGAGGTTTGACAAAGCACACCTCCTGCCATTTTTGTTTGTCCACGGTAGGGGTCCGGGATGGACCCGTCTTTGGTGCCTCAGGGATCTGAGGTGGACCTGCTCCTGATATATCTGGGACAGGGGGAGTATTTGGTAGAGACTCCCCTGGTCTGGAGCCTGGCTCTCCTCTTGCCTCTGCACTGAGCGGGTGGTCACTAGAGCATCGTTGGTCGACGTCGAGACTATACGGCTTGCCTTACTTTTCTTTCCTTTCGCTGAAAGGGTCATAGATAAATCATGTCGAAAACCATGTCAGGATGTATCCACATGACTTTGCCTTAAGGCATGGAGAACGGGACGAGTCCTTGAGCGTTGTCACATGTTGGCGGAAGGTTGACTACCTTTATCATCGCCTTTGGCATAGGGATGATGCCATCTTGTACGTCTATGGCTAGAAAACTCCCGAACAGGAGAGGAACCATGTTGGCCTTAACGGTCTTCTTTTCGTAATCCAACGATATGACGTTGGTGTTTGTCACAACCCGCACCCGGAGTAAGGGCACGAGTGCGGCACAGCGTCCAGCCTACGCAGGAGAAACGGCGTAGAACGCTGTCTAGGTCTACTATCTAACAACAGTTATGATATCAAAACCGGTCGAGAACGGTCAACTCCGAATGGAGGACAAGCAATGACAATATAATATAATCAATCACAAACTCTAAGAAAGATAGATGATACCGAAAGATAAAGACAACAAGATATGAAATATCATCCAGAAGAGCCAACACAGAAATAATACAAGTCTAGAGTCAACAATCTCTAATACAAATACTAAAATAATAACAAACCAAAATATAATCTGGAGACAAAGTCCAGTACCAAACCAATCTAACTAAGCTAAACTAATGCCTCATCGGTGGGAGCTAACCCCTGCTGAACTAGGGTATCCAAGTCTAGGCTAACTACGTCATGAGGACCGTAGTTGGTAGGACACTCGACCTCGCCAGAATCTGTAAAATATTGTCAACATATCCAGTCAGGATGGAACGAGCACAAATCTAAAATAACAGTTCTAGTAAGACGATATTAAAAATGTAGCAGTAAATAGACAAAAATATACAAGGTAAAATAATATGTACATGAATCATGTTAAGGCATATCAAGACTGTAACTGAATGTAAGAACAAGAAAACAGTATATATCATGTACGAAAATTCGAACTATATTTATGTGAGTTTAGTATTATTTTTAACATGTGATCGGCTTGGGTTGCACAGGAGAAAAAGGGCCTGGCAAGGTATACGTGAAGTGTATGGCTAACACTCTTAAGGAACATGAATCACAGGAGAAAAAATGATCACATATCTACGCTAAGTACCCCCATCCCCGACTAGTAAAGTGGATCCACTAATGACATGTCATGGCACATGATTCTCCGAGGAGGTAGCGAGCCTTCGCAGGAATCATGTCTATACAATGTAGAGGAAAAACATGCACAGGGTATACCAAGGAATACAAGAAATAACACCTCATGACGGGATGCAGACAAATACCAATCCGTGTGAACAATGTGACAAGAGAACAATGATATCTACTCTAAATAAAAGAAACATAGACGATATCCTAAAACAAAAATACTATAAGAGAATGTACTCGCCTGAGATCTGGTGGAATATGTCAACTGTGTAATCTGGCTCAGAGTGAAATCACGGACCTAAAGATGAGATATCATGAGTTAATTAGGGTTTAATAGTGTATGACATAATTTCTAGTATATGTTATACAATCTAGGTCAAACTCAGTCATACTAAGTTATACCAAGCCAAACTAAGTCACACTAGGTCAATCTATGTCAATCTAGACTATACAAAGTCAATCTAAGTCATACTAGGCCTAACAAAGTCAAACTAGATCATGGCAAGTCAAATAAAGTCAAACTATGTCGATTTAAGTCAAAGGTTGACTTACAGTTGACTTTTGGTCAAACAATCAACTCTGGTCAACCCGGGACAATTCATAGTCCACTCTAGTCAAACTAGGTCAATGGATGACTCACAGTTGACTTTTGGTCAACTGGTCAACTCTGGTCAAGTTTTGGTCAATTTTAGGCTAAAGTTGACTTTTGATTGACTTTTAGTCAAAACAGTCAACCATGGTAAAACGTGGTCAACTCTAAGTCATGTACCCTATTCCTCACCATTACCAACCAAGCTATCATAATTCTAACCATATCTTAATCATGTTATCTCATCTTAAATATAGGGTATTAACTTAACTCTTACCCCATTACCTTACCAAGGTAAACCCATTACCTTAGCCTCTAACCAAAACCTTAACCTACTTTACCCTGACTCTATGTAACCCCTAATACCCTACCAAGGTAATCTAACCCTATCTTAGTATCTCGATACCGTACCATAGTATCTTGATATCTCATTTGCTAATAAAGTAAATATTCGATTACCTTAAGGTAAATGGTAACTTTGAGATACCATATTGGTGTCCTTAAAATAATACTCTACTAAACTCTAACTAGCACTCTAACCAAGATACCACTTGGTATCCTATTCTAGACACTAACACACACTCTAACTTATCTTGGATACTAACATATATCTACTACCTACTATCTAACTCATATCATAACTTATCTCATATCATACCATCTAACTTTTCTAACTTATTACCTATCTACTATCCAACTACAACTCTATATCAACAATCTAAACCACATTCGTAACTCACTAACACGAGGATACCATATCAACCTTGGTCATAAGGTAAACTAATCATTTACCTTGAAGGTAAAGACAATTCATATTTACCTTAAGATACTAACTTAGTATCATGAGATACTAAGATACCCATCAAACATCTAATTAACTAACTATCTAATGTACTAACATAACATCTTAACTAATATCTAACATATAACCTATAAAGACTAACTTGCTAACATACCAATATCTAGAACTAACATAACCTACTAACATATCAATATCTAACATACTAGATATCTAACATCAAACTATCTAACAACATATCAAATATCTAACAAAATACTAACCTCTACTATCTAACAGACACTCATACTAACAAATATTACCTAACAAATATATATATATATATATATATATATATATATATATATATATGTACATATATATATATATGTACTATATCATACATATACTCGACAACCTATGACACCTACATTCCCTTAATATCTACACTAAATAGGCTCATAGGTTACACAAAATGCCTATGTCGTATAGTCACTCTTCTACTTAAAATCAATACTGTACCAATTGGGCCTTCACTAAATTTTAGGATTAAAGTATGTTGTAGATCTTTGTGTTAGCTTTCTGAAACTTCAAACGGATCGTATTTTTGTGTCCGGATGCTCCCAAAATCGCGAAAACACCGAAACGCGTTCGTCTTTCGGACAGCTGACACTCAAACAGTTTAACAGAGACTTCTAGAATGTATTTTAACTAATAATATATATATTTGGAAAGCTAACTTTGATATGGTTCTTTTTAAAAAATGGAAGATTAATCGGAGTTCTAAGCTAAAAGTTATGACATTTCTAAGTTGCTATGGCTACTAAAAACGTGGATGAATATTATGACGAATTTGGGTTGTTTGGACAAAAGAAACATATCTCACTCTCCACACCACTCAAGACACACGTCAAACCACACTCCCCTCTCCTCTAACATAAGCACACCACTAACAACGTATCCACACACGTCTAAATATATGAAATATATCTAACATACCTATTATATATATACGAAATAGTCCATTATATAAAGAGACAATAAAATGACAAGTTGAGACTAAAAATATGACATGTAGACTAAACCACTTAGATCTAACCATGGGTATCCAAATGAAACTCATGCTAACCATCCTAACTAACATCAATCCATCCTCTAACACATGTAAATCTGAAATTAAAAGACAATAAATCCTATGGGGCATAAACAGAAACACATGGTATGCCCCTTTTGGAATCTCTCCATGGGGGACACCAAACCTATCCCAAACTCCTAAAGAGGAATCAAAAGAGCCTCTAAAACATTTCTAATGGTGGTTCATGCATGGGGGTGATTCATATGAATGAAAAACTAATTGAAATGGAAGAGAAAGTGAAATAGAGAGATGGTTATACCTATCGGGAGTGGGATTCCAATGATACTCTCAAGGACATGGCTCCGATACGAAGATCCTTCCAAAATAGACACTCCACCTTGTACTTTGATCCAAATCTTTGCTAGCACCCTCCGTTGATAGTATGAGAATGTTGGATGGAAGTTTTGGTGGAGGAATGAAGAGATTTGGAGATCAAATCAAAGAGGGAAGCTATCTAATTTGGGGAAGAACACTGTGTGAAAGTAAAGAGGCAAGATGGAATGAAATAAAAGGAAGAGAGGCTAACCTACCTATAGTGGCTACCATTAAACCCTATTTGGGCCTTGGGAGAAAGCCCAATAAGGCCTCAACTAGTCCTCTTGGTCAATTTTAAGTTAGGTTCAAGTTTGGGATCAAAAGGGTTAAATTTAAGCCTCTAACTTAACCAATCTAACAAGTGGGATTAGTCTAAACTTACTTAGTTAGTGGGGTTTGTGGGCCATGACTAACTAATCTTGGAGTCCCGTATAGAGTCTAAGCTACCCGGGTCACTAACACATGTCGAAACGAAACGAAACTCAAACCCATCTAAACAAATCCCGTAAAATAAATATTAAAATATAAAAATTCCCAAAATACTAAAATATGAAAAATGACCAAAATTACCATACATCAATTTAAATAATATTAAAATAATCTAAAATTCACCAATTAATGAAAATCCTAAATATTTCAAAAGTCACAAAATGACCAAAATACCCTTAGCCTAAAAAGTAGTAATTAGCTAATCTAATCATATGGGTTAGGCCTCCATGGTCATAGTTAGTCTCTAAGCTAAGCAGCTCTAAGGTTACACTAGCCAAAAAAAATCATAAAATACTAATTTAATGATATTAAAATAATCAAAATTCACCAATAAATCAATAACATGATTTAAATATATTATTAAATAATTAATTTTACAAAAGCTCAAAATTATCCTTGTTTTAGAAAGTGGTGGTTACAAATCTACCATCTTTAGAAAAATTTTGTCCTCGAAGTTAAGACGGTCGTACTCCTTCTAGGTTAAACCCCCAAAAATTAAGGTTAAGAAAACTATATCTAAAACATACAAATTTTGGTCCTACTGGTCATGATATTATGGTCTTGATCAGGGTCACTACACTACCTATCACAGCACAAAACATCCTGACATGTACTAATAGAATCACACAACAAGATGGACAGAAGAACAGAAAAGGCAAACATGTTAACCCGTCACCCATAGCGTCGGTCTACTCGACTGTCAGCGCAAAAGCCCTAACCCTTTGGGGTATATCCCTCTGATGGTGCGGGGCATGGTGCTGCGCTACATGTAGCCTAGCTCCCTCTATCTGATCTATAATACTCAATTAACATCCACACCAATATTCTATTCCATCATACTAGGGCACCATCTATATGGTATCTATTCTAAAATCTGATAATTATACCCGTCTATCCAGAACCATGTTACCATAATCCATGTTACGCCAGTAAGTACAACAGCGATAATCTATAGAGTTTGCAACTAAGGTACATACCTCTAGAATTATGGTATTTAAAATTTTTATATTGCCGCTAGCTTGGCTGCAAAAACTTTAAATTCCCACATCCGAGAAATATATCCAAAATCAGACTCTATCTCATCGCTAAACCAGCTAATATGGCTATAGAAGACTCTAGATTCCATGACTGAGACAACCTAGCCCATAATATTATCTTGGTAGAAAATTATGTTAATAATGAATACCAAGAATCAAATTCAATGATGAACAAGAAAGTAGACATAAACTGTCGGAATCAAATTTCGAGATAGTTTATAATGAGATTCTTAAGGATCATCCCAGGAATCTTCTCAATTAGTCCTAACTGTGATTGTGTAACCTCTTTGCTAAAGCCTATTCCTTAGTTTCTATTGCAGGCGCTTAGCAGTACAGCTAATTGTTGCACTACCACAACATCGTACTAATGCAACTCTCGACCTGCATGGGCTACCACTAAAAATCTATCACGACCCGTACCCGGAGTAAGGGCATGAGTGCGTGGAAGCATCCCAGCCTACGCTACAGAAACGATGTAGAACGCTGTCTAGGTCTACTATCTAACAACAGTTATGATATCCAAACTTGTCAAGAACGATCAACTCCGAATGGACGACAAGCAACGACAATATAACATACTCAATCACAAACTCTAAGAAAGATAGATAATACCGAAAGATAAAGACAATAATATATGGAATATCATCCAGAAGATCCAATACAGAAATAATACAAGTCTAGAGTCAACAATCTCTAATACAAATACTAAAATAATAACAAGCCAAAATGTAATCTGGAGATAAAGTCTAGTACCAAACCAATCTAGCTAAGCTACACTAATGCCTCATCGGCGGAAGCTAACCCCTGCTGAACTAGGATCTCCAAGTCTATGCCAACTATGTCATGAGGACCGTAGTAGGTAGGACATTCGTTCTCGCCATAATCTGTAAAATTTTGTCAACATATCCAGTCAGGATGGAACGAGCACAAATCTGAAATAACAGTTCTAGTTCGACGATATTAAAAATGTAGCAGTAAATAGAGAGAAATATACAAGGTAAAATAATGTAAACATGAATCATGGTAAGGCATATCAAGACTGTAACTGAATGTAAGAACAAGAAAACAGTATATATCATGTACCAAAATCTAGAACTATATCTATGTGAGTTTAGTATTAGTTTCAATATATGATCGGCTTGGGTTACATAGGAGAAAAAGGGCCTGGCTAGTCATACGTGAAGTGTATGGCTAACACTCTCAGGAAACAGGAATCATAGAAGTAAAAATGATCACATATCTACGCTAAGTACCCCCATCCCCGACCAGTAAAGTAGATCCAGTAATGACATGTCATGGCACATGATTCTCTGAGGAGGTAGCGAGCCTTTGCAGGAATCATGCCTATACAACGCACAGGAAAAACTTGTATAGGTTATACCAAGGAACACAAGGAATAACATCTCATGACGGGATCCAGACAAATACCAATCCGTGTGAACAATGTGACAAGAGAACAAGGATATCTACTCTAAATACAAGAAACATAGATGATATCATAAAACAGAAATACTATCATAGAATGTACTCGGCTGAGATCTGGTGGAATATTTCAACTGTGTAATCTGGCTCCAAGTGAAATCACAGACCTAAAGATGAGATATTATGAGTTAATTTGGGTTTAACAGTATATGGCATAATTTCTAGTATATGTTATGCAATCTAGGTCAAACTCAGTCATACTAAGTCACACCAAGCAAAACTAAGTCACACTAGATCAATCTAAGTTAATCTAGATTATACAAAGTCAATATTAGTCATACTAGGCCTAACAAAGTCAAATTAGGTCAAGGCAAGTCAAACAAAGTCAAACTAGGTCAATGTAAGTCAAAGGTTGACTTACAGTTGACTTTTGGTCAAATAATCAACTCTGGTCAACCCTGGTCAACCATAGTCAATTCATAGTCCACTCTAGTCAAATTAGGTCAATGGTTGACTCACAGTTGACTTTTGGTTAACTTGTCAACTCTGGTCAAGTTTTGATCAATTTTAGGCTAATGTTGACTTTTGGTTGACTTTTAGTCAAAACAGTCAACCATGGTCAAACGGGGTCAACCCAAAGTCATGTACCCTATTCCTAACCATTACCAACCAAGCTATCCTAATTCTAACCATATCTTAATCATTTTATCTCATTTTAAATATAGGGTATTACCTTAACTCTTACCCCATTACCTTACCAAGGTAAACCCATTACCTTAGCCTCTAACCAACACCTTAACCTACTTTACCCTCACTCTACGTAACCCCTAATACCATACCAAGGTATTCTAACCCTATCTTAGTATCTCGATACCGTACCATGGTATCTTGATATCTCACTTGCTAATAAAGTAAATATTCAATTACCTTAAGGTAAATGGTAACTTTGAGATACCATATTGGTGTCCTTAAAATACCACTCTACTAAACTCTAACTAGCACTCTAACCAAGACACCACTTGGTATCCTATTCTAGACACTAACACATACTCTAAGTTATCTAGGATACTAACATATATCTATTACCTACTATCTAACTCATATCATAACTTATCTCATATCATACCATCTAACTTTTCTAACTTATTACCTATCTACTATCCAATTACAACTCTATGTCAACAATCTAAACCACATCCATAACTCACTAACTCACTAACACACTAATACTAGGATACCATATCAACCTTGGTCATAAGGTAAACTAATCATTTACCTTGAAGGTAAAGACAATTTATATTTACCTTAAGATAACAACTTTGTATCATGAGATACTAAGATACCCCTCAAATATCTAATTAACTAACTATCTAATGTACTAACATAACATCTTAACTAATATCTAACATTTAACCTATACAGACTAACTTGCTAACATACCAATATCTAGAACTAACATAACCTACTAACATATCAATATCTAACATAGTAGATATCTAACATCAAACTATCTAACAACATATCAAATATCTAACAAAATACTAACCTCTACTATCTAACTAATACTCATACTAACAAATATTACCTAGCAAATATATATATATATGTACTGTATCATACATATACTCGATAACCTATGATACCTACATTCACCTAATATCCATACTACATAGGCTCAAAGGTTACACAAAATGCCTATGTCGTATAGTCACTCTTCTACTTAAAACCAATACTGTACCAATTGGGCCCTCACTAAATTCTAGGATTAAAGTATGTCGTAGCCCTTTGTGTTAGCTTTTCGAAACTTCAAACGGATCACATTTTCGTATCCGAAAGCTCCCGGAATTACGAAAACACCGAAACGCGTTCGTCTTTCGGACAGCTGACACTCAAACAGTTTTACAGAAAGTTCTTGAATGTATTTTACCTATTAATATATATATTTGGAAAGATAACTTTGATACGGTTCTTTGAAAAAATGGAAGATTAATCAGAGTTCTAAGCTAAAAGTTATGATATTTCTAAGTTGCTATGGCTACTAAAAACGTGGATGAATGTTATGACAAATTTGGGTTGTTTGGACAAAAGAAACACATCTCACTCTCCACACCACTCAAGACACACATCAAACCACACTCCCCTCTCCTCTAACACAAGCACACCACTAACAACGTATCCATACACGTCTAATTATATGAAATATATCTAACATACCTATTATATATATACAAAACAGTCCATTATATAAAGAGACACTAAAATGACAAGTTGGGGATAAAAATATGACATATAGTCTAAACTACTTAGATCTAACCATGGGTATCCAAAATGAAACTCATTATAACCATCCTAATGAACATCAATCCATCCTCTAACACATGTAAATCTGAAATTAAAAGACAATAAATCTTATGGGACATAAACACAAACACATGGTGTGCCCCTTTTGGAATCTCTCCATGGGGGACACCAAACCTATCCCAATCTCCTAAAGAGGACTCAAAAGTGCCTCTAAAACATTTCTAATTATGGTTCATACATGGGGGTGATTCCTATGAATGCAAAACTAACTAAAATGGAAGAGAAAGTGAAATAGAGAGATAGTTATACCTATCGGGAGTGGGATCCCAATGATACTCTCAAGGACACGACTCCGATACGAAGATCTTTATAAAATGGATACTCCTCCTTGCACTTTGTCACGCCCCAGAACCAGAATACTGGAGAGCGGGGGCAGACACAGCCAGCTACGTATATTGAAAATAGAATATATCTCAACTATACGGTCACGGCTGTCTAGATATGAGGGTTTACTACAAGCCAGCAGTCTCTTAAGGTCGAGCCTATTGTCTCAATCTCCAGCAATTAACAGAGTTACAAGATGTTTAGAGCATCAAATATATATATATAAGGCGTCCCAAATATTACATATTGGATGATCATGAAGCTAGTCGTACAAAATGATAGGACTAGCAAGAGTTCAGTCATACATGATCAACCCTAGGATTTGTTAATCATGTTTACAGCCCGTAGGCAGACAATAAGTAAATGTGCATCGAGCTAACAGGTGCTCGTCGGCTAAACGCCTCAAAGAATAAATTTACATATAAGTGGGTGAAACAAAAAGGGAAAACCCACTCTTGGCCCGGGTTCCGTCTAGTTGTCACCATTGGGCTGGAAGCTTGGTAGATCCTCGGGAGCCGCTCCGAAATCTGGCCATACAAAACCAGCTGGGTCAAACCCCAGAAAGAGCAAGTGCCACAAGGGAGGCCACAAATAAGAACAAAAGCCAGCATATCAAAACATAAAGAATAAAAGGAAAGTACAAGTAAAATAAAAGTACACAGAGCGATAAATGACTAGGGACGTGGAACCATTCCGGGAGCCAGGTTACAATCCTTAAACCAAACAAGGACCGGGATTGTACCCCTTCGCTTGAATAGCTCACTGTCCCTACCCATTTATCGTTAGAGATAAGTAAAACAATCATGATCAAGAGTTCCAGGTACAAGGGCTAGAGAAGACTTAGACAGAGCTGGACACCATTCATTCACAATCGGCCAAACAAGTACTACGGCTTACTACTTTAACTAACTAGGGTTATCACAAGCCTAATTACTAACAAGATGCAAGTGAGAAACTCCCAGTCCCAAGCCCTGCAGACCATCCAGTTATCCTTCCGCGGGTTGAGAGTTATAGGTGGGTACATCGCCCGGGAGACAAATGTACCCTTAGGTGACTTAGAGGGTGCAACACATGACAGTGTGCTGGAAATGTGCTCTACTCGTCGGCAAGCTACAAGTCCATTAATGCCTCCAGATAACGAGACTGCCTGTGACCGGGAATTCTCCATGTTCTAATTTGGCCTACTCATTACCTAGTCCAATTTTAGTGTGAGTCCCTGGCCGTGGTACCCAGGGAGTCACGTCCTAGACATGATGCAAGACAAGACAAGTGGATTGTACAAGCAAGCAAGCAGGAACACCCACGGTGTCAAGGCAAGTCAAGTTAAGTTATCAAGTCAAGTCAAGTTAAGAGTGCGCCGCCACGGCCACTATCAAGTTATCAAGATAATTCATGTCAGGGTACTTGTCAGGAGTGCGCCACGACGGGCCACTATCATGTCAGGTCGGGTCATGTCAGGAGTGCACCACTACGGGTCGCTGTCATGTTATGCTAGTTCATTGTCATACCAGGCCATATACAATAGTTATTCCAAATATACAAGTAAAATCAAGTTCATGACAAAAGGCGTAAGGATATAAAATGGGCGTAAAATACCTGATACAATACCAATATATATAGGATCATAAAAGAGCCAAGACCAAGAAATAACAAATTTATCATAAACAAGTAGGTAGCACAAGGGGGTCAAAGGTTGGGCTACGCAGGGTATAGACTGCACATACAAGGCTGCGCAAGAGTTGTCTTGCGCAAGGGTTACATTGCGCAAGGGTTACATTGCGCAAGGTGAGCAGTACGCAAGCAATACGCAATGCACAGTACGCAAGCCACTACGCAATGCACAGTACGCAGGCCAGCATACGCAGGGGCTACGCAAGTCACTACGCAATGCACAGTACGCAGGCCAGCATACGCAGGGGCTACGCAAGTCACTACGCAATGCACAGTACGCAGGCCAGCATACGCAGGGGCTACGCAAGTCACTACGCAATGCACAGTACGCAGGCCAGCATACGCAGGGGCTACGCAAGCCACTACGCAAGCAATACGCAATGCACAGTACGCAAGCCACTACGCAATGCACAGTACGCAGGCCAGCATACGCAGGGTGCAATACGCAGGGTGCAATACGCAGGGTGCAATACGCAGGGGGCAATACGCAGGATGCAATACGCAGGGTGCAATACGCAGAAGACCCTAAGCAAAGGTTCTACGCAAGCAACACTACGCAGGAGCTCTACGCAGAGGCCGTACGCGGGAGCCGCGTGGCCAACAAAAGGGAAAGGCTATGTTCTTCTCCTACCTCTGTCCGAGAGGAAGAACACCCAACCCAAAAACTTCAATACTTCATAACTTTGCCAAATCAAAACCAAATTTAGATTTTCAAAGCTCTAACTTGAGTAAAATTGAATTCTCTTCCATATGGAAGCATCAAAAACCCATAAAATCCAACTAAAATAGATCAAAACCATGTAAATCCGAAAATAGTTAAAACCTAGATCTAGAACAATGGAGACTCCAAATCACAAAATTCCAAGTTCTAATGTTGTTCTCCATGTCCAAATCTAGCTAATGAACAAATAAAAGTGGTGCTTATTTAATGGCAAGATGCACTTGCCTATGGGTGTTGGTGGAGGAAGAAGAAGAAGAAGAAGAAGAAATAAATGGAGAATTATGGAGGAGAGAGAAAGTAGGTGGGTTATAATGAGGGTGTTGTGGTGTAATGGAGGTGGTGTGTAGGCTATGGTGTTCCATCATGACAAACCAAACCAAACCAATCTCCAAAATAAAACCAAGCCATGGTCTAAAACCCATTTACAAGAATTCAAAAATCCGCAAGTCGAGAATAATAAAATACGTGCCAAAATCCAAATACGAGCATAATACGAAATACGGAAAATGAGGATGACAACTCTACCCACCTTCAAAGAATTCCGTCCGCGGAATTAAATCAAGGAGCTAGAGATTGCCACGACAAGCTATACTAAGCACAGACAAGCTACACTAAGCAGTTCAATCATACAATCATACAATGCAAGCAAGGAAGGGAAAGCGTAAGGTATAAGAAAGACATTATACCTCACGAGTCAAACAGGTAGGGATATCGCGATCGGATGTCGTCCTCACGCTCCCATGTTGACTCACCTAGAGAGTGATGACCCCAAGCAACACGGACTAAGTTAATAGTCTTGTTCTTGAGCGTCTTTTCCCTCCGGTCCAATATAGACACGGGCCTCTCCTCATACGAAAGGTTGGTACCAACCACCAATTCCGAATGATCTAGGATATGGCTCGGGTCCGGGATGTACCGTCTTAATTGGGATACATGGAATACATTATGTACCTCACTTAGCGACGGCGGAAGAGCGAGACGATAGGACACATCACCTACTCGCTCTAGAATATCGAACGGCCCTATATACCTAGGACTAAGCTTTCCCCGTACGCCAAAACGAATGACGCCGCGGGTAGGCGAGATCCTAAGGAATACATGGTCGCCGACGGCAAATTCTAAGGAACGCCGATGAGCATCGGCCCAATGGCGCTGACGATCCTGAGCAACTCGGAGGTGATCTCTGACTTTCCTGACCACTTCAACCGTCTGAGAAATCAGTTCTGGACCGAGCATCTGCCTCTCTCCGACATCGTCCCATGCTAACGGAGATCTGCACTTCCTGTCATACAGAGCCTCGAAGGGTGCCATCTGGATACTGGCCTGGAAACTATTGTTGTACGAGAATTCCACCAGGTGCAGGTGATCCTCCCACGAACCACCGAAGTCAAGGGTACATGACCGTAACATATCCTCAAGAGTTTGTATAGTACGCTCTGACTGCCCATCTGTCTGCGGATGATACGCTGAGCTGAACTTGAGACGAGTCCCCAAACTTTGATGAAGACTGCGCCAGAAGTGCGATGTGAATCTCGTATCCCTGTCTGATACTATGCTGACTGGCACTCCATGAAGTCGGACGATCTGCCTGAGATACATTTCTGCTAGCTGCGCCGTCGACTGTCCAACTCTAAATGGAAGAAAGTGTGCCACCTTGGTAAGCCTGTCTACAATGACCCAAACAGCATCTCTGCCTGCCGGAGATCTGGGTAACCCAGTCACGAAATCCATGGTTATGTGTTCCCATTTCCATTCTGGGATCGGTAAAGGTTGAAGAAGTCCAGCTGGCCTCTGATGTTCAGCCTTGACTTGTTGGCAAACCAAACATCGAGAGACATACCGGGCTATCTCCCTCTTCATACCATTCCACCAAAAGTGCTGACGAATATCTCTGTACATCTTTGTGCCGCCTGGGTGGATGGAATACTGCGAACTGTGAGCCTCTGCCATGACTTCCTGTCTGATATCTCCACTGGGTACACAAAGACGCGTGCCGTGTCGAAGTGTACCATCTTCATGAATACATAACTCTGGCCTTCTTCCTGCCTCGCACTCTGCTCTGAGCCGCTGAATCTTGGAATCTGTTAACTGTGATGTCCGGATCCTCTCAACTATGGTGGACTGAATCTGTAGGCTGGCCATCAAGGCCACATTGGAAGGAAGAATCACTTCAATTCCCATCTTCTGAAGATCTGACAATAGCTCTGGTTGCGCTGTTAGGAGGTAGACTCCGGCTCTCCTGCTCAATGCATCTGCTACCACGTTGGCCTTCCCTGGGTGATACTGCAAGTCCACATCATAGTCTACAAGTAGCTCGAGCCATCTTCTCTGCCGCATATTAAGATCCTTCTGGGTGAAAACATACTTCAGGCTCTTGTGATCAGTAAACATCTCCACTCTGTCTCCGTACAAGTAGTGCCTCCACAACTTAAGTGCAAACACTACTGCTGCTAGCTCCAAGTCGTGGGTCGGGTAATTCTTCTCATGATCACGGAGTTGACGTGACGCATAAGCAATTACCTTCCCATGCTGCATCAAAACACATCCCAATCCTCTGCCTGAAGCGTCACAATAAACTGTGAATCCTCCGGTCCCATCTGGAAGGGTGAGAATGGGAGCCGTTATCAAACCTCGCTTCAACTTCTCAAACGATTCCTGACATTCTGCTGTCCAAACGAACGGCACCTCCTTACGGGTCAACTGGGTCATCGGCGCTGAAATCCTTGCAAAATCTGAGACGAACCGCCGGTAGTAGCCGGCCAATCCAAGAAAGCGGCGAACTTCTGCCACTGAGCTGGGTACTGGCCATGACTCGATAGCCACAATCTTTTGGGGATCCACTTCCACTCCTCCTCTGGTAATGATGTGACCCAAGTACGAAATGCGATCGAGCCAGAACTCGCATTTACTGAACTTGGCGTACAACTGGTGCTCTCTGAGAATCTGGAGAACCACTCGGAGATGCTGCTCATGCTCTGCCTCACTTTTGCTGTAGACCAGGATATCATCAAGGAATACTATCACAAACTGATCCAAGTAAGGCATAAAAATATGGTTCATGAGATCCATGAACACTGCCGGCGCATTGGTCGCTCCAAAGGGCATAACCAGAAACTCCCAATGCCCGTACCTAGATCTGAACGCCGTCTTCGGGACGTCCTGCTCTCTGACTCTGATCTGGTGGTATCCTGACCGCAAGTCTATCTTCGAGAAAACTGAAGCCCCCTTGAGTTGATCAAACAAGTCATCTATCCTTGGAAGAGGGTATCTGTTCTTAATTGTCACTGAGTTCAAGGTACGATAATCTACACATAGCCTGGACGTACCATCCTTCTTTTTCACAAGAAGCATCGGGGCTCCCCAAGGCGATCCACTAGCACGAATGAATCCCTTGGTTCTGAGTTCTTCAATCATCTTATACAAAATCTCCAACTCTGAAGGCGCCATTCTGTAGACTCGCTCTGATACTGGTGCTGTCCCGGGAATCAAGTCGATGGTGAACTCGATCTCCCGCTCTGGTGGCATCCCTGGAAGTTCCTCTGGGAAGACATCTGGAAACTCTTCAACTATCCGGGGCAACTGCACTGCTGCTACTGCCATCCGCAATACTGGAGGAGAAGGCTCTACTGTGCCTCTGGAAAATGAAAACTCTGGCTCTCCGGGAATACTAAAGACAACTCTGCCAACATGGCAGTCTATCCTAGCATAATGGTTCCTCAACCAATCCATGCCTAGGACTACATCATAGTCTGCCATAGGGAATTCTATGAATCTAGCGGGGAACTCTCTACCGCTAACTACGATCCGACACGAGGAGAACACTCGATCTACTCCCACAAGACCATTACCAGTAAGTATATTGAGCCTCACTGATAATGACTCGGGCTCCAACCCTATCCGTGTCGCGAATCGTGCAGACATGAATGAATGCGATGCACCAGAATCAAATAATACGGATGCTGGAAAGGTGTTGACGAGAATAGTACCTGCCACTACCTCACCTGGTGCAACTTCTTCTTCCATGGTCATCATCATAGCCTGACCTCTAGCTGCGGGTCCCCTCTGCTGGAAACCCCTCTGTCGGCTCTGTGCTGGAGCCTGGGTGAACTGCTGCTGGTTCTGCTGTTGAAAGGCCTGGGCCTGGGGCGCCAATGGCCTCGGGTACTGCTGTTGCTGCTGCTGCGGGACTGGAACTGGGGCTGGTCCCCTCACCGAAGAACTAGAAAGGTTGGATGAGGATGGACCTCCCCTATTCGGGCAGGTCCCTATCTGGTGGTCTGCTCCTCCACAAGCCAGGCACAATCCCTGTGCCCTACGACACTCTGCCACTACATGGCCCGGCTTCCCGCAATGAGAATATCCCACCGCGGAAGACTGCTTCTGCTTCTGCTGCTGCGGGTACGTCGGGGTCGAATGCTGAACCGACGTCACTGAGGCCACCCGCCTCGGAGTTCCAATGGTTAATCCCCTAGCTGCCGGGGCTGGAGCTGAAGATTGGTGCATCTGGTTGTGGGACCATTTCCTGCCTCCGGTCCTGTCCACAATTCTCCGGGAGGTATACTCATGCCTCCTTGCTGCCTTCAACACTGCATCGAACGTCTGGTGCTCGAACTGCTCCACAGCTAATAATATCTCTAAGTGCAGCCCTTGCTGGAACCGCTGAGCCCTATCGAACTCGGTTGCCACCAAGGTGGGGGCGAACCTACTCAGCCTGGAAAACTCGGTCGCATAGCCATCGACCGTTCTGCCTCCTTGCTTCAAGTTGGTGAATCTGGTCTGCAGGTCGTACCGTGCCACCGCATCGAAGTACTTCGTCTGGAATTTTTCTCTGAACGTCGCCCAAGTGACTGGTGCTGCTAATCCCATGGCCTGAGCTGCCCACCAATCGCGAGCCAAGTCTAACAACTGTAGGCGTACCACCGCCACCTTCTCATTTTCAGGTGTCCTAGCCGCTTCTAGAACCACCTCGGTATCCTGAAGCCAAGCGTCCGCGGCAACCGCATCTTCACTGCCATCAAAGAAGGGAGGGTTCAAGCGCTTGAAACTGTTGGCCGCCTGATTTCCTTGGGGACCTCCTCGGTTTAGTGCATCATGTACTTCCTGGTACAAGGCATCGCCTCGACGATCTTGGGATGCAAGCAGTTCTCTGATAAGCCCTACCAAAGGTCCCTCATCCTGTCTAGCTGGTTGAACGGGCGGAGCTTCCTGAACTAGAGGTTCTGAGCCTCCGGGAAGCATAACTCGAGAGGCTACTCCAGAGTGCTGAGCTTGATCTTCTTGGCGCTGGGGTGCTTGTCGAGCTTCCTCTGGCTGGTTGGCAGGTCCGGGAGTAATGCCGCTGAAGAAGACGACATAGGGAACAATAAGGAAAGGACCAGGACAGATCAATGATACAAGCATGTGATCAGGTCAAGAATCTCAGGGATTTGAAGATACGAGTGGAGATCAAGGGCGAATATTGATTGAGACATCTATGGGTAAACCCTCACATTTCTTGATTGACAAGACCTGCATGGGCCACCACTTAAGCCGTGTCACGCCCCAGAACCAGAATACTGAAGAGCGGGGGCAGACACAGCCAGCTACGTATATTGAAAATAGAATATATCTCAACTATACGGTCACGGCTGTCTAGATATAAGGGTTTACTACAAGCCAGCAGTCTCTTAAGGTCGAGCCTATTGTCTCAATCTCCAGCAATTAACAGAGTTACAAGATGTTTAGAGCATCAAATATATATATATAAGGCGTCCCAAATATTACATATTGGATGATCATGAAGCTAGTCGTACAAAATGATAGGACTAGCAAGAGTTCAGTCATACATGATCAACCCTAGGATTTGTTAATCATGTTTACAGCCCGTAGGCAGACAGTAAGTAAATGTGCATCGAGCTAACAGGTGCTCGTCGGCTAAACGCCTCAAAGAATAAATTTACATATAAGTGGGTGAAACAAAAAGGGAAAACCCACTCTTGGCCCGGGTTCCGTCTAGTTGTCACCATTGGGCTGGAAGCTTGGTAGATCCTCGGGAGCCGCTCCGAAATCTGGCCATACAAAACCAGCTGGGTCAAACCCCAGAAAGAGCAAGTGCCACAAGGGAGGCCACAAATAAGAACAAAAGCCAGCATATCAAAACATAAAGAATAAAAGGAAAGTACAAGTAAAATAAAAGTACACAGAGCGATAAACGACTAGGGACGTGGAACCATTCCGGGAGCCAGGTTACAATCCTTAAACCAAACAAGGACCGGGATTGTACCCCTTCGCTTGAATAGCTCACTGTCCCTACCCATTTATCGTTAGAGATAAGTAAAACAATCATGATCAAGAGTTCCAGGTACAAGGGCTAGAGAAGACTTAGACAGAGCTGGACACCATTCATTCACAATCGGCCAAGCAAGTACTACGGCTTACTACTTTAACTAACTAGGGTTATCACAAGCCTAATTACTAACAAGATGCAAGTGAGAAACTCCCAGTCCCAAGCCCTGCAGACCATCCAGTTATCCTTCCGCGGGTTGAGAGTTATAGGTGGGTACATCGCCCGGGAGACAAATGTACCCTTAGGTGACTTAGAGGGTGCAACACATGACAGTGTGCTGGAAATGTGCTCTACTCGTCGGCAAGCTACAAGTCCATTAATGCCTCCAGATAACGAGACTGCCTGTGACCGGGAATTCTCCATGTTCTAATTTGGCCTACTCATTACCTAGTCCAATTTTAGTGTGAGTCCCTGGCCGTGGTACCCAGGGAGTCACGTCCTAGACATGATGCAAGACAAGACAAGTGGATTGTACAAGCAAGCAAGCAGGAACACCCACGGTGTCAAGGCAAGTCAAGTTAAGTTATCAAGTCAAGTCAAGTTAAGAGTGCGCCGCCACGGCCACTATCAAGTTATCAAGATAATTCATGTCAGGGTACTTGTCAGGAGTGCGCCACGACGGGCCACTATCATGTCAGGTCGGGTCATGTCAGGAGTGCACCACTACGGGTCGCTGTCATGTTATGCTAGTTCATTGTCATACCAGGCCATATACAATAGTTATTCCAAATATACAAGTAAAATCAAGTTCATGACAAAAGGCGTAAGGATATAAAATGGGCGTAAAATACCTGATACAATACCAATATATATAGGATCATAAAAGAGCCAAGACCAAGAAATAACAAATTTATCATAAACAAGTAGGTAGCACAAGGGGGTCAAAGGTTGGGCTACGCAGGGTATAGACTGCACATACAAGGCTGCGCAAGAGTTGTCTTGCGCAAGGGTTACATTGCGCAAGGGTTACATTGCGCAAGGTGAGCAGTACGCAAGCAATACGCAATGCACAGTACGCAAGCCACTACGCAATGCACAGTACGCAGGCCAGCATACGCAGGGGCTACGCAAGTCACTACGCAATGCACAGTACGCAGGCCAGCATACGCAGGGGCTACGCAAGTCACTACGCAATGCACAGTACGCAGGCCAGCATACGCAGGGGCTACGCAAGTCACTACGCAATGCACAGTACGCAGGCCAGCATACGCAGGGGCTACGCAAGCCACTACGCAAGCAATACGCAATGCACAGTACGCAAGCCACTACGCAATGCACAGTACGCAGGCCAGCATACGCAGGGTGCAATACGCAGGGTGCAATACGCAGGGTGCAATACGCAGGGGGCAATACGCAGGGTGCAATACGCAGGGTGCAATACGCAGAAGACCCTAAGCAAAGGTTCTACGCAAGCAACACTACGCAGGAGCTCTACGCAGAGGCCGTACGCGGGAGCCGCGTGGCCAACAAAAGGGAAAGGCTATGTTCTTCTCCTACCTCTGTCCGAGAGGAAGAACACCCAACCCAAAAACTTCAATACTTCATAACTTTGCCAAATCAAAACCAAATTTAGATTTTCAAAGCTCTAACTTGAGTAAAATTGAATTCTCTTCCATATGGAAGCATCAAAAACCCATAAAATCCAACTAAAATAGATCAAAACCATGTAAATCCGAAAATAGTTAAAACCTAGATCTAGAACAATGGAGACTCCAAATCACAAAATTCCAAGTTCTAATGTTGTTCTCCATGTCCAAATCTAGCTAATGAACAAATAAAAGTGGTGCTTATTTAATGGCAAGATGCACTTGCCTATGGGTGTTGGTGGAGGAAGAAGAAGAAGAAGAAGAAGAAATAAATGGAGAATTATGGAGGAGAGAGAAAGTAGGTGGGTTATAATGAGGGTGTTGTGGTGTAATGGAGGTGGTGTGTAGGCTATGGTGTTCCATCATGACAAACCAAACCAAACCAATCTCCAAAATAAAACCAAGCCATGGTCTAAAACCCATTTACAAGAATTCAAAAATCCGCAAGTCGAGAATAATAAAATACGTGCCAAAATCCAAATACGAGCATAATACGAAATACGGAAAATGAGGATGACACACTTTGATCCAAATCTTTGCTAGTACCCTCCTTTGATAGTATGGGAAGGTTGGATGGAAGTTTTGGTGGAGGAATGAAGAGATTTGGGGATCAAATCAAAGAGGAAAGCTATCTAATTTGGGAAAGAATACTTTGTGAAAGAAAGGAGACAAGATGGAATTAAATAAAAGGAAGAGACGCTAACCTACCTACAGTGTCTGCCATTAAACCCTATTTGGGCCTTGGGGGAAAGTCCAATAAGGCCTCAACTAGTCCTCTTGGTTAATTTTAAGTTAGGTTCAAGTTTGGGATCAAAAGGGTTAAATTTAAGTCTCTAACAAAACCAATCTAACAAGTGGGATTAGTCTAAACTTACTAACTTAATTAGTTGGGTTTGTGGACCATGACTAACTAATCTTGGGGTCCCGTCTAGAGTCTAAGCTACCCGGGTCACTAACACAAGTCGGAACGAAACGAAACTCAAACCCGACTAAACAATTCCCGTAAAATCAATATTAATATATAAAAATTCCCAAAATATTAAAATATAAAAAATAACCAAAATCACAATACCTTAATTTAAATATTATTAAGATAATCTAAAATTCACCAACTAATAAAAATCCTAAATAATTCAAGTCCCAAAATGACCAAAATACCTTCAGCCTAAAAAGTGGTAATTAGCTAATCTAATCACATGGGTTAGGCCTCAACGGTCATGGTTAGTCTCTAGGCTAAGCAGCTCTAAGGTTACACTAGCCAAAGAACAAAATCACAAAATACTAGTTTAATGATATTAAAATAATCAAAATTTACCAATAAATCAATAACATGATTTAAACATATTATTAAATAATCAATTTTATAAAAGTTCAAAATTACCCTTATTTTAGAAAGTGGTGGTTACAGCGTTAATAAGGCGCTGAATTTGTTCCTTCAACACATAGTAGTCCTGTGTTGAGTGATAGACGTACTGATGATAATGGTAGTACTTAGGATGGTCCACCTTTCCCACTTCATCAGGACGCCTGGGCACCGGGATGGACCGTTTGCCACTCTTCGTAAGCATCTCAAAGTGCTCCATCGTATCTTTGTCATTGAAGAAGTAAGTCTCCTTCGGCCTCTGCGCTTCCGCAGACTTGGTGTTCGCAGCTGCTGAACCTCTAGAGATGTTGATGGTCATGGCTTGCTGCGAACACCAAGTCTGCAGAAGCGAAAGCAAGCCATGACCTCTGGAGATGTTGACGGTCATGGCTTGCTTGTCTTTTCCGTCCTTAGCCCAGTTCATGGCTTCCTTGCATTTTTCGTCATTGGCTGGCGGATCACGCGCAGGTGTAGAGGCATCGAGGGCCATGCTACTTTTAAGGTCGATTATGACCAAGGACAGGATGTTCATGGTGCCCGTCAGCGTATCTAACTTCGTCTCGAGGACTTCGATACATCTGAGAGCTTCATTGTTGTCTTCCTCATTACCATCGGCCATGAACACAGACCGAGTGTTAGGGTGACTCGAGGGAGCCATGGATCCTTTACTTTCTGGCTCAGACGCCTGAGTCTCGCTATCCTGAGGATATACCGTAAGATTATGATCTTCTTCGGACTGAGTATGGTTGCTACCCCCGGTCTGGTGACTGGCTGCACCAACGGAGATATCTGTATCGTATTGCGTCTTGTCAGATTGGAACACAGGGTTGTCGTGCATGGTAGAAGGCTGGCTTCCCCCAGATTTTGACAAGGTGCCCAATGAAGATTTAGAACGGGTGCCTTAGAACACACCGGCATCGGTACCTTAGCTCTACGGTTCTCTAACCTAGTCTTCGGTTTAGCAGCAGGTATGAAAGGATTCTGGAAGGGCTTCTTGAAAGCTATTGAACCCTGCACCGCGTATCATATGGCAATATGGGGCTCGTCTTCTCTATGTCCCATCGACCCCCTGTTAAGCCTCTAGCATGGGGTCGGTGTGGAGTAGAGTCTCTGAAAGATGGAACGCCTGCTCGACGATGGAGCAGCCGTCTGCTGATAACGGCAGCTGATGGTAATCTGGGTACAAGAGTTCCTTGATTTAGCCATGTCTTGCGCCACAGATTCTTGTTTCGCCTGGGAGAGGGTTCGATCTTCTGTCTAGCACTTCCATTATATATACAGGAAAGCTACATGTAAGCACGGTCGGAGCGGGTCAGGCGATGAAGCCTTATGTCGCTCCTGCGGGAACGCTGCTCACATGGCTTCCTCTCCGTGGACATACCCCTGGCTTGGCTTACGCACAAGAGTACCCCAGAGAAAGGAAGATTCGACTGGTTGAGGCAATGGAGTGCGAGAGCCAATCTTGTATAGCTTTTCGTTGGCTGCGTGTGTTACTGTCAATACGGGCGTCTGGTCTGCCGCTGGTGTCGCACGTTGGTTGTATAAAGAACGAGCCAACTAGGGACTCTTCCTACTACCCTCAGCGGGTGAGTAGTATTCCGAGTCTGCTGAAGGTTTACTTGAAGGGAAAACAATTCTGTCAAAGACAGATTTCCTTACCGGTAATACTCTCGTCGTGAGGGTTGGACCGGTGTGCACTTCCTTGGGCATCGTTCCTTCGTCAGATCAACCATGGAACCACTATCTTCTTCGTTATGCTTTTCTGGGTCGGGAATCGGGCGAAGTGATAAGGCTGTAGCAGCCGAAATCTTCTCTGTGGTCTTGACTTTAAGGGGGTCCTGAGACGCAGTTCCCGCCATCGTTCTGCTAGCTGTAGACGCCTTAGGCCACTAGCACGTCGAGTCTTCTTCGGTTGTACGAACCGCTTTAAAATATTTGACTTTTTTATCAGAGAAGAGATCTTCAAAAGCCTACTGGTCAAAGCGTATGACCAGCATGTCTTGAAAAGCTCCCAGCAAGTTGACATCAGATTACGTCACGGCCTTCTCGTTGGAGGAGAAGGTAGTCCCCAACAAAGTCATCATTTTGTTCGACATAACAAAAGGTTGAACGAACTTTTTATTTTATTGAACGTATAAGGTATCTGTGTACAAAGAAGGAAGTCCTAAACAGGATATTCTAAGTACAGGAAGAAGAGGTTTTTAGGAAAGTATAACGGTGGAGATCGAGCGCTGTAGTGGCTCCTTTACTCCGTAGTCGATCTGATGACGAATCAACCTTGCTATGGCTCTCTGGCGCCTTTGATGGGACTCTGGGGTCACCGATCAAAAGGTTGTCTGTATGAGAAGATCCCTTGAAGATGGTTGGTTGGTTCTTTGGTTGATAGGTGGATGAGGGTGGTTGACTCTTCGTGGATAGAGATTATTGCTCCTTTGAAGATTGTCGATTGTCAATGTTCCCTCTCTCTATTTATTGTCTCTCTGGTGAAAGAATAACTTATTCTATTTATAGAGAATCGAGCACATATGCGATGTGTATTAGGGTTTCTAAGATATGAAAGAATATGCCTTTATTACACGGTGTGGTTTTCTACGACACTGACACGTGGCGGATATCAAGATTCCCCTCAAACGAGATCTCTGGTGGTTATAAAGATAACCGAAGGAGGTGACACGTGGTGCGTGCCGAATTGCTTCCTCGGATACAGCAAAGTAAATATTAGGATTTTGTCACGCTCATTTCCCGTATTTTCTATATTTTCCTGTATTTCGTATTTATACTCGTATTTGGATTTTGGCATGTAATTTTATTTTCTCGACTTGTGGAATTTTGGTATTTCTTGTATTTTGGTTTTGGCATGGCTCGGTTTTATTGAGGATGGTTCGGTTTGGTTCGGTTTTATATGTTGGAACACCCTAGCCCTATGCTACCCCTCCATCCCACCACAACTCCCCCTCTTTAAAGCCCACCAACCTCTTCTCTCTCCTCTATAACTCCATTAATTCCTACAACTTCTTCTTCTTCCTTCCTCCACACAACTCTCCAACCCCTAGGCAAGTGCATCTTGCCACTACATGAGGACCCTCTTTTCCTTGTCCATCTGCTAGTTTAGGACATGGAGATCAATATTAGTTCTTGGGTTTTTATGATTTGGAGTCTCTGTTGATGTAGATCTAAGTTATTGCTATTTTTGGATTTTACATGTTTTGATCCACTTTGGTTGGTTTTCCTTGAGTTCTGATGTTTCCATGTGGAAGAGCTTTCAGTTTCACTCCAGTTGGAGCCTTGGAAATCCGGATTTGGAGTTCAGATGGCCAAGTTATGAACTTTTGAAGTTTTGGGTTCTGCCTTGATGTTCTTGTTGTTTGGAGAAGACAGTGAGCAGTGTGCAGAGCTGTTTAGCTCACGCACACTGAGCTACGTGCGCTCTTTAGCGCTGCGTACGCAGGCTTGAGTACGCTTCCTGTTGGAAGCGTGTCTCTTGGAGCCTGCGTGACTTTTCACGCAGCTGCTTCCTGGAGCATGCGTGACTTTTCACCCAGCTGCTTCCTGGAGCGTGTGTGACTTTCACGAACGCTGCTCCCCGAGTGTGCGTGACTTTTCACGTACGCTGCTTCTCGAGTGTGCGTAACTTTCACGTATGCTGCCTCCCTGTAGCGTGCGTGACTTTCACACACTGCTCCCTATAGCGTGCGTGACTTTCACGTATGCTGCCTCCCTTGAGCGTGCGTGACTTTCACATACTGCTCCCTGTAGCGTGCGTGACTTTCACATACACTGCTCCCTGTAGCGTGCGTGACTTTCACGTACACTGCTCTCAGCGTGCGTGACTTTCACCGATGCTGCTCTCTCAGCGTGCGTGACTTTTCGTACGCTGCTTCCCTGACCCCCTTGTTAACCCATTAACTCTTGGAGTTTTGGTCTTATTTCTTTAAGCTTGGCTTTTCTATTGCCCCGTATTTTGATATTCTATTAGATATTTTATGCCCATTTTATATCCTTACGCCTTTTGTCATGAACTTGATTTTACTTAACATGTTTGGAATGACTATTGTACATGGCTTGGTATGGCAAGGAACTAGCATAACACGACAGTGACCTGTAGTGGTGCACTCCTGACATGACCAATATGACTTGATAGTGGCCCGTGGCGGTGCACTCCTGACTTGACATGACTTGATAACTTAACTTGACTTGCCTTAACACCGTGGATAGTTCTTTCTTGCTTGCTTGTTAAATCTACTTGTCCTGTCTTGCATCATGTCTAGGGTGGGACTCCTGAGTACCACGGTCAGGAGTTCCTACTAAAATGGATTAAGGTTAATAACTATAATAACTCAGTAGTCATGAAGAGATGACACAGCTACAGGCAATCCCGTTACCTGGGCGCTCTTGGGATCTGTAGCCTGCCGTCGAGTAGGGCACATTTCCAGCGTACCGTCGAGTGTTGTACCCTCTAAGTCACCTAAGGGTACATTTGTCTTCTGGGCGATGTACCCACCTGAATTCAACCCTAATCTTTCGTCCTGGGTATCCTGGATGGTCTGCAGGGCTTGTTGCTGTGGAACAATCTCACTGCATCTTGTTAGTAATTAGGCCTGTGATAACCCTAGTTAGTTAAAATAGTAAGCCGTAGGATCTGCTTGGCCGTGATTGATTGTATGAGGTATAACCAGTTTAGCCATGTCTTGATTCAGTACAAGATTGCTCCCTGTCTTGATTTCTTGCATTATTATCTTGCCGATAAATGGTGGGAAACCAAGTTCTGTTCAGGTGAAGGGTTACAACCCCGGTCCTTGTTTGGTTTACGGGTTGTAACCTGGCTATCGGAATAGTTCTATGGTTATCTAGTCGTATATCTTCCTGACATGTTTTCATAATTCTAGTTTTAATATTAAATTTTCTTGTACTGATTGCTGGCTTTTGTTCTTATTTCGTGGCCCCCTTGTGGCACTTGCTCTTTCTGGGGTTGACCCAGCTGGTTTTGTGTGGCCAAATTTTGGAGCAGCTCCCAAGGATCTACCAAGCTTCCAGCCCAATGGTGGCGACTAGAAGGAACCCGGGCTATGAGTGGGTTTTCTATTTTGTTTCGCTCACTCTATTGTAAATTTATTCTTTTGAGGCGTTTAGCCGACGAGCACCTGTTAGCTCGATGCACTTTTACTTACTGTCTGTCTACGGGCTGTAAACATGATTAACAAATCCTAGGGTTGATCATGTATGACTTAACTCTTGCTAGTCCTAGCATTTTGTACGACTAGCTTCATGATCAGCTGATATGTAATATTTGGGATGCCTTTTATTGTATATTTAATGATCATATATCTTGTAATTATTACTTGCTTGAGATTGAGACAATATGCTTGACCTTAAGAGACTCTTGGCTTGTAGTAAACCCTCATATCTAGACAGCCGTGACCGTATAGTTGAGATATATTCTATTTCAATATACGTAGCTGGCTATGTCTGCCCCCGCTCTCCAATATTCTGGTTCCGGGGCGTGACAGATTTTATGCTAGATTTGTTGTCTAATTGATCCTCATCTAAGATTTGGGGTAGACCTATACTTTCTACGCCTTTGGTGAGGACTAAGTGCCGCTGTGCTTCTGGGGCGACGAGTAGACCGCTCTTCTGGAGACGACAGAACCTTTATACTTTCAAGCGATGAGCAGACTTGGCTTCGAATGACAACGAGACTTCTGTGTATATAGAGCAACTTATGAAGCTGTGTTTCGGGCTACCAGAGTCACTGTGTTGTAGGTGTCTGCCATGAAATATAAAAGAACAGAACAATTATCGGAGGACCGGACTTTTACTTCACGTTACAAACTCGCTTGTACAAAGAAAGCCTAGGGATGAAAATCTAGGTACAGCAGTCTAAGTATAATTGTTTATTTTAGATTCTAGGGGTGACGATAGAGGCTCCGGAAGGCGACGGCAGCCCTGCCTTACTCCTTGGACGATCGGTATGCAGCCTTGGCTCCTGTGAAGAGATGGTTGGCGTTGATGAAGAAATACTCTTCTTGCTCTCCCTCTATTACTCTTCTGGCTTCTCTTTCTCTCTGTGTATTTTCTCTCTGAGTATTGGGGGAGTCTCTCTGTATATCTCTCTCCTCGTAAGGGAATGGCACCTCGCTATTTATAAGAGTCGGGGACATCATTAGGGTTTAGATGATTGCCCTTTCTCCAAGTGGCGGCGGCCTGATGATTAACCAATCTGGACCATTCGTCTTGAACGTGAAAGATCTGGGCCATTAACACGGATTATGCCAAATTCCATCAATAATTAATGCTGATTGCAATAAATCTTCGTCATGATGATTTGCTGACATCTGCGAATCTTAATGAATAAATTTGATTCATTCTTCTGCCACGTGTCCCAGATTATTGGGATTTGGCCTAAGATTTGATTGACTTTAGGACACGTATCCCGTCGTTAATGTTGAGCCACATGAGGAGTGTCGATGTTTGGGCCGCATGAGGGTTGTCATGACCGAGCCGCATGAAACAGTTCATGACCGAGCCGCATGAAGAGTCTCTGTACTTCGAACCGCATGAAGGTTGTCATGATCGTGCCGCATGAATATATTCATGACCGAGCCGTATGGGGGTCTTCATGGCCGAGCCGCATGAGAGTCTTCATGACCGAGCCGCATGGGTCTCTCTGTTCTGGCCGCATGGACTTTGTTTAGTCTGGCCGCATAGATTTGCCTTGAAGTTTGGTGGACAGTGCCACATTTGCGAAGATTTTCCTCATTTCCTAGGACGATAGTGCTTTTTCGTGTCAGTCATTACGACAACTTTATGTCAGGACTGACAGCCGTCAGAGCTATCAGTTGTCAGAGCATTAATTGTGTTTGAATGACGCTGGGTACAGCCGTTCTAAAAAGACACGTGGCTTCCCTCTGTGGGCCGCATGGAGTCCACTCGAGCTGCCTATTCGTTTGAGCCGCATGTCCATGTTGGTGACTTTTGAGCCGCCTGATACTCTTGAGCCGCATGAAGCTCGTCTAATTTTGAGCCGCATGAAGCTTCCTGGGTTCTGTGCCGCATGAAGAATGTCTCAGGACGTCTCATGACCGAGCCGCATGAGGAATGTCTCATGACCGAGCCGCATGAAGGACGTCTCATGACCGAGCCGCATGAGGAATGTCTCATGACCGAGCCGTATGAAGGACGTCTCATGACCGAGCCGCATGAGGAATGTCTCATGACCGAGTCGTATGAAGGACGTCTCATGACCGAGTCGCATGAGGAATGTCTCATGACCGAGCCGCATGAAGGACGTCTCATGACTCGCATGAGGAATGTCTCGATCAGCCCGTGCACTCGCTTTGTGGGCCCGGGTATCCCGAACACACGAGTGCATAGGTATCATGTTTACTTCCTGATGTGGGGCTAATAGAAACACTTGCCCCTCGATCTTTGTTGGGAGACTCTTGAGAACCACTATGTCCATTTGCCGTCGAAGGCTGGACACGGACGGCTCTGTACAACTTTCCATCAGAGGCCCGCTTAGCGGGACGCTCTTGATGGTCAGAGGTTGGGACAGCTGACTGAGCCCGATGAGCCCACGCTGCCCTAGACTTCTTCTACTTAGCACCCGAAGGTGCGTAATAGGAAGAGTCCAAGTTTGGAAGGAGGGAAGAGAAGGTAGTGCCCTTTTCAAAGGAGGTAAAGGGGCTCTATTTATAGAATGGAGTGAGCCCTTTCTTCTTCTCCTTTCCGATGTGGGACTAAAAGCAATATTTTCCATGCTTCTACAGGACCCCCTTCAAAGTTTCCAAATTGCAAATTTGGAACACTTTGAATAAGAAGCATGGAAAGTAGATTTGTTTAGGTGTGGCAATCCAATCAGAGGTAGCATGGACGTGATAGGTTTGGGTACTTTCGCTGGGGATTTTATGTGGACTTATCATCCTTGGCGTACCTTGGTTTTAGGTACGAATAATAAGTTGAGAGAGGGAACCATCATATTTACTCAGAGGTGGTATGGACGTGGTAAGTATAAGGTTGATGGTAGAGCTTTCCTACTCAGAGGTGATATGGACATGGTAGGAGTGAACTCGAATGGGGATACATAGAACAACTCAGAGGTGCTATCAACGTGGAAGTTCTATGCATTGGGTGAAAGAATGCTATGGAACAGCTGGGCTCCGAAAGCATGTGATAATGAGAAAAGATGTGGATGTACTAAGGGACCTAGTACGGCATTTGTGGTCAGCAGAGGACATTTGTGGGCCTATTATCCTTGGCATACCTTGGTTTTAGGTACGAATAATAAGTTTGATAGGGATACCTAAAACGACTCTGCGGTAAGGCGAATATGGAGGTTCTTGGTATCGGGCAAATTAATGCCATGGAGCAGTGATCAGTTTTCTATTTTCTTTCACTGTTTTTCTTTTCTTTTTGTCAAGGGATGTGATCCCAGATGATGTAGTACTTTAAATTTTGAATAAATGAGCATGTTTCAACTCATCTTCTCTTTCTTGTACTTGTGGAGTTTGTGGAATTGGACCTGCTGGAGGGATTATTTGTGGACCTGTTACCCTGGGTGTACCTTGGTTTTAGGTACGAATAACAAGTTTCGGAGAGGAATACCTAGAACAACTTCGCGATAAGACAGCTATAGAAGTTTTTGGTATTCGAGAGAATGCCAGGGAGCAACTGGGCTCCCAGGCATGATAGGGAAGGGATGGGAGTGTACCGGAGACCCAGTACAGCATCTGTGGTCGACTGAGGACATTTGTGGTCATCAGAGGACATTTATGGTCAACAGAGGACATTTGTGGTCAACAGAGGACATTTGTGGTCAACAGAGGATATTTGTGGTCAACAGAGGACGTTTGTGGTCAACAGAGGACATTTGTGGTCAACAGAGGACATTTATGGGCCTATTATCCTTGTCGTACTCCGGTTGTGGGTACAGATAATAGGTTGAAAGGGAACCGACATACTTACTCAGAGGTAATGAGGACATGGCAAGTATGAAGGTTTCTTCTACGGAGCCTTCCCACTCAGAGGTAATGAGGACATGGCAGGAGTGGGCTCAATGAAGAGGAGGCACATAAAATGACTCAGAGGTAATGAGGACATGAAAGTTTTATGTAGGGGGTGATTTGTTTTTGGCGGAAGTGAAACAACTCAGAGGTAATGAGGACATGGCCGTTTTGGAAATTTGTGGATCTGTTACCCTTTTTGTGCACTGGGAGTGCGGGTAGTGGATCATGAGGGGGGATCTTTCCAGGAAGAAAGTTCAGAGGTATGATCATACATGACTTACATCTGAAAGAGTGACCGGAATGTGAGTTCAGAGGCACCAGCGGGTACATGACTCGATAATTTGGAATGTTGTGAATGTGAGTTCAGCGGCACAAGAGAGTGCATGACTTGGGAATCTGGAGAATGGTGAGTGTGAGTTCAGCGGCACCAGCGGGCACATGACTCGATAATCTGGAATATTATGAAACTGAGTTCAGCGGCACCAGTGGGTACATAACTCACCAATCTCTTCAGGAACTTGCCGTTGATGGGCAACATGAGCAAGTCTCAGTGTGAGTAGCCACATATTTGGCCAGCTCCGAGTCTTCTTCGGCCACCCCCTGTGTAAATGCAGATTGAGAGGATGACTTGGGCAGCTTGATCGTCAGAGGTTCAGCTGGTGGAGCAGAGCGTGGAGTCGTTGGCAGACTAGCGATCCCTAGTTTGGCACTTGACGTGGAGCGAGGAGTGGCTGGTTCGCTAGAAGTGTCAGACCTTGCATCGGGGTGACAACCCTTCTTGGGAAGACGTATCGTCAGTGGCCTATCGGAGGGATTGAGCTTCTCTGTTTGGGGTTGACCGACTCTCGGCAGTCTGATTGTCAGTGGCCCCGTTGTGGGTCTCGGCACTTGGCCGGACCTTGGCAGCCGGATTATCATCTGCTCTTCCTGCGCCGAGAGGCTGATCGCGTCCTTCCGCAGAGTGGCAGTAAGGGGTACGGACTTGCCCGATTTGCGAGCTTGGAGGTGGATCGTCAGAGGTCCTTCTGATCCCGTGGCCGTTTCGGTACCAGCTTGTTCATTTCCTTCACCAAGGTGCCTCTTCGACTTTTCGTATAGGCAGGAGTCCGAGTAGTAAGATTCGACCCCTTTGAAGGGATCGATGTCAGCAAATTCCGTCTTCACGAAGCCGTATTTGTCGATATATTTGAAGCACTGGTATAGCGTGGAAGGCACGATCATGTAATCGTGTATCCATGGGCGCCCCAAAAGGATGTTGTAAGAAGTGTCTGCATCTATGACGTAGCAGGTGACTTCGGATTAGAGGTCGCCAATTTGACACTTCAGACGAATCTTCCCAATAGGATAGCTCCTGCCCAAATTGAAACCGCTGATGGCGGTGCTTGTAGGCGTCAGGCGATGCATTTGGATGCGGAGATGATGTAGCATATCCTTAGGGATGATGCTTATGGAAGAGCCAGGATCTATGTGCATCCGATCCACCTTCACGTCGCCGATGTATGCTGTTTAGTATAGCGGGCGATCGTGTAGGTTGGTTTTGATGAGCATATCCTGCGGAGTGAAGACGATGTTGGGCATTGCTCCCGTGCAGGCACTGTCTTGGAGATCCACGGGTGAATCCTCCCCGACGAGGTTGGATTGAGCCAGATAGACATCTGCATTTTGGAGTGCTTCGCTTAATGCAATACGAACGTCCTTGGAGAGCCTTAGGAGTTCGTACAGTGACAACTTGGCCGATGTGTTAGTCAATTGTGCTAAGATGCCAAAGTTGTAGGGCCCCTCTAGCCCTTGGGTTGCCTCTTTCGGAGGGATTTGTCGAAGCGAGTCTCCCTCGGCCTAGGCTTGTCGGTCGTCGAAGGCTGAGCCGGTCCCGGAGCATCAGTTGTAGTGGGTTGATGATTTTTGGCTGGATTGTCAACCACAGGTTGGGATTGCGCTCCGGACCGCGTGACGACGGCTGTAGCTTCTTCGTTGTCTGCCGAGATTGTGTGGCAGGTCCTGACTTTTCCACTTTTTTTTTGTTGGTGGAAGAGGGTGTGGGCCGAGTCACTTCTAACACCAAGTCTGGATGGATCCACATGACCTCCCGTCGTGATGTGGTGAGGGGCACTAGGCCGGCAGCCTGATCTCGGGAAGGTGGAAGATTGGTAATCTCCATTGTCGCTAGAGGGACGGGGACCACCCCGTCTTGAGTCTCCGTCGGCGGGAAGCTGTCGAATTGTACGGACACCATATTGGCCGCCACGGTTACCTCTTCAAAATCGATGGCCAGAGCGTTCGAATCGATGAGGTTCTGGATGTACCATTTCAGCTGGTAGCAATCGTGTGTAGCCTGATGAACATTGCGATGATAATGGCAGTACTTTGGATTCTCCATCTTTGTCGCGGTTCCCGTCTTGGTGGAGGAAGCTGAATTCTGTCCCCTTGTATGAGCATGTCCATGATGGGCTTGACATGACTGTCTTCGAAGGAGTAAGTGATTTGCGGCCATTGTTTGTCTGCGGGCTTCGGCTCAGGTTTTTGTGCTGTATCGGCCACCGTAGCCTGCTTTCCCTTGCTGTCCCGATTGTTGGAGGGGCTACCCCCATTATCGTTGTTGGGACGCTTGCCCTTGTTTTCTCCTTCCGAGATGTGCAATCCCAGTTGGCGAGCCTTCTTAAGTCGTTCTTCGGCGCTTGTGGCGCTGATGATGAACGTCTTCCAATATTTGAATTGACTTTCGCCCATCCAGAGACTGATTGTTGGGAGCAGTCTCTTTTGGCAAATTTCAATTAAAGAGGAATCTGGATTTCCGGAGGGCAGCTTCATGGCGGTTTGGCGGAACCGCTCAATGTAGTTCCTTATCAATTCCTTCTCCCCTTGGACGACGTCCATGAGGGTGGACATGGTGACGTCCTGCCCTACTTCGTAGAATCTCTCCAAGAACAGGCGTTTGAAGCCGGCGAAGGAGTGGATGCAGTTGTCAGGCAGATTGCGATACCAGTCGAAAGCGACTCCTTCCAATGCCTAAATGAATAATCGCGTGAGGATAGCATCATCATGGGGCAGATGGTCGGTGGTGACCTCGAAGTAAGTGATGTACCGACTTGCTGAGGTCTTGCCATCATATGGGTTGATGTTGAACGGCTTATATTTTGGTGGGAATGGTACATCCCTCCATTCGGCAGGGTATGGTTGCCGTATTCTGAGGTCTTGAGCGTTTTCTCGGGCATGGAACATAGCTCGGAGCTCCTGGACATCTCTTCTTACTTCTCGGGCCTCATCGGTCGCGGTAGGGGCTGTTATTTCGAGAGGATTATTGCCCGGGTTTGGTGCTGCTGAGTTCGAGTCCGCATTAACCGCGGGACCCATACTTGTTTGGCCAGGCGTTCCTCCTTACAGAGTTGGAAGAGCGGCTTTGATTTCATCTACAGACTTGACCAAGGCCTGCAGTATAGCCTCCAAAGTGTCGATACGTTGGCGATCGCTGGAACCACCTTGATTGCTGTCCGTCATGAATACCGTCCTTACATGAGGAGTGATGGAAGGAACGGTGGAGGATGTGCCCTCTGAGTCGTACCCATGCATCGAGAAGTCATCGGGGTAGGTGGGAATGTTCTCTTCGGGCTCGGACTCGGAGGGAACGGTATCCCCAGCCTCGGAGCTTGCTTCGTCTTGAGAGCCATGGATGTCCTTGGTGAAGAACAGTTTGGCAACTCTAGAGGGGGGTGAATAGAGTTTATATAGAAAATAACCAATTAAAAATTAACTCTTTCACGATCTATGAATAATCAGAGTAAAATGCGAAAAGTAAATGAAGAGCAAGAAAGCATACGCAAACACAGCGATTTTAACCTGGTTTCCCTCGTGGAGGACTAGTCCAGGCCTGAGAACTCTAGCTCAGGATTAAATCCACTATTTGTGAAATAGTAGTTTACAACCCGTGCCTTTACTTCAGAAGAGCACGTCAACTTCTTACAGAGGATCGCAGTAGAGATTTGCTTGGAATTGTCCTAGCGACTTCTTCAACTCTTGCACAAGAATCCTAACTGAGAGATGCTGAGCACTCAAGACTTAGGAGGCTTGTGGCTAGTAGATGGGAAGGGTATGGCTTATTTGAGCTATAAGAGAGAAGTGAAGAGAAGATTGGATAATTTGAAATGAGAGAATTCATGCCCTATTTATAGTGTTTTTATAGGCAGAATTCGGCCAGAATTCGGGTAGAAAAATTCAAATATTTGGCCGTTGGACAACTAGCAACCAGCTAACCCTAAAATTAGGGTTCCTGATTTCTAGGGGACAGAGTTCGGCCCGAACTCTGTGTGGAGGCAGAGTTCGGCCCGAACTCTGTCTCCAGAGCACAGAGTGGTTCTAAGGGGACCATTGGGCAACATCTGGTTTGGTGGAGCTTGGGATTATTGGGTAGGCTATAGTCTAAGTTTTAAGAGCTCAGCATGACTCAGATTACATTAGTCTAGACTCAAAGAAAGTGTAAAATACAGACTCGAATATAACTGAAAAGCGAAGGTTGAGCTGCTGTCGTCTTGAGCTTAATGCAGACGCCGTGTGTCGTATTGAATTATTACAGATATTATTTAGTCAATGTTGTCAATATTTGGTTGACTGTGACTTTGTGTCAACAATCTCTCCCATATTGATAATTGGCAAAATAATATATGTATATTCAACATTCATACCTGGACATAGTTAAACATAGCTCCTCCATAATCGATGCCGAGCTAGAAATAATAGCTCCCCCGTAATCAGTGAACGGTGCTGAGCTAGAAGCAATAGCTCCCCCGTAAATAATGCATTGAACCTGTTGGCCTGATAAATAATATCTCCAAAAAGCACAAACAAGAACAGATATACGAAAGAGACAAATATATCCAGAATATACATAGTTCTTCCCCTTTTGGCATTTAGCAATATAGACTGCAGATGAATGAATAGCATAGAAACTGCAGTAGACAGTTAGTAGTGATACAACCACACCAAGCAGAGAAGAAACAGTATATGAATAAGCAAAATGAGTCACTAGCATAAAATATAAAACTAAGCATAAAAAGTCATCACACAGAACCAGAGTCATCAAACTACCAGAGTTTTAGAACATCCAAGTACATAAATCCAAAACAAACTAAATAACTAGAAATAAAAAAAATCAACTAAGATCATCATCATCAGCAGCAGATAGTAGCCAATCTCCATCCCGGAGCACGAGAGGGCCCAGCAGAGTCTAAATGATCAGTGAATGAACGGCTGGGGTCCACAATAGCAGCATCCGGACCCAGGTAACGCATGACCCAGGGGTCGTCAATACGATATCCAGCGCGACTAGGATCCCGCTCCAGGGGAATGGGCATAGAGGGGTGACGAGACATAGAATACCGGATATCATGCAGCGAGTTGCTGAGGGCACTCATCTGCAGGGTAGTCCGATAGTCCATCTGAGTCCAGCGATCGTCCTCAAGAGCAAAACGATCCCGGAGCATAGTCTGAAAAGACTCAAGAGTGGCAGGTGGAGGTGGTGCATCCTGACCGAGTGGAGGGGCGTCAGGCTCCTCATCATCAGACTGCTCAGAAGTCTCAGGAGAGGCGACGACTGCATGAAGACGTCGTGCCTTGGACAGGAAAGCAGGAGCAGGCAAGAACTGACAATCATGAATAGGAATGATGAATGCACAAAAAATCATAGGAAGATAAGTGGCATAAACCAAGGCTCGTGGTTTCTTCCTGCAGTTAATCATCCAGTCCATCATGGTATGTGGAAGATTGAAGGAAATACCAAAGTGGAGATGATATAAAGCGGAGATCTCACAATATGTAACTTTATCGGTAGAACCCGCCTTGGGTAAAATGGTATTGAAAACAATCCGATGAAGGTCATAGAAGTAAGGATTTAGATATTTAGCCATAAGCTTGCGAGGACGAGTGTAAGGAGTACATAAGTCATCCTTGAAGCTTTCAAGGGAAATCCCGTCGGAAAAGCGGAACGACCGAGCGTCAACAAGCTTTTCCCAAGAATCAGGCTCTTGAAGATCAAGATATTCGGCTAAGTCAAAATAATCAAAGGAGATATCGATACCCGCAACACGTGAATAGATGTGAGTATCGTCAAAAGTCAAGTTGCAGTAAAACATCTGAATTGTACTACGATATATGACCGAAGTAGAGGTAACAAGTTCGTCAAGATGTAGGTCATGAAAGAGTGTATTATAGTGAGAGAAAATTGAGAAGTCAATAGGGTGTCCCACAAACACTGGACGTGACCGAAAATCACTAAACCATGCATTGAACGCGGCTAGTGATATAAAAAGTCGGTCATCGTAGGTGTTTGGATCACGTGGACGAGAAGGATTGAACAAAGGATGAGGTGGTTGAATTTGTTCAAAGGGTTGCTTGACGGGAGGAGGAGCATTCGACGAGGACGCTCCCTCGAGTCGAATTCTCTTCCATGGTTAAACAAGCGAGGAGCCATTTGCAAGAAATAGAGAACTTTGAAATAGAGAGGGAGAAGGAGTTATACCTTAAATCAACAAAGAACAGTGAAAGAGAATGAGGAATGAGCCCTTCTCCTTGATTTTGATGAGCAATGGAGCACTTTGGTGAGAAAACTAGGATTAGGGTTTGTGAAAATAAGTTTGGAGAGGTGAAAGTGGAAGGAGAGAGTTGAAAACCCGAAAATAAAGAGAGGGTTTTCTTTGGTCGGAGGGAATCTGGACCGTACGATCTAAAATGATCAAACGGCGGAAGATGTCCCCGACGCTGGAACAATGGGACCGAACTCGGCCCGAACTCTGTTAGGGGTAGAGTTCGGCCCGAGTTCTGGATCAGTATTCCAGAACAGAAAGATGGGCTAGAAGATAGAAAAAATGGTTAAGTGTTGAAAAAAGAGTTAGAATTAGGATAAAAGCTTGATGGAATCAAACAAGTAGATAGAGAGGTATACTAATATCAGAATGAACTTAGAAAATATCAAGTAGGCAATAATAAATCAAAACGAACCATATAATAAACAAGGAAATATATTATAATTCAATAGTTTGAATTTGCCATGGGTTAGCTGCAGGGGCCGGATCCCAGCTAGCGGTAGTCCGAGGACTAGTGCACCGTGTCGCTTAGGCTTTTACGCCTTGTTGTCAGAAGGACCCTTTTGGCTTGTTCCCATAGCAAGTTCATCGTAAGAGAATCATAATATAATCGATATTTACGCAGGTGAGTTTCAATTTATGACAGCTTCATCTAAAATTCCAAGCTCACGACAAAGGAAATTGAAGCGCTCTTCGGATAATGGCTTAGTAAAGAAATCTGCTAGCTGATGATCAGTGTCAATAAACTCTAAGTTAATCGTGCCATTTTGCTGATGTTCACGCAAAAAGTGGTGTCTGATTTCAATATATTTTGTGCGTGAATGACAGATAGGGTTCTTTGTCAAGTTAATAGCACTAGTATTGTCACAGAATATAGGAATGTGCATGAAAGATAGATTATAGTCTTCAAGGGTTTGCTTCATCCACAGAATTTGTGCACAACAACGCCCAGTTGCGATGTATTCAGCTTCTGTTGTGGATAGTGCGACAGATTTATGTTTCTTGCTAAACCAAGAGACTAAAGCCTTTCCTAATAAATGACACGTACCGCTTGTACTTTTATGGTCGACCTTGCATCCGGCGAAGTCAGCATCAGAGTAACCAATGAGGTCAAATAATGTTGTCTTGGGATACCACAGGCCCACTGTAACCGTACCCTTAAGGTATCGAAAGATACGCTTAACTGCGGTCAAGTGTGATTCCATAGGATTTGCTTGATATCTAGCACATAGGCAAACACTAAACATGATATCAGGGCGACTAGCAGTTAAATAAAGTAAGCTGCCTATCATACCTCGATACTTACGTTGATCAACGGGTTTGCCGCTCTCATCTGGTTCAAGTTTGGTTGAAGTAGCCATTGGAGTGCTGATTGGTTTGACGTTGTCAAGATCCAACTTCTTCAGCATGTCCTTTGTATACTTCGACTGACAGATAAAAGTTCCATTTGCCATTTGTTTTACTTGCAGACCAAGAAAGTAGTTGAGCTCTCCCATCATGCTCATCTCAAATTCCGTCTGCATACACTTGGCAAATTCTTGACAGAGGGTTTCATCAGTAGAACCAAAAATGATATCATCAACATAAATTTGAATTAACAGAATAGTATCTTTAAAAGATTTTATAAATAGTGTAGTGTCAATTTTCCCTTTTGAAAAACCTTTCTCAAGCAAGAAACTGCTTAGCCTTTCATACCAGACTTTGGGAGCTTGTTTAAGGCCATATAGCGCTTTTCTTTAGCTTGAACACGTGGTCGGGAAATTTGTGATTTTCAAAGCCAGGAGGTTGTTTTACATAAACTTCCTCCTTAATAAAACCATTCAAGAAAGCACTTTTCACATCTATTTAAAATAATTTGAAATTTTGATAGTTTGCAAATGCACAAAGCATCCGAATGGATTCTAGTCTAGCAACAGGAGCATACGTCTCATCGTAGTCGATACCTTCCTCTTGGTTGTATCCTTGAGCTACTAGACGAGCTTTGTTGCGTGTGACTGAACCATCTTCATTCACTTTGTTTCTAAACACCCATTTAATGCCAATTATCGAGTGATTAGCCGATCTAGGAACTAGTTCCATACTTGGCTTCTCTCGAATTGGTTGAGTTCATCTTGCATAGCAAAAATCCAAAATTCATCATTAAAAGCTTCAGAAATGTTTTTCGGCTCAACTTGTGAAATAAAGGCAGTGCTAGCAATAGAGTCTCTTAGTGATGATCTGGTAGTTACTCCACGTGAAACTTCGCCTATCACTAAATTTTCTGGATGAGAAGGTTTGAAAGAAAATTTCTTAGGCAAACCCTCCAGAGAATTAGTTTCGGTTGAAGTATTCATTGGAGTAGAAGTTGATGGCTCAACGTCATCATCAAGAGTACTTACTGCACTGTTATCTTCATCAAAAGTCACATTTGTTGACTCTTCCACAATTAGTGAGCGTTTATTAAAAACTCTATATCCCTTACTCTTGGCGGCATAACCAAGAAAGATACCATCGTCAGCTTTGGCATCAAATTTGCCTAAGTTGTATTTGGTGTTAAGGATAAAACATCTACAACCAAAAACTTTGAAATAAGAAACATTGGGGGTTCTCCCAAACCAAAGCTCATAGGGTGTTTTCTTCGTAATGGGACGAATAAGCACCCTATTCAAAATATGGCATGCTGTACTGACAGCTTCTGCCCAAAAATATTTCGGAAGTGAAAATTTATTCAACATGACTCTAGCCATATCGCCGAGAGTCCTATTCTTCCGCTCCACAACACCATTTTGTTGAGGAGTTCTTGGACAAGAAAATTCATGATCAAAACCATTTGTATTACAAAAATTTTCAAAATCATAATTTACGAATTCGCCTACATAATCACTTCGGATTCGAGTAATCATGTAGCCTTTTTCGTTTTGAACTTTCTTTACAAAAACTTTAAAAACAGAAATAGCATCGCTCTTATTTGCGAGAAAGAAAACCCAAGTAAATCTCAAAAAATCATCAACAATAACAAATGCATAAAGTTTACCACCAAGACTAGCTACTCTACTAGGACCAAATAAATCCATATGGAGTAGTTGCAGGGGTCTAGAAGTACTTACAGAGTTGATTGAATGAAATGAGGATTTGGTTGCCTTGTTTAGTTCACATTCGGCACATACCGTGTCCTTTTTGAATGTGATATCGGGCAATCCTCTCACTAGCTTCTTGGTCGATAGCCTGGATATAGCATCCATGTTGGCATGACCAAGGCACTGGTGCCAAAGTAGTCGTTCGTCTTTGTGGGCATATAAACATCTACCTGTATTGTTAGTATCTATAGAAAGATAGAAAATATTAATGTTATCCTCTCTTTTCCCTTCAAAAACAATGTCTCCCGTTGACCTATCATAGATGAGGCAATTGTTTTGTCCAAAGTTAATATCATATCCATGATCAGCAAGATGACTAATGCTGAGCAGGTTATGCTTTAACTCGGTCACTAGGCAGACATCCTTTATTACAGGAGAGGGAGGATGACCAATAATACCATTACCTATTATGTGCCCTTTGAGATTGTTACCGAAGGATACGTATCCTTCTCTCTTCATCGATAGTGATGCAAAAAGATTTGCGTCTCCTGTCATATGTCGCGAGCATCCACTATCGAGAATCCACTTACTCTCAGTTGAAGAGGGAAGGTCCACCTACATCAAGAGTAGATGTGACCTTTGGTACCCATGTTCTTGAGGGTCCTAAAAAGTTAGTTTTCGGAAACCATGCATATATCTTTTTGTCTACCAGTCTTCTAACTCTACACTGTGGTAAAATGTGTCCATGTGATCCACAGTAGGTACAGATAGTATTTTTATTTATACTAGGAGCATGAGAGTAATATCTATAAGCAACAGGATGATGTGCAGAGTTAGCATGGTGATGATGATTATGCATAGAATGAGTGGCCTGGTGATGGTGTCTATGTGGCATAGCATGATGATATTGTCTATGATGTGTGACATGCTGATATTGTCTATGATGTGTGACATGCTGATATTGTCTATATGGCATGGCATGTGGGTGTGGCATGGTATGATAATTTTGTCTATGTGGCATAACATGATGATTTTGTCTATATGGCATGGCATGGTGATGATTTCTATATGTAGAGTGATATTGGTTGTGTCTTTGTGCAGTATGATGAGGTGTATTCGTACGTGCACGTGGTTTATAGAAGTTTGTGTATATAAAAGCATGGTTATGTGCTGTATGAGGATGACGTGGTTGACTAGCATGAGTGGTGTTGTGCCCATGTGATTGGGTTTGAGGTTGAACAACCTGTTTGCCCAATTTGGTTTCTAATCTCTTAGAAACAGCTTGCAGTTCATCAACCTTAATATTTAAGCCATATATCTTAGTCATGGAAATCTTGTGTCTACTCTTTTCATCAGCAAGCAACGTGTTGAGTGTAGTAATTTCTTGAGTTTGTTGCTCAATACGTGCTTCAGCATCATGTAAGCTTATTTTAAGCTTGGATACTTCATTTGTGACATCAGTGGGTGACGTGTTTCTAACATTATCAAGAAGTAAAGAAATTCTTTGTATCTCGTCTTCAAGACTTTTGATTTTGTCCTTGGCATGTTTGTATTTACCGATGACCTTTTTGTGATCATCGAGCAAATCAGTGAAGGCATCGCCAAGTTCATCAAAAGAGAAGTCGTCTAAAGTTTCGTTAGATACCTTGTTGGAAGTTGCCATTAGGCACACATTTGCTTTATCTTGAGGAGAGTCCTTTTCTTCCTCGGAGTCACTCGCTTCACTTTCATGCCAAATGCTTGTGTTGGCATATTTCTTTGATGAGTTCTTTTTGTATGGCTTCTCATAGCGGTTGCTCTTCTTCAAGAATAGACAGTCTTTTCGGACGTGTCCAGTCTTCTTGCAGCCATAGCAGGTTGGCTCTTCTTCATCGTCTTCTTGTGGTTCCTTCTTTCTTCTATTGAAGCGAAGGAACTTCTTGAAGTTGCGAACCATGAGAGCTTGGTCTTCGTCATCCGAGTTGTCATTTTCGGTCTCATCGTGCTCAGCCCTTCGTCGATGAGCTTTGAGAGCGATCTCCTTAGTCTTTGGAGCAGGCTCTTCGAAGTCCTTGAGGTCAAGATCGTGGGTCATGAGCTTACCCATCAAGGTCTCCATTGACATGGTAGTGAGATCGTTCCCTTCTATGATGGCTGTCACCTTAGGGTTCTAAATTTTTGGTAGCCCCCTAAGCGACTTGCGAATCTTCTCATGATTTAAATATTGTTTTCCAAGTGAAGACATGGGGTTGATGATGTCGAGGAATCTTGTGAACATCTGTGTGATCGTCTCGTTTGGCTTCATCTTGAACGCCTTGTATTCTTGCGTAAGACGACTGATTTTTGATTCCTTGACTTGGGTGGTCCCTTCATGTGTCACTTCTAGAAGCTTCCATACTTCGTGAGATGTGGTGCATGTGGATACCCTGTTAAACTCATTCCTGTCTATAGCACAGAATAAAGCATTAATAGCTCTTGCGTCTAGACTTGCCTGTTTCTTCTCTTCGTCAGAATATTTGTCATGGAATTTCTCAATGAGATCACCGTTGACAACTATCCTGGCGGGCTTTTTGTAACCGTCAGTGACGACTGTCCACAGGTCGAAGTCTAGAGACTTGAGATAAAAACTCATCCTTGTTTTCCAATACGTGTAGTTAGTTTCATCAAATAGGGGAGGCCTATGAGTGGACTGTCCTTCACCGTGATTGGAAATCAAGGATTGTGTGGTTGCCATGGATAAGCTCTAGGATGTAAGTCCTTGTAAAGAGAACAGAGCTCTGATACCAATTGAAGAACAGTTTGGCAACTCTAGAGGGGGGTGAATAGAGTTTATATAGAAAATAACCAATTAAAAATTAACTCTTTCACGATCTATGAATAATCAGAGTAAAAAGCGAAAAGTAAATGAAGAGCAAGAAAGCATACGCAAACACAGCGATTTTAACCTGGTTTCCCTCGTGGAGGACTAGTCCAGGCCTGAGAACTCTAGCTCAGGATTAAATCTACTATTTGTGAAATAGTAGTTTACAATCCGTGCCTTTACTTCAGAAGAGTACGTCAACTTCTTACAGAGGATCGCAGTGGCAATTTGCTTGGAATTGTCCAAGCGACTTCTTCAACTCTTACACAAGAATCCTAACTGAGAGATGCTGAGCACTCGAGACTTAGGAGGCTTGTGGCTAGTAGATGGGAAGGGTATGGCTTATTTGAGCTATAAGAGAGAAGAGAAGAGAAGATTGGATAATTTGAAATGAGAGAATTCATGCCCTATTTATAGTGTTTTTATAGGCAGAATTCGGCCAGAATTCGGGTAGGAAAATTCAAATATTTGGCCGTTGGACAACTAGCAACCAGCTAACCCTAAAATTAGGGTTCCTGATTTCTAGGGGACAGAGTTTGGCCCGAACTCTGTGTGGAGGCAGAGTTCGGCCCGAACTCTGTCTCCAGAGCACAGAGTGGTTCTAAGGGGACCATTGGGCAATATCTGGTTTGGTGGAGCTTGGGATTATTGGGTAGGCTATAGTCTAAGTTTCAAGAGCTCAGCATGACTCAGATTACATTAGTCTAGACTCAAAGAAAGTGTAAAATACAGACTCGAATATAACTGAAAAGCGGAGGCTGAGCTGTTGTCGTCTTGAGCTTAATGCAGACGCCGTGTGTCGTATTGAATTATTACAGATATTATTTAGTCAATGTTGTCAATATTTGGTTGACTGTGACTTTGTGTCAATACTTGGGGACATCAGCGTCTGTTGTACCTGATGGGAGAGTTGTTTCCCCGGGCTCGGCTCCTTGAAACATCGAATTGTTGTGGATGTTCGGAGGAGTGCTACCCCCAGTTCCTACGACCCCCAGCGATGTGGATGATGAATTTCCTATTGCAGCAGATTTTGTCTTTGAACGGGTGTGTTGGAATATTTCGGTGGAGGACAACCGTTTAGACAACAGTTTTTTAGCTGTGGTAGTTGAGGTCTTCGGGGTGGATATGCTTGCCTTCTTCCCTCTCCCCTCGGCGGGGACTTTATGAGCAGAATTGCAGGAGACAACAGGAGGCGCCTCGTCTTCTGAGCTCGAATGCTGTAGTCTTTGGAAGACTGACGGCCGATCTTCCGTTGCTACCGCATTGTTGTAACAGCAGTTGACGATGATCTGGGTGCAGTGATGTCCAAGTGAGGACTCTTTGCACGCCGAGGCTCCTTCTCTTTCCTGGCGCTTGTGGAGGATCGCCTCACGCAGGTCAGAGGAACCGCTTTGTCCTTTTGCCGCCGGGGGCTGGACTCGAGCGGTTCTATACAACTTTTCATCAGAGGCCTGAGTGATAATTAACGGGATGCCCCGATAGTTAGAGATTGGGACAGCTGCCTGGGCTTGGTAAGCCCGCGCTGCCCTAGACTTCCTCCTTTTAGCACTTGCGGGTGCGTAATAGGAGGAGTCCAAGTTGAACACCACAGAGTCTGGCTTATCATCCAGAGAACCATCAGAGTCAGGACCGTATGAGAGACGGTCAAAGACTGATCGAGAGAAGCGTGGAACGGTCGCTATGCGGCTAGAATTGGGTGCCGTGCAGGCTGTCTGCATGCGGTTGTCTTCTGCCGTTGGATGAGTTGTTTTTATGCGGCTAGGAGTCACGACCGTGCAGGCTGGCCGTATGCGGTTCACAATTGTGGCCGCATGGGTTTTCTGCAAGCGATTGACTTTCTTAGCCGCATGAGTTTCATCCATGTGGTCGGCAACTGTAGCCGCATAAGCTATACGTCTGACAGATTTGGCCGCATGTGTTTTCTCCATGCGGCTTGCGGATGTAGCCGCATGAGCTTTCTCCCTGCGGCTAATACCCTTATGCGGCTCGGAACTCATAGAGTTCCTCTTTGCCCCTGCAAGTCTAGCATCATAGTGTTTTCTTCTGCCGAACTTGGGGACAGCAGAGTTGTCTACGGTCTGAAGTAGGGCCGCAGGAGAGTCCTTCTCGCCGTCTTGAGCAACAGAGGATATCCCATCGAGGGCTTGGGGAGAAGCAAATGATTTTGGCCTCCACTCTTTGCGAGCCTTCGTGCTGCGGTCGCGCTTCTGGACCGGGCCAGCGCTTCCTTCGGAGAGCATCTCTTCAAACGCCTGTTGGTCGAAGCGGACGACCATCTTTTGTTGCGTGGAGCCAAGTTTGGCTGCATTCGATTGCGTCACCAACTCCTCAGCCGTGGAGAAGTTAGTCCCCAGCAGAGTCGCCATCGTGTCTGCCATGAAATATAAAAGAACAGAACAATTATCGGAGGATCGGACTTTTACTTCACGTTACAAACTCGCTTGTACAAAGAAAGCCTAGGGACGAAAACCTAGGTACAGAAGTCTAAGTACAATTGTTTATTTTAGATTCTGGGGGGTGACGATAGAGGCTCGGAAAGGCGACGGCAGCCCTGCCTTACTCCTTGGACGATCGGTATGCAGCCTTGGCTCCTGTGAAGAGATGGTTGGCGTTGATGAAGAAATGCTCTTCTTGCTCTCCCTCTATTACTCTTCTGGCTTCTCTCTCTCTGTGTATTTTCTCTCTGAGTATTGGGGGAGTCTCTCTGTATATCTCTCTCCTCGTAAGGGAATGGCACCTCGCTATTTATAAGAGTGGGGGACATCATTAGGGTTTAGATGATTGCCCTTTCTCCAAGTGGCGGCGGCCTGATGATTAACCAATCTGGACCATTCGTCTTGAACGTGAAAGATCTGGGCCATTAACACAGATTATGCCAAATCCCATCAACAATTAATGCTGATTGCAATAAATCTTCGTCATGATGATTTGCTGACATCTGCGAATCTTAATGAATAAATTTGATTCATTCTTCTGCCACGTGTGTAGGCCTCAAAAATGAAAGTCACGCTGAGTTGATCAAGACGGAGTCAAAAGTCACGCTCAGTTGATCCAGACAATATAAACAAATCACGCTGGAGAGACAGCTCATCATTTGTCAGAGAGTAATTATGACTGACAGCACAACAGTCGAAGAATGTCTCTTCGTATGCCACATATGCACAGACTTCGAGGGATCATCGCCGTCTATTGCGTGATTTTTGAAATCTTCTTCAGCAAGACTCAGCCTTCGTCGAGTTGGCGTACCAAAAGGGTTTCTTGTCATTTAATGCGACTGACAAAGCAATCACTGTCAGAGATTTTGTGTCAGTCGAGACACGCCGAATCAAGACAGCTGGCAATTCTATCTCAAGTCTGTGTGTATTTGTGATCTTCATCTCAAGTTTGCGTGGATTCTGAAGTTTTCTTTCTCAAGTTTGCGTGGATTTTTGAGTTCTTTGCCTCGAAGTCTGCGTGGATCCTGAAGCTTCCTGCCCCAAGTTTGCGTGGGTTTTGAAGCTTTCTACACCGAGTTCGCGTGGATTTCGTCTTCAACAAGTTTGCATAGATTTCATCAAATTGGAGTACGTGGCATCCATGCCACTGATCTCTCGCCTGCGTGTCCTGTAACTTGCACACGACTCATGCATGATTGCCATGTGTCCAACAGTTACAGGCCACGTCCAGTAACTGCTCACAGCCTTGCGTATGTTAAATCCTGCATGATTTTCAACTAAGCACAGGCTGTGAAGATAGTTATCTTTTCAGTTATTATTTTTGACTCTATAAATAGAGTTCTTTTTCTCATTCATTGTACAGATACATTGATATCTACTGTCAAAATTTTGAGAGCTTTTCTTCTTCGCATAGTCCAAGGGATAAAGCGATCGTCTTCTAGATCGGATTCCTACAGTTGTAATTTTCCCAGAAACACAACAAATAAAGAGAATTTCTTTATGGAAAATAAATTGGCGACTCTGCTGGGGAAAACCATCTCCTCTTCTGAGATGGCAACAACTCAATGCGACACTTCGTCAATCGGCTCGACGAAGAAGGTGATGACGATCAAATTCGATCAACTCGCCTATGAAGAAATGCAGCGGGCTAAGGGTGGCAAGCCCACTCCAGCCTCCATCATCACTGCCAAGTCGAAGGGACACTCTGTCTATGTCCCTAAGAATCAGTTGGCAGTCAATGGTGAAGTCTCTGCCACAGTGTCTGCTCCTAACACTGGCAAGAGCTCTACTGCAAGCACGCACACTCTTGTGCGCTCGAAGATAACAGCAATCAAAGATCACACTAACAGTACTGGCTCCTTAGCCAAATCTGTTCCAGTATGTATCTCCAAAGTTGAAAGTCACGTTGACAGTACTGGCTCCTTAGCCAAATCTGTTCCAGCGTGCAAATTCAACCCTAAAAGTCACGCTGACATTACTGGCTCCTTAGCCAAATCTATTCCAGCGTGCAAATTCAACTCTAAAAGTCATGCTGATAGTACTGGTCCTTAGCCAAATCTATTCCAGTGTGCAATCCCACATTCAACAGTCACGCTGACAGTACTGGCTCCTTAGCCAAATCTGTTCCAGCATGTAATTCAAAAATCAAAAGTCACGCCAACAGCACTAGTTCTTTAGCCAAATCTGCTTCAGCGTGTATTTCATCAGAGAAGAATAACTCCTTAGTTATCTCTTCTTCTTTACCGAGTTCTACTAAAACTGGGGGTGGTCTTCCACACAAAGTCCCTTCGAAAAGGAATAACTCTTTAGTTGTTTCTTCTGCTCATGTAGTTTTTACTTCAGGAACAGCTTTGACTGATACTTTTGTTAGTCAAAGGAAAGGAGATGGTCTTTTGACTACTCTTCCTTCTGGACATTCTATGTCTCAAAATCTGAATGAGTCTAAGAAGAAATATTTCTTAATATCTTCTCCTATGACTTCTTCAAATTGGGCACAGAATCTGTCCATTAAAGAGGGTCTGTTACCAACTCCTAATCAAAGGAGTGGTTCAACTCTTCCTTCTCTGTAAATATCCAGATCAATGGAAGGAAAACTCCATGTTTCCAAAATTAATGTGTTACCTTCCACTGATTTAAGAATAAAACTCAGTACTTCTGGTGTTAAGAAACCATACCAATTGGATATGAAGATAAAAGATCCAGATGCAGAGTATGCAAGAAATTATGTGGCTCATATTAATCACTCTTTGTATAATCAAGAGCCATTAAGACCCAAAAACAGGAAGTATACTCCTCAATCTTTACAAACAGATTTACGGGAATATCTTCAACAGAAGAGAAGGAGTAATTCTATGTCAAAGGAACATACTGAATGTGACTTCTATCCAAGAGTCATAATTCAGTGCAGATGTCAATCAACGGTTCAAGACCATGGTGACCATGAATGTGACTTCCAGCCAAGAATCACAATGCAATGCAGATGTCAAACTAAACGACAGTCTGCCTTCAATAGGATTCAGTATGAACCTATGCCTGATGAAGATGAGCCTTTGTTTGCCTCTGTCAACATGACTTCTCGGGACACCGGGGGTAGGGTTGATAGTCCAGATGGAGTATATAGAAACACCAGAGCAAGAGTCCTGGCTTCTAGTCAAAGAAATTTGATCCCTAAAGATGATTCTGAATTCCTTGGAGAATCTAACTTCCCACCTCTTCCTACTGGGGGTAATTCTCCTATAGTTGACTTTGATGCACGAAGCAATGATTCAGAGCATACAACATCCACTAGTTCATCAATAATCCCTCATACAGTCACGACTTACATGGTTGATGGGAATACTGATGAACCTTCTTCTTCCTTGACTCCTCAAGATCAAAGAATTGCTTCTTTGGAACAGCAAATAAAGTCTATGACTGACACAATGAAGTCGATGTATGAACTCATGACAGCTCAGTTGCAAAATCGACAGACTGTATCAGATGCCATACCAGTTGATACTGATATAAGTCCAGTACAAGTTCCTCCAGCAGTACAATCTAATACTCCTGGACCAGCTCAACCAAATCCTAGTCTCTCTGGAGCTGGGGGTAGTGCTTACAATGCTGTTCCTCCTCCCAACTATTCTCTAAAAGCCACAACTCCACAATCTTCGGGAGTTGTCTCTGAAGAATTGAAGAATCTCAAAACTCAATTCGAGGCATTCAAACAGAAGGATGGTTTACAAAGGTTAGGCATCAAGCAGCCTTATCCGATAGAATGGAAGCAAGTATCATATCCTCCTAAATACAAGCCTCCTACTATCTCATTCTATGATGGAACCACTTCTCCAAGTCAGTTTATTAATCACTTTGAAGTGATGACTGATCAACTGCAACCAAGTGATGCCCTCCTTACTCGGGTATTTATTGGATGTCTCAAGGGAACGGCTTATGAATGGTATAGGAGTCTTCCAGATGGGAGCATTACCTCATTTGCTGGTTTCAAACAGATGTTTCTTGAAAGGTTCTATGAAGGGCTGAATGACATGACTATGTCTGCTCTTATTAGAATCAAGCAGAAAAATAATGAATCCACAGAGAAATACATTGAACGGTTTCGAAGAGAAGCTCTGAAGATGCCTCTTGGAACCCCTGATGCGGTCACCATTGACACGTGCAAATCAAACTTGTTGCCAATCATCAGTATGTGGACAGGGTCCACTCAATTTCAAGATTGGCCTTCCTTCATAGTCAGTACCAAAGCTGCAGAAATCAGTGCTGAAACCTTCAAAGGTTTAGGAGTGCAGATGATTCCTAAAGAAACAGGACAAGGTGCTAACAATAAAAACAATGCTCGCAAGGGAAAAGAAACTCTTGAAGTTAATCTTCAGAGCAAAGATGCATCAAATGTTCAAACTCCTACCTCTACAACTCAACAATCAAGAACAACTCGCCCCAAAGAAGAATATTCTTTCGATGACGACGATGTCCTTGGTATCTTTGAATGTCTGCTGAAAGGTAATAAGATACAATTACCTGAGATCAAGAAACCTGATGAAGCTAGTAAGATAGATCATCCCAAATACTGCCCATATCACAGAATGCTGGGTCATACAATTCGTACATGTTATGTACTGAAAGGAAAGATCCAAGAAATGATTAAATCTGGAGCTATCTCTCTTACTCCAAAAGAGAAGACTGTCACTTCTAATGTCGTCTCTATGCAATTCGGAGATTTCCCTCCTCAACTCCTTGAAGGTGGGATTGTTCCTATTCCTAAGGCGACTCTTGAAATAGTAAATATTCCTCCTCCACAGTCTGAAGGATTAGCACCAATCACTTTGGAGACTGGAGAAATCATGTGGATCCATCCTGATCTAGTGACAGATTTTGAATCTCCTTCTCCTCAAAAGATTTCTTCTCGAAAGTCCAAGAAGGCTGGAAAGATCAAGTCATGTCATATGACTTCTCTTGGGTCTACCTCTGACACAGAGCTAAAAGACAAAGAAGAAGCACTTGTTAGTGCTACTCGAACGGGGAAACCTTACCTAAAGAATTATTCTAAAAGTCCTGAGGATCCTCTTGATATCCCTCCAGCTGATAAAAATGCTTCTAATGTTCTTCCTGAAGAAGAATCATCCACTGAACCTATTCTTCCCAAGCCTACAACTCTGGAGAAAGGCAAACAACAGGCTCGGTTTGATAAGCCAATCAAGAAGTCCTCTCCTCTTGGACTTCAGAAGCCTTATAATTTCGACATTTTGGCTCAACTTGCTAATACTCCAGCTAGAATGACCCTCTTTGAACTTCTACGTCTTTCCAAAGAGACTCGAGAGACGTTAAGTGAAGCACTTCTACAAGCTGACTCTTGTCTTGCACAATTGAAGAAGCCAGATGCGGAACCTGCCACTTGCTTATATTGCAACAGTGTACTGGAGATTATCCCAAATATCACCTTTACACAAGATGATATATTACTGGAGGATAATCGACATGACCGACCTCTCTACTATACTGGTTATATTGATACGATGAAGATAGATCGTATCCTCATTGACCCAGGGTCTGCTATAAGCATAATGCCAAAGAGTTTGTTGGATGAACTAAAAATCCCTCTTCACAAGCTCTCCAAGACGGTTACTACAATCTTGGGATTCAATCAAAGCCGAAGCGAGCCTTTGGGAAAGATTCATCTGAAGCTTCAGATAGGCGATTTCAGATCTAAAGTCACTTTCTATGTGATCGAGATCGCGGGATCCTATAATCTTCTTCTGGGGAGGCCCTTTCTTCATGAAAATAATGTGGTGCCCTCTACTCTTCATCAATGTTTTAAATACATTGATAGCAATGGAAGAGTACAAAAAGAAGTTACTGATATAAATCCCTTCCATGGGATTGAAGCTTATTTCAATGATTTCCGAATGTACAAAGAAGAGTATACAAGGATCATACAAGCTATGGAAAAAGAAGATGCACAAAGTGAGACTTTAATAATCCCTGTTAAAAGTCGAACTATTCAGCAACAATCTCCTAAACCCTCTGGAGAAGATTCTTTCATCATTCTAGTGAGTAGACGGATCTCTCCGTTACCTCAGTCATCTACCCAAAATACACTGATCATTCCTGTCAGTGGGCGTACTACAGTTCCTGTATCTTCATAAGATACTCTGCTAATTTCAGTTGGAGGGCGGATTATTCTTTCATCTCAAACTTCAAGGGAGCTCACCTCTTCTGAGCCATTTGTTATCGATCTTAATCGAAACAAAGCTTCTTCTTCTTCTCCCCCTTTAGTCATTGACTTGGCTAAAATCTCTAAGGCTCAGCCTTCTCCCAATGTAAATATTGCTACTTTTACATTTAATGAAAAGTCTCCACCTTTGCAGTACGTTGATGTGTGTAATTATGTTCATAGTTATTTGCATCTGTTAGATGACTTGAACACAATAACCATAGGAGTTGTACAGACTGTTCATACAGATGTATCTCTAGAACCTGTACAATCTTCATACTTTCTAGTTCCAAGCAGAAAGCCAGGAGACATTCCAATATTCTTCTACAAAGGGCCTAAAAATCCTTCTGATCTTGAAGATGATGACAAAAATGATGACACTGGAAGATTACAACTACGTCGTTATAGTCAGCAATCTAGAGAAATCATCAAAAATATGGGCTATGACTTCAGGACTGGCCTCAATGATGGAAAAGGAAGAAAAATGCCTGTCCGGATTCCTCCTCTGAAATATGGAAGGACGAAATGTGGATTGGGTTATACTGCTCCTACTCCTTTCATCAATATTATCCATGAAGATCCCGAGTCTGATGAAGATAAGAGATCTGATTCTTCTAGTACCACTTCTTGGGATTCCGATATAAGTATCGGGGACTTCTACTACAACATTTTGTCTTCCAATAGGGTTTCTATTGACCATTCTGAAGAAAGTGATGAAGACGAAGAAGAGTTTGAAATCTCACCTGAATTAGAACAGTGGGCCCAAAGATTAGATAATCAATGGGAGTTCCGTTTCGAGCAAAAAGAACCTCCGACTGAAGATAAACTTGTTCAAATAGATGTTGGTGAAGAGGGATCTCCCAAACCAATATTCATCAGTGAAAGTCTTTCAGAAACTGATAAGAAAGACATGATCAAACTCATTCATGATTATATCGATGTCTTTGCTTGGAGTTATGAAGATATGCCAGGGCTTCATCCTCAAATTGCAACTCACAAGCTCAATATCTTGCCGAATGCTAAACCGGTCAAACAACAACAGCGACGATTTCGTCCAGACATCATGGATGCAATTGAAGCTAAAGTCAATAAACTCATTACCTCTGGGTTTATTAGAGAGGAACAACATCCCGATTGGGTGGCTAATATTGTTCCTGTTCTTAAAAAGACTGGCAAGATCAGAGTATGCATAGACTTCTGCGATCTCAATGCGGCATGTCCTAAAGACGAATTCCCTCTACCAATCACTGATGTCATGGTTGATAATACCTGTGGATTTGAACGAATGTCATTCATGGACGGGTATTCTGGGTACAATCAAATCAAAATGTTTCCAGAAGACCAGAAGCACACTTCTTTCAGAACGCCGATTGGTACATACTGTTATACAGTTATGCCATTCGGTCTCAAGAATGCAGGAGCAACTTATCAACGAGCTATGAGCACTATATTCCGTGAACATTTGCGGAAAACAGTCGAATGCTATGTTGATGATATTGTAGTCAAAAGGAGGATCATATCCAAGATTTGAAGACTATATTTGATCTAATGCGTAAGCATCAATTAAAGATGAACCCTACTAAGTCCTTCTTAGGCGTCTCTAGTGGTAAATTTCTCGACTTCGTCATTACCTCTAAAGGTATACACGTGGATCCCGAGAAGATCAAAGCCATCCAAGAGATGCGTCCTCTACGCACCTTAAAAGAGCTACGAGGATTTCAAGGAAGAATCGCTTATATCAGGAGATTCATCTCTAATTTATCAGGACGCTGCAGACCATTCAACAAACTTATGAAGAAAGGTGTCTTTTTTGTCTGGAATGATGAATGTCAGAAAGCATTCGATGATATAAAACAATATCTGATGAGCCCTCCAGTATTGGTACCTCCCGTCTTAGGAATACCGTTCCTCCTCTATACTCGAGCAATGAGTCATTCCTTGGGTGCATTACTCGCTCAAAAGAATCAAAATGGCCATGAACAAGCCATTTATTATCTCAGCCACACTATGACCGGAGCTGAACCTCGATATTCACCGGTTGAAAAAGAATGTCTAGCCTTGATGTTTGCTGTCCAAAAGACACGTCATTATATCATTGGCCAGACTATTCATGTCATCTCCAGGATCAATCCTATACGGATCATGATGAAGAAACCCAGTGTTTTGAATTCTCGATTGGCTAACTGGGGAATCCTACTTGCTCAGTATGACATGCACTATATTCCTCAGAAATCAGTCAAAGGACAAGCTTTAACTGATTTTCTGGCTGCTCACTCAATTCCAGAAAATTCAAAACTCTATGATGAAATCCCAGATGAAGTCCTAGATTCAAATCAATTTGCTGAAGAAGATCCTACTTGGCGTCTATTCTTTGATGGAGCATCAAGAATTGGTCCTAATGGCGATATTGTCGCTGGAGTTGGAATTGTTCTTGTATCGCCAGAAGGTCTTGCTATCCAAAGAGCTTATTCTCTCGATCAGCCGTGTTCAAACAATGTAGCTGAGTACAACGCATTACTTATTGGTCTTCAACTCGCTAAACATCTGAATATTCAATATTTGGAGGCGTATGGAGACTCTAAACTCATTGTCAATCAGATCAGGGGTACTTATGAAGTTTGCCATCAAGATCTGGTTCCTTATCATAAAACAGCTATATCTATGGCTTCTTCGTTTGAAGAATTCTTCATTGAACATGTTAGGCGAGCATGTAACACAGAAGCTGATACCCTTGCTAATCTTGCAGCGGTGCTGGCTATTCCAATCAGACGGCAACAAATGATTGTTGTTCGTAATCGAGAATTATTTCATCTTGAAAATAACTTGACTCTAGGACTTCCAGTTGACATTGAAGAATCAACATCTCATGACGTCAACACAACAAGAGGATTTGGATTCAGTCGTAAATCGATGTCATCTTCATCCGATTCCAGCATGGAATTCATCTTCCGTAACTCGACTGAGAATCAAAATACGGATAAAGATTGGAGACTTCCTTTCTTAGATCTCGTATTATATGATATTCTTCCGGATGATCCGAGTGAGGCAGCATCTATCAGACAACGATCACTCAGATTCTACTACAATCATACAACAAAGACCTTATATCGTCGAGCTTATGATGGTTTACTCCTTCGATGTGTTGTCGGTGACGAAGCTCAACAAATCATTCGCGAAGCACATGATGGAATTTGTGGAGCACATCAGCCAGGACCAAAACTTCAAGACCGTATTCGACGTATGGGTTATTATTGGCCCACCATGGTATCTGATGCCATCGAATATGCAAAGAAGTGTAAAGCTTGTCAAATCCATGCGGATTTTATTCATCAAACCTTGGAATTTCTACATCCGACGGCAGCATCATGGCCCTTCGAAGCTTGGGGCATGGACATTGTCGGCCCGATCAATCCACCGTCATCTAAAGGTCATCGGTTCATTCTCGTAATAACCGATTACTTTTCCAAATGGGCCGAAGCCATTCCTTTATCTGAAGTTAAGACGTCTAATGTCATCAGCTTTATTAAGCACACGTCATCTACAGATTTGGTGTTCCTCGACGCATTATTCATGATAACGGACCACAGTTCGTCAGCAAGAAATTTACTCGATTCTGTGACGATCACCGGATCAACAATGTGGCTTCTACCGCATATAATCCAGCAGCTAACGGATTAGCAGAAGCTTTCAACAAGACTATCATCAAACTCCTAAAGAAGTTTGTCTCCACTAACAAACGTAACTGGAGTGACAAGCTCGGGGAATGTTTGTGGGCTTATCGCACTACAGTTCGTAATGCTACCAAATGTACACCTTTCTCTCTGGTGTATGGTTGTGAAGCTGTTCTTCCATTAGAGATTCAAATTCCTTCTTTAAGGATAGCAATCGCTAATGAACTCACTGCTGAAAATAACGATCGTCTTCGACTTCAGGAATTAGAAGCTGTGGATGAAAAGCGATTATCTGCTCAACAGAATATTAAATTCTATCAAGCTAGAATTTCAAGAGCTTTTAATAAAAAAGTCAGAGTTCGATCATATCAAAAAGGAGAACTTGTTCTAACAGTCAGACGTCCTATGACTATGACTCATATGAGTAAGGGCAAATTTGACGCAAAGTGGGAAGGTCCCTATATTGTGAGCAAAGTTTTCTCAAATGGAGCTTATCAACTCTCAGAATTGGATGGTCGAAAAGTTTTGATGCCTATTAATGGCAAATTCCTTAAAAAGTATTATGTATAAATGTAAATACCTGTAATCATCAGACAAATTCATGTTTAAAAAAATAAAATTTTTATTTTATTTTCATGAATGATGATACATGACATTAAGGAAGATCACTATCATCCTTCTCTACTTTTGGACGTGGGCCACTACCGTCCTTCTCAAAGACGTGATCAGCAAAAGAGCCGAGAACCTCCTTGTTAGAACCCACGAGGAATTTGCAAGCGGCCATCCTCATGGCTTCCTCTTCTTCAGTCCTTCCTGGTTCGAGCAGAAAATCCAGAATGTCCCTTGGTGGCTTGGGTGCAGACGAACCTTCGCCTGCTTTCGTCTTCTTCGTTTTGACTGGACCAGCAGGGCGTTCTTCAGTGCCTTTCTGAACCTTTGAGGCTATATCAGTTTTCTTGGATGCTTCTCCAGATGACATCTTTATGTTGAGGAGTAGAAGTATTCGTTCTCGCCAGATTTCTACTATATTTATAGGCAGAAGTTCCTCATTCATCCGATATTTCACATATGCATTCATCCATTCATTTCTCACATTCATCCGACGTTTCACATCTTCATTAATACTTGACGGTTCATCCATTCATTTATTACATCCACTCGACAGTTCATCTGTTCATCATTTCCTAACGGTTTATCCGTTCATAATCTTCTATCAATTTATTAAATGGAGATTCGTTATTTATCATGTTTTCATAACCTCTGAATCAATTCCGAATCTGCTTACTCATTTGTCATGTTTTGACCTCTGCATAGAAATCAATCTATTTTCTTTTGAGTTCCTATATATTATCACGTCCACAATACCTCTGATAATATCGTATACTCTAAAACAGAAAAGATGATTTTATTATCTATCATGTCCACAATTCATCCACAAATACAAATCATTGAGCATAGAAGAATTATCATTTCCATTCTCATTTCACCACAAAAAAGTCTATTATATTTTCTTATACTTTTTTACAAATCATAATGGAAATCTATTACAAATCTTGGATTTTCATTCTACACCACAACAATAACCTAATAGAGATCTATCTTCTTCTTTGGATCTTCTCCGTCGGACCTTCTCCGTCAGGTTCGTTGTTGGTGGCAATTTCTGACTGTCTGGGTCCCAGTCACGACCAGATCAGCAGGAATCAAACTCTGGTCTTCTCTCTCAAACGAGAGGAGAACCACAGAGTATGGCAGCCCAAAGTCGTGGTGCTGCCAATACAATTGGTGGATTGGGGGTAACCTCTCAAGGAAGACAGGAATGTATCCAAACCTTGGGATACAATTCCTAGTTCTCCCGTGAAAGAAACACTACTACCTAATTTCTCGGGGTAGAGTTGACTCCACCATCCAACTCTCGTATATAAAGGCTCTTCCTACCATCTAAGGAAGACCCTTCTATCCCACGAAGAGTTCTGAGTTGTCTGATTTACGTGTCAAAAGCGTATGAGCTCCCTGATGTAGATGTCAGCAGGATATTCTCTACAGCATCCACATCCCCAATGCCAGTTCTGAAGAAAATTTTCAGCCAAGTTTCTGCAGAAAGATCAACAGAAATCATTCAGTGTGTATTTATCAAACAGTGACAGGCGTGTATTGTTTAAATCAAAAACAAGAAACAGAAAGCCTATCTTCAACAGCAAAAATAAGTGCACATATTACACTGATTTACCTTCAAGTTTGGTGCTAAGGATTGACAAACTCATGTTTGATACAGTGCGCAGAAGTCGAACATTAGAAGGCATTGCTTTCCTGTTTGAGAGTAAAATCTCCCAAAAAATTCATTCTCAGAGAAGAAGAATAAGAATGAGAGATGAGTATCTTTGAAACTCAGCTGCCTATTTAAAGGACAAAGTACAAGTCTATTCTTAGAAAAGATCCGCGTAAATAGCGCTCGTAAACCATAGAATGAATGACACGTGTGCTTTGGAAGACAGAGCAACATTGGAAACAATCAAAGACTGCTGATTAACATTCTTCATTAAGGCACGCAGATCAAACACAAAAGTTGTACGTCATTTCTTAAGACAGGCACTGATGGCCTTACAAAAGACAAGACAAAAAGAGTGCAACAAAAGCATAAAAGTCACGCTCTATTTTCCAGAGCGACTGAGCTTGGTGCCTAGTTCTTCTACGCTCCTAACTCCCAGACAGTGCAACAGAGTTTTAAATATTTCACGCTGCTCTATGAGGCTGCGCCCATCAGAAGAGGACGAGCCATCCAAGCCAAAATAGCTCAAGAAATTCTTGGCTAGTCGCAAGGGATCATCTTTGAGCTCGAAGACAAGGGGCTCTGGCTCTTCACCCCCAAAAGTGGGGTCACCATGGGAACAAAAGCCCAACTTGCGTGCTTCTTCCTCAGCTTTCTTCTTTGGTGTCATATTGACGTAAGATGAAGATTAAAAAATGAATCTTCTCCCTGTTTATATAACAGAGTTCGCCGGCGGTTCATATTCCACCATAAATTGGATATAATCAGTCTCGGAGAACGAAGAGTCATTATGACATTTAATAAGTTCATTTGGATGTTTTCAAAGAACTTCGAAGTCTTTTCGACTTCCAAAAAAAGTTTGGAGTCATCTCAGCGTGACTAATTTCATTTTATCATCTTACTTTTAAAGTATTTCAAAAATTTTGAAGTCTTTTCAATTTTTCGAAAACTTTGAAGGGGGTTTTGTAGGCCTCAAAAATAAAAGTTACGCTGAGTTGATCAAGACGGAGTCAAAAGTCACGCTCAGTTGATCCAGACAATATAAACAAATCACGCTGGGAAGACAGCTCATCATTTGTCAGAGAGTAATTATGACTGACAGCACAACAGTCGAAGAATGTCTCTTCGTATGCCACATATGCACAGACTTCGAGAGATCATCGTCGTCTATTGCGTGATTTTCGAAATCTTCTTCAGCAAGACTCAGCCTTCGTCGAGTTGGCATACCAAAAGGGTTTCTTGTCATTTAATGCGACTGACAAAGCAATCACTGTCAGAGATTTTGTGTCAGTCGAGACACGTCGAATCAAGACAGCTGGCAGTTCTATCTCAAGTCTGCGTGTATTTGTGATCTTCATCTCAAGTTTGCGTAGATTCTGAAGTTTTCTTCCTCAAGTTTGCGTGGATTTTTGAGTTCTTTGCCTCGAAGTCTGCGTGGATCCTGAAGCTTCCTGCCCCAAGTTTGCGTAGATTTTGAAGCTTTCTATACCGAGTTCGCGTGGATTTCGTCTTCAACAAGTTTGCGTGGATTTTATCAAATTGGAGTACGTGGCAGCCATGCCACTGATCTCTCGCCTGCGTGTCCTGTAACTTGCACACGACTCATGCATGATTGCCATGTGTCCAATAGTTACAGGCCACGTCCAGTAACTGCTCACAGCCTTGCGTATGTTAAATCCTGCGTGATTTTTAACTAAGCACTGGCTGTGAAGACAGTTATCTTTTCAGTTATTATTTTTGACTCTATAAATAGAGTTCTTTTTCTCATTCATTGTACAGATACATTGATATCTACAGTCAAAATTTTGAGAGCTTTTCTTCTTCGCATAGTCCAAGGGATAAAGCGATCGTCTTCTAGATCGGATTCCTACAGTTGTAATTTTCCCATAAACACAACAAATAAAGAGAATTTCTTTATGGAAAACAACGTGTCCCAGATTATTGGGATTTGGCCTAAGATTTGATTGACTTTAGGACACGTGTCCCGTCGTCAATGTTGAGCCGCATGAGGAGTGTCGATGTTTAGGCCGCATGAGGGTTGTCATGACCGAGCCGCATGAAAGAGTTCATGACCGAGCCGCATGAAGAGTCTCTGTACTTCGAACCGCATGAAGGTTGTCATGATCGAGCCGCATGAATATATTCATGACCGAGCCGCATGGGGGTCTTCATGGCCGAGCCGCATGAGAGTCTTCATGACCGAGCCGCATGGGTCTCTCTGTTCTGGCCGCATGGACTTTGTTTAGTCTGGCCGCATAGATTTGCCTCGAAGTTTGGTGGACAGTGCCACATTTGTGAAGATTTTCCTCATTTCCTAGGACGATAGTGCTTTTTCGTGTCAGTCATTATAATGACTTTATGTCAGGACTGACAGCCATTAGAGCTATCAGTTGTCAGAGCATTAATTGTGTTTGAATGACGCTGGGTACAGCCGTTCTAAAAAGACACGTGGCTTCCCTCTGCAGGCCGCATGGAGTCCACTCGAGCTGCCTATTCGTTTGAGCCGCATGTCCATGTTGGTGACTTTTGATCCGCCTGATACACTTGAGCCGCATGAAGCTCGTCAGATTTAGACCCGCATGAAGCTTCCTGGGTTCTGTGCCGCATGAAGAATGTCTCAGGACATCTCATGACCGAGCCGCATGAGGAATGTCTCATGACCGAGCCGCATGAAGGACGTCTCATGACCGAGCCGCATGAAGAATGTCTCATGACCGAGCCGCATGAAGGACGTCTCATGACCGAGCCGCATGAGGAATGTCTCATGACCGAGTCGTATGAAGGACGTCTCATGACCGAGCCGCATGAGGAATGTCTCATGATCGAGCCGCATGAAGGACGTCTCATGACTCGTATGAGGAATGTCTCGATCAGCCCGTGCACTCGCTTTGTGGGCCCGGGTATCCCGAACACACGAGTGCGTAGGTATCATATTTGCTCCCTGATGTGGGGCTAATAGAAACACTTGCCCCTCGATCTTTGTTGGGAGACTCTTGAGAACCACTCTGTCCATTTGCCGCCGAGGGCTGGACACGGACGGCTCTGTACAACTTTCCATCAGAGGCCCACTTAGCGGGACGCTCTTGATGGTCAGAGGTTGGGACAGCTGACTGAGCCCGATGAGCCCGCGCTGCCCTAGACTTCTTCTACTTAGCACCCGAAGGTGCGTAATAGGAAGAGTCCAAGTTTGGAAGGAGGGAAGAGAAGTTGGTGCCCTTTTCAAAGGAGGTAAAGGGGCTCTATTTATAGAATGGAGTGAGCCCTTTCTTCTTATCCTTTCCGATATGGGACTAAAAGCAATATTTTCTATGCTTCTACAGTAGGCGACAAGTAGGCTTGTGCTTCAAGTTGGTGAGGTTACTGTGCTTTTAGAGCGACAAGTTGATTTGCAATGATTGTGATGGGAGTTCCCAAGTCTCTTGTAGAGAAGTTGATGGAACTGAGGATTCCTAGGACCCTTTCTTTGGTGTGCGTATTGATTGATAGAAAGTTAAAAAGATCTAATACGTGTTCTAACCCTTCATAGGCAGAAACTAGGGTACACGAATTATACCTGCGGTGGAAAGGAGACAAATAATTCCTGGTAATCTCGAGCGGACGACCCCAAGATCTTCTGTACGTATTCCTTCCTCGAGTTGGACGTCTTGTGGGCGATGATCTCCCAACCTTTTCTTCTCCTTGGCAGCCCTCTCTTTCTCTCCTTACGTGAATCACGAATTTAGAGAAAGTATTTGATTTCTGATCAGTAATATGGCGGCCACAGAATAGAGGATATATATATAGGCTACGGCAGGGACCATGAGGAAAAATTAGGGTTAGGCCTCCTAACGGATCTGGATATCCCGTGTTGAGCCCGAACACACAATCCAGGCCCATTAACAATAGCTCGGTCCACTAATAAGCTATTGTTGCACTACCTCCCTAATACCAAATTATGTTTGTGGGATCCTTTTATTATATGCTCGTTTGGCTCCCCATGTTAAGATATCATATGTCCGTCGATCAAATTAAGTTACTGACAACTATATTGATTCGACATCTTTTATCCTTAAGTATTACTGCTCAACTTCATTTGTCATGTCGGATATAATCTACCTGCAGTATTTACATGATAATCCATATGAGCTCCTGAAGGGGACATCATCAACCCGATGTATCGGGACATAGATTCCATTTATAATCAACAGCCAATCATACATATAATATTATTACCCAATTCATAGAGGTTGTTGATCCATAATGAATCTCACTCTTTTATGAGTCAAAGTAATACACACTGCATATACATGTCTGTTATTATATCCGAATTAAGAGCACAAGCATCCATAATAACAGAGGTGTTTGTTCTCTTATGTAGTCAGTACAAAGAGAACAACATCAAGTGGTCATGTTCAATACACACAAAGTGTACTAGTGTAAACCTATAGTCAAGATAGACTAGTACCAGATTACACTACAATATTTCCAATAGATTGTCCAAGTCCATCTTGGTTGTGAACTATTTATATACTCAATAGGAAACTGATAATATGATCTTGTGTGACACCACCCACAATATTATCTACAATATAGAATATCAGACATTTGTATTAACACTTGCAACAAATAAAATATGCAAACATTTGCCCATATGATTCTCATTCAAAATTTAAGGAAATAAGGTTACTACAAAAGTGATACTTTTAGTATATAACCCTAACAATCTTCCACTTATACTCAAAGCATTGCTTTTTAGTATACTGCTATAAATCTTCCACTTATACTTAAAGCCATGCTGCTACACATCTGACTCCCATTCCCTCAACATGACTATCAAAAGTCTTAGCTGGTAAGCTCTTTGTAAATGGATCAGCTAGGTTGTCGGCTGGTGCTATCTTGATCACAACAACTTTTCCTTTCTTTATAAAATCTCGTATCAGGTGGTACTTACGCTCAATGTGTTTGCCTGCCTTATGGGCTCGTGGTTCCTTCGAGTTTGCAACTGCACCACTATTATCACAATAAAGTGTAATAGACTTAGGCAAACTAGGTACCACATCCAAGTCCAACAGAAAGTTTCTGAGCAAAACAGCTTCTTTGGCTGCCTCAGAGGCTGCCACATACTCGGCTTTCATGGTAGAATCAGCAATACATTTTTACTTGATACTCCTCCACACAATGGCTCCACCTCCCAAAGTAAACACATAACCTGAGGTAGATTTCCTGGAATCCCTATCTGACTGAAAATCTGAGTCTGTATACCTCAAGGGAACTAAACTATCTGCCTGGTAAACTAGTATTTACTCTTTAGTCCTTTTCAGGAACTTCAAAATATGCTTTACGGCAGTCCAGTGCTCTTGTCCTGGGTTAGACTGATATTTGCTGACCATGTCTATGGCAAAGCAGATGTCTGGTATCGTACATAGCATTTCATACATTAAGCTTCCTACTGCTGAAGCATAAGAAACTGCCTTAATGTTCTCTATCTCTTTAGGTGTCATCGGACACTGCTCCTTTGATAGAGCAACTCCATGTCTAAAAGATAAGAAACCTTTCTTAGAATTTTGCATACTAAAACATGTTAGTACAGTATCGATATAGGAAGCTTGGGATAAGCCTAACATCCTTTTCTTGCGATCTCGTAGAACTTTGATCCCAAGGATGTGACCTACTTCTCCCAAGTCCTTCATATCAAAATGTTTGGATAACCATACCCTTACATCAGATAACACCTTCATATTATTTTAAATGAGCAAGATGTCATCCACATAAAGTACTAGGAACACTACCACGTTTTCGTCACACTTTTTGTATACACATGATTCATCCAGACATTGATCAAATCCATAGGATTTTATCACCTGATCAAAACATATGTTCCAAGATCTGGAAGCTTGCTTAAGTCCATAAATGGACTTCTTGAGCTTACAAACAAGATGCTCTTGGCCCTTTTTAATGAACCCGTCTGGTTGCTTCATATAGATGTCTTCCTCAAGACTTCCATTCAGAAAAGCTGTCTTGACATCCATTTGCCAAATCTCATATTTGAGATGAGCTGCAATAGATAAAAGAATCCGGATAGACTTAAGCATGGCTATAGGAGAAAAGGTTTCCTCATAATCGATACCCTCTCTTTGAGTAAAACATTTTGCTACAAGCCGAGCTTTAAAGGTTTCAACCTTACCGTCTGATCCTCTTTTTCTCTTATAGACCCACTTGCATCCAATGGCTTTTACACCAACGGGTGGTTCTACAAGCTCCCAGACCTGATTAGAATCCATAGATTCTATTTCAGATATCATTGCTTTTTGCCAAGACTCTGTATCTTTATCTTGGAGTGCTTCATTGTAGGTACAGGGATCATAATCTTGTTCCTCAGGGACGAAGCCTGACGACTCTCCCAAGAACATATATCTATCAGGTTGTATTACAACCCTTCCACTACGACAAAGCACTATCGGTTGTGGTGTAACATTTGTGACACGTTGTGCAGTTATTTGTGGTTCATCATCTTGTACTGTTGGTACTGAAGTACTTGGTGTCTCACGTCTCAGTTCTTCTAGAACAACTCTACTTGTGGGTTTATGGTTCATCACATAGTCTTCCTCTAAGAATCGGGCATTGGTGCTAAAAATGCCTTCTGATCATTAGGACTATAAAATAAACCTCCTTTCGTTCCTCTTGGATAGCCTACAAACAAGCATACTTCTGTACGAGATTCCAACTTATCTGCTTTCCCATTCAGCACATGTGCTGGACTACCCCAAATGCGAAGATATTTTAGACTAGGCTTACGCCCAATCCACAGCTCTGTAGGAGTAAGAGGTACTGACTTAGAAGGAACCAAGTTCAAAATATAAGCTGCAGTTTCTAAGGCATATCCCCAAAACGAATCTGGCAAATCCGAATAACTCATCATTGACCTAACCATTTCCATAAGAGTCATATTCCTTCTTTCGGCTACACCATTCTGCTGGGGCGTTCCAGGTGCAGTCAATTGGGATACAATCCCAGCCTCTGATAAATAATCCCTAAACCCTCCAAAGAGGTACTCGCCACCACGATCTGATCGTAATGACTTGATACATTTTCCATGACGTTTCTCCGTTTCAGTCTTGTACTCTTTGAATTTCTCAAAGCACTCAGACTTACGGTGCATCAAATAAATGTATCAATACCTTAAATAATCGTCAATAAATGTGACAAAATATTCAAAGCCACCTCTAGCTTGGATAGTCATGGGTCCACACAAATCAGAATGAACCAATTCTAACACATCTTTGGCCTTGTACCCCTTCACCGTAAAAGGCCTTTTGGTCATTTTACCTTCCAAGCATGATTCACAGACTGGTAGTGCCTCCACTTCCAATGAACTCAAAGGTCTATCTTCAACCAGTCTTTGAATCCTTCTTAGGTTAATATGCCCTAATCGTAAGTGCCGAAGATATGTTTGGTTCATACAAGAAGGTTCTTTTCTATTATTTAAGTTAGATGACATATTATTCATTTCCATAAGTTGCATTGTAGGCGAAATAGGATTAATGACATACAGATTATCAACCAATACACCAGAACAGATAAAATGTTTATTCTTTCTAATAACAATATTGTCATTAAAATAAACTGAATATCCATCCTTAACTAACATTGAAATAGAAACTAAATTTCTTCTAAGTGAAGGTGCATAAAGACAATCTCTCAATGTCAAAGACTTATTTCTACAAAAAGATAAAGTAACATCTCCTAATGCAACGACCGATACTTTTGTAGCATCAACCATGAACAAGCATATCTCTCCATTACTGAGCCGTCTGGTTTCCTGGAACCCCTGTAATGTATTGCAGACATGATTAGTGGCTCATGTATCTACACACTAGGTGCCGGTAGATAACACCGCTAAACATGTTTCAACTACTAGTAAATGAGATATACCTTCTTTGTTCCCTTGTTTGAGAAGTGGACAATCAGTCTTCCAATGTCCTGACCCTTTGCACTTGAAACATTTACCTTTCGGCTTTTCACCATGCCTTGAGGTTCCATGCCATTCTTTGCTGAGTTTGCCTGTTTCTGAATGTTATTCTTCTTCTTACCGCCATTTGGCTTAGAAGTAGAAGCCTTTTCAGAAACAAAAACATGACCACTCTGCCTAAAGAGAGATTCAGCATCCTGTAGATCTTTTGCAAGTTCTGGCAAATTATACAACCTTTTGTTCATGTTTTAATTAAGGAAGAAATTGTCAAAACTTTTAGGCAGAGTTCCGAGAATGATATCAACCTGGGATTCCCCATCGATTTCAGCTCCAAGGATCTCCATCTTATTCAGATGACCCATCATCTTGAGAACATGATCCATTACTGGTATACCCTTAGCCATTTTTGTATTCATCAAACATTTCATAGCAAACTGTCTAGCAACTCTACTCTGATGTCCGAAGAGTTCCTTGAGGTTATACATCATGTCATAAGTTGTGGCCATGGCCTGATGCTGATGTTGCAGTACATTTGACATGGATGCCAGAATGTAACACCGCGCCATCTCATCTGTCTTTTTTCCACTTCTTATAAGCCTCTTTGACCTCTTTATCAGAGTTAGCATCAGGCTTTGGTGGGCATTCCTCAACAAGTACATATTTGTACTCCTCAGCAGTCAGACCAATGTCCAAATTACGTTTCCAGTCAATATAATTAGGTCCAGTAAGTTTGTTTTCTTTAAGAATCACCATAAGTGGACTGAAAGAACCCATTTTTGAAATCCTGGGAATCAGATAAATAAAATTATGTAGGGCAAAAAAAACTTTTTGAATTAACTAAATATTGATTCCCTCAAAACAATAATAAGAAATTCAACAACACCTTGAAAACCATGAATTTAGCATGCCACGATAGTGTGGACGTATACAAATTCAACTTTGTTCATGTAGGTTTTTCTTATTAATTTTACTATCATGTCAACATAACTTTATGACAAATAAAATTAATATCTGGTCTTGCTCTGGTCATACAAATAATAGCAGTGACTCCGATGGGAGGATACCATTATTTGTATCTAAGTGTATACCATTACTTAATACTAAGTCCATTACCTTGTAATGAGTTCCTTCAGATGGAGAAGTGAACACATACTAGGTAACTTTCTACAATTATCCCTAAGGAAGTTTGTACTGGTGATCCATAATTATACTCATCCGATATGGAGGAAAGAACTAAAGCCAACACGCAAGTATAATTACATCACCTACAAACCAGTAATGGAGAACATAGGATTTATACTAAATAAATATCCTCTCCCACATAGTTATTTAACAATGAGGGTTTTTCTACTAATTGATCTTATGTCCATGTTATCCATTATTAATGTAGGCTTGGTTTTTCAAAAAAACAACCACAGAATAATAAACATGCATAATCAGAAAAAGCAAAATGACAAAAATAAGAGAAAATATCCAACTATTATGGCCATCTTTGCTGCTCCGTCCTCAACTATCCGAATCCAAAATCTGTCGTTGTGCAGATCTATTCGGGGTTCGACCTGCCCGGTTAGGTCACGGGGTTCGGGGCAGCGCCCCGAATTTTTATTTTTTTAAAGGTTTTGGCTGTCGATTCCTTCATCGAAAATTATCTGTCTGCCTCTAGACTGCTTAAAACCAGCATCTCGTCCGGCGTTAGAAACAACCACTACCCCATCACGATTGATCAAAAATAATTAAAATTACATCAATCCTATGTCTCCCGAAGGAGTTCACACAAAATCTAGATTGAAAAAATCAAAAAAATAAGCACGATCAACCCTCGTGATTTTAATTACATCCACAGCAACAACAACATCCACGACTTGTCCGTGGTTTAAACAACATAATCAAAAACATGTATTGGACCATAATAGTTAGATCTAAGATGTCTGCAAAACCGACTTAGAACAGATCTACATCAACCGACTATTACACATCTCATGTTTTATTACACAACATGGACGTATCAATCAATACGTAGATCCAAAGTGGCTCTGATACCAATTGTTAGAACTGGGGATTCCCAGGACCCTTTCTTTGGTGTGCGTATTGATCGATAGAAAGTTAAAAAGATCTAATCGTGTTCTAAACCTTCATAGGCAGAAACTAGGGTTCACAAATTATACCTGCGGCAGAAAGGAGACAAATAATTCCTGGCAATCTAGAGCGGATGACCCCAAGATCTTTTGCACATATTCCTTCCTCGAGTTGGACGTCGTGTGGGCGACGATCTCCCAACCTTTTTTTCTCCTTGGCAGCCCTCTCTTTCTCTCCTTACGTGAATCACGAATTTAGAGAAAGTATTTAATTTCTGATTGGTAATATGGCGGCCAGAGAATAGAGGATATATATATAGGCTACAACAGGGACCATGAGGAAAAATTAGAGTTAGGCCTCCTGACGGATCTGGATAACCCGTGTTCAGCCCGATCACACAATCCAGGCCCATTAACAATAGCACGGTCCACTAATAAGCTATTGTTGCACTACCTCTGTAATCCTAAATTATGTTTGAGGGCTCCTTTTATTATATGCTCGTTTGGCTCCCCATGTTAAGATATCGTATGTCCGTCGATCAAATTAAGTTACTGACAACTATATTGATTCGACATCTTTTATCCTTAAGTAGTATCGCTCAACTTTATTTGTCATGTCGGATATAATCCACCTGCAGGGTTTACATGACAATCTTTATGAGCTCCTTAAGGGGACATCATCAACCCGATGTATCGGGACATGGATTTCATTTATAATCAACATCCAATCATACATACAATGTTATTACCCAATTCATAGAGGTTGTTGATCCATAATGAATCTCACTCTTTTATGAGTCAAAGTAATGCGCACTACATATACATGTCTGTTATTATATCCGGATTAAGAGCACAAGCATCCATAATAACAGAGGTGTTTGTTCTCTTATGTAGTCAGTACAAAGAGAACAACCTCAAGTGGTCCTGTTCAATACGCACAAAGTGTACTAGTATAAACCTATAGTCAAGATAGACTAATACTAGATTACACTACAACCTTTTCAATAGATTGTCCAAGTCCATCTAGGTTGTGAACTATTTATATACTCCATAGAAAACTGATAATATGATCTTCTGTGCGACACCACACACCATATTATCTACAATATAGAATATCAGACATTTGTATTAACACTTGCAACAAATATAATATGCAAACATTTGCCTATATGATTCTCATTCAAAATTTAAGGAAATAAGGTTACTACAAAAGTGATACTTTTAGTATATAACCCTAACAATCTCCCACTTATACTCAAAGCATTGCTTTTCAGTATACTGTTATAAATCTTCCACTTATACTTATAGCGATGCTGCTACACATCTGACTCCCGTTCCCTCAACATGACTATCAAAATCCTTAGCTGGTAAGCTCTTTGTAAAGGGATCATCTAGGTGTCGGTTGATGGTATCATGATCATAGCAACTTTTTCTTTCTTTACAAAATCTTGTATCAGGTGGTACTTGCGCTCAATGTGTTTGCCTGTCATATGGGCTCGTGGTTCCTTCGAGTTTGCAACTGCACCACTATTATCACAATAAAGTGTAATAGACTTAGGCAAACTAGGTACCATATCCAAGTCCAACAGAAAGTTTTGGAGGTTGGCGCAGGCAGCTAACTGCGTCTCTGGCTCGAAGGCTTATAACTTCTTCAAAGTGCTGAGTTACTGATATGTTTCTGAGAGGCTGCACTCACAAGAATATCAGAACATGCTTCGGTGGAGGTTAATCTTCCAGCGTATGTATCAAGAAGAAGGAAAGCTGTGCTTCGACGAAGACTGCATCCCTTATAGATCCCTCTAGGCTTCTATCGAATCTGTACTAGATCCTTTGTGGAAGAACAATATTAGTCCCTTATGTTTAGTCCTGATGTGTCTGTAGTAGACTTTGGTAGACATAACAACAAAGAGACTTCTCTTCATATCTTATGTTTTATCTTTTTAGCACTGAGCCTCAGTCTTTTGCATCTTCTGTGCTTTGGGAAGAAATTTCTTCAGCTGAGATTTTTTATGCTTCTACAACCGTATCGCTTAGGATTTTATGCCTTGTTGTCAGAAGGGCCCTTTCGGCTTGTACCCAAAATAATTGTACATTGTACAATTATGTTTTAACAATTATTTCTGCAGGTATAATTTATTGTATACATTTTTATCCAAAATTTATAATTCTCGATGAAGAAAGTTGAAACGCTCTTCGGCAAGTGGTTTTGTGAAAAAGTCTGGTAGCTGATGATCAGTGTCAATAATCTCTAAATTAATAGTGCCATGTAATTGATGATCACGCAGAAAATAGTGTCTAATTTCTATATGCTTAGTGCGTGAGTGACATACTGGGTTCTTAGTTAGGTTAACCGTACTAGTGTTATCACAGAATATAGGTATGTGCTTAAAAAGTAAATTATAGTCTTCAAGGGTTTGCTTCATCCACAAAATCTGAGCACAACAACGTCCTGCAGCTTTGTATTCAGCTTTTGTTGTAGAGGGTGCTATAGAATTTTGTTATTTGCAAAACCAAGAGACTAAATCCTTGCCTAATAAATGACACGTACCGCTGGTACTCTTACGGTTGCATCCAGCAAAATCGGCATCAGAATATCCGATCAAGTCAAAGGATGTGGTTTTAGGATTCCACAAGCCCACCGTAACAGTCCTTTTATGGTTTCAAAATATACGTTTAACTGCAATCATGTGTGATTCCTGGATTGATAGCGAGCACACAGGCAAACACTAAACATGATATCAAGACGACTAGCAGTTAAATAAAGTATACTACCAATCATACCTTTGTACTTACGTTGATCAACTAGTTTGTCGCTTTCATCAGGTTCTATTTAATTGTAGTAGCCATCGGAGTACTGATTTGTTTGATGTTGTCAAGATCAAACTTCTTTAGCATATCCTTTATATATATTGATTGGCTGATGAAGACTCCTTGTGAGTATTGTTTGACTTGCAGTCTAAGGAAGTAGTTTGGCTCCCCCATCATGCTTATCTCGAACTCATTCTGCATATACTTGTCAAATTCCTTGCACATAACCTCATTAGTAGACCCAAATATGATGTCATCCACATAAATTTGCACTAAGAGAATGGGGTCATCAATAGATTTTATAAAAAGTGACGTGTCAATTTCTCTTTTGAAAAACCTTTGTCAAGTAAGAAAGTGCTAAGGCACTCATACCAAGCTCGAGGTGCTTGTTTGAGGCCATTGAGGACTTTCTTAAGTTTGAAAACATGATCGAGAAATTTGAGATTTTTAAAACCACGTGGTTAATTTACATACACTTCTTCTTTAATAAAACCGTTAAGAAAAGCACTTTTGACATCCATTTGAAAAAGTTTAAAATTTTAGAAATTTGTAAATGCACAAAGCATGCAGATTGATTCAAGTCGTGCAACAGGACCATTCATCTCATCACAGTCGATACGTTCCTCTTAGTTGTATCCTTGAGCTACAAGACGGGCTTTGTTATATGTGACTGAACCATCCTCATTAACTTTGTTACGAAAAACCCATTTAGTACCAATGATCGAATGATTAGCAGGTTTAGGAATGAGTTCCCAAACTTGATTTCTTTCCAATTGGTTGAGTTCTTCTTGCATTGCAGATATCCAAAATTCATCGGAGAAGACTTCTAAAATGTTTTTGGGTTCTATTTGAGAAAAAAATTGCAGTGCTAGCTATAAAGTCTCTATCTGATGATTGAGTACTTACTCCTTTTGATACTTTACCTATTACCAAGTTTTCTGGATGTGATGGTACGAACTGAAACCTCTTTGGTAAGCTTTCCAGAGAACTGGTTCCAGGTGTTGTATCCACGGGTGTAGAAGTTGATGGTTTGAGCTGTATGTCATCTTCGTCATTGGGAATAGCAGCTGTACTATTATTCTCATCAAAGGTTACATTAGCAGATGCGTCAATAATCATAGAGCGTTTGTTGAACACTCTGTATCCTTTACTCTTGGCAGCATAACCAATTAAAATACCTTTTTCAGCATTGGCATCAAACTTGTCTAAGTTGTTTTTGGTATTAAGGATAAAACAACGACAACTGAACACTTGAAAATAGGAAATGGTTTGTGTTCTACCAAACCAAAGTTCATAAGGAGATTTCTTCAAAATAGGTCGAATCAAAACCCTATTCAAGACATGGCATGTTGTACTTACAACTTCAGCCCAAAAATAATTTGGAAGAGAAAAATTGATTTAACATGACTCTAGCCATATAGCCAAGAGTCATATTCTTCCGCTCCACAACACCATTTTTTGGGGAGTTCTAACGCACAAAAATTCATCAGTAAAACCATTTGAATCACAAAACTTTTTGAAATTAGAGTTTTCGAATTCGTTGCTATGATCACTTCATATTCGAGTAATCATGAAGCCTTTTTTGTTTTGAACCTTTTTTTAGCAAAAACTTCGAAAACAGAAACGGTTTAACTTTGGTTTATATGGAAGAAAATACCCAAGTAAATCTAGAAAAATTATCAACGATTACAAAAACGTAGAGTTTTCCACCAAGGCTGGCTACTCTAATAGGGCCAAATAAATTCATATAAAGCAGTTGCAAAGGGCAAGTAGTAGTTACAGAGTTGATTGATTTAAAAGAGGATTTGGTAGCTTTATTTTTGTCAAATTCGGCACATACCGTATCCTTTTTGAAGGTAATGTTAGGTAGTCCTCTCACTAGCTTCTTGGTTAACAGTCTTGATATAGTATCCATATTTGCATGTCCAAGACGTATATGCCATAGTATTCTTTCTTCATTATGAGCGTAGAGGTATCATCCTGTATTGTTAGTATCTCTAGAAAGATAGAATATATATATATATATATATATATATATATATATATATATATATATATATATATATATATATATATATATATATATATTTTGAAGGTAATGTATATTTTTGAAGGTAATGTCTGGTAGTCCTCTCACTAGCTTCTTGGTTGACAGTCTTGATATGGTATCCATATTTGCATGTCCAAGACGTAAATGCCATAGTATTCTTTCTTCTTTGTGAGCGTAGAGGCATCATCCTGCATTGTTAGTATCTCTAGAAAGATAGAATATATATATATATATATATATATATATATGTATATATATATATATATATATATATATAAAATAAAAAAAATAAAAAATATTATCTTCTCTTCTCTTATCCCTTCAAAAGCAATGTCTCCAGATGATCTATCTATATAGAGCATTTATTTTTCCCAAAGTTAATATCATATCCATGATCAGCAAGATGGCTAATGCTGAGCAAGTTATGCCTTAATCCGGTAACTAAACAGACATCCTTAGTGACGGGAGAAGGATGATTGCCAATAGTACCGTTACCTATGATATAACTATTTAAATTATTTCTCAAGGATACATATCCTTCCCTTTTCATCGATAGAGTGCGAAAAGATTTGTATTTTTAGTCACGTGTCTTGAGCACCCACTATCGAGAATCTACTTGCTTTTAGTGGATGAAGGAAGGTCCACCTACACCATGAGTAGATGTGACCTTTGGTACCCAAATCTTTGAGGGTCCTGAAAGGTTAGTCTTCGGTACCCATCCATATAGTTTTAAATCAACCAGTCTTCTAATTCTACATTATGGTGAAGTGTGTCCATTTTTACCACAGTAGTGACAAGTAGCATGTACATTCGTGTTAGGTGCAGGATAATAGTGATGACTATGTGTTTGTCGTGCTATATGAGAATGTGTGTTCATAAAAGCATGTCTGTGTGTACTATGTTTATGTGTAGGTGTTTGTCGTGCTGAATGTGAATATGTGTACATAAAGGCATGATTGCGTGCAACATGAGTATATTTGTTTTTTTTGTGACATGTATTCTTGTGTTGAACAATCTTTTGTCTTGTGTACGTGGTGTGACTGTGAGACTGGGTTTGAGGCTGAACAGCTTGTTTCCCCAATTTGATCTCAAATCTTTTAGAGGTATTGCACATATCATCATACTTAGCAGTCAAGGCATCAAATCTTACAACAGCAATATTATACTTCTTTTTATCGTCTAAGAGTTCTTTATTGAGTGGTATAATATCACGTGTTTGTTTCTCAATAAGAGATTCAGCATCGTGTAAGCTTAATCTAAGCTTGGATACCTCCTCAATGTTCTCTGTGGGTGGTGTGTCTCTATTATTATCAAGTAAACATGAAAGTCTATGAATCTCAACTTCATGAGTCTCGATCTTATCCTTTGAATGTTTATTATTGCTAGTAACTTCTTGTGATCTTCAAGTAAGTCACTAATTAATGCATCACCAAGTTTATCAAAAGTATAGTCATCAAGAGGAGTTTGTTACCTTTTCGGACGTTGCCATTAGATAGATGTTTGCTATATCTTTGGGAGAGTCCTCTACATATTCTGAGTTACTAGCTTCGCCCTCGTGCCATATACTTGTGTTGGAAAACATCCGAGAGGTTAGCCTCTTGTATTATCTTTCATATCGGCTTCCTTTCTTTGCTATAGGGGAATCTTTCTTTACATTCCCCATCTTCTTACAGCCGAAACATATAAGCTCTTCATTGTCCTCTATGTTGTTCCTTCTTTCTTTGGTTGAAACGAAGAAACTTCTTGAAGTTGCGGACAATGAGTGCTTGATCATCACCTTCGGAGTCATCGTCGTCTGTTTCTTTTGGAGCAGCCTTTCGGCGATGAGCTCTAAGAGCAATTTATTTCTCCTTTGGAGCCGCTTCTTCAAAGTCTTTGAGATCGAGCTCATGCATCATCAGCTTGCCCACCAAAGTTTCCAGAGACATGATGGTGAGATTATTGCCTTCGATTAATATCATGATTTTGGGGTTCCAGTTCTTCGTTAGTCCCCTTAGCACCTTGTGTATCTTCTTATAGCTGGAGTAGTCTTTACCGAGGGAAGATAGAGGGTTGACGATGTCGAAGAATCTAGTAATCATTTGTTTGATCGTCTCATTAGGCTTCATCTTGAATGCTTCGTACTCTTGTGTTAGACAACTGATTTTTGATTCTTTAACCTGTGTGGTTCCTTCATGGGTCACCTCCAGAAGCTTCAATACTTCGTGTGAGGTGGAGCAAGTAGAGACCCTGTTGAATTCAGTCCTGTTTATAGCACAGAAGAGAGCATTCATAGCCCTAGCATCTAGACTAGCATGTTTTTTTTCTTGGTCAGTATATTTTTCGTGGGGTTTATCTATGAGATTTCCCTCAACAACAATTCTAGCAGGCTTCTTATAACTATCTATGACTATGGTCCATAAATCAAAGTCTAGAGACTTTAGGTAGAAACTCATTCTGGACTTCCAATAGGTGTAGTTGGATCCATCATCAAATAGGGGTAGCCGATTTGTGGACTGGCCTTCACTATAGTTGGTAAAGATAGGTTGCGTGGTTGCCATGGATCAGCTCTAGGATGTTAATCCATTATTAAAAGAACAGAGCTCTGATACCAATTGAAGTTATGTGTAGGCAACTCTAGAGGGGTGTGAATAGAGTTTGTGTCAAAAATAATCACCAATTAAACTTTCAACTCTATGCTAGTCCAGACTCAACTACCAACATAATATATAATCAGAGTAGTAATACAGAAATTTAAAAGAGATCAGAAGAGCATACGCAAACATAGTGATTTAACCTGGTTTCTCTCTTGGAGGAATAGGCCAGGCCTGATAACTCTCACTCAAGATTGAAATCTACTATTTGTGAAATAGAGTACACATACGTTTCTTACTCAGAAGTGCATGCTAACTTCTTACAATTTTGCAGAGGCGAAACATGGAATTGTCCAAGTGACTTCTTTATAACTCTTGCACAGAACTTCTAGCTGAATCGCACTTGAGCACCATGGAGCTTAGGAAGTTTTGTGGCTAGTAGATTGGAAGAGGAAAGCTTAGAATACATTAGGCTTAGAAAATTGAGAGTAAGAGATGATTTGAAATGAGAGAAATCAAGCCCTATATATATTATTCTGAGGAGGCAGACTTCGGCCAGAATTCTGTCTCAAATATTCAAAAATTTGAACGTTGGACAGCCTAGAACAAGGTGTTCCTCAAAATTAGCATCCTAAAATTTAGGGGGCAGTGTTCGGCCCGAATTTTGCCTAGAGAAGAGTTCAGCCCGAATTCTTATTCCATTGGGCCAGAATGTTTATGTAGGCTAGAATGTTTTGGTTTGGATCAGGGATTATCTCGTTTTGTATGGTGGAGCTTGGAGAAGTAAGTCTAGGGTTCAGATGACTCAGTGCGACTCAACGTACATGTTCTTAGACTCAATAAAATGAAAAAATACAGGCTCATTACAAGTACATTTGCCATGTAACAACTTGTCGATGACGTCTGTCTTGAATCTGATATGTTGTAGATGATGTTCGTGTCTTGAGCTCGATGTATCATCTTGGACCATATCAGATATCATTTTATTAATTATCTAAATTTGGTTGACTATGATCCAGATTAGGTCAACAGCCACGTGGAACGGTGCTAACTCACCGTGCTGCGCATCTATACGAGTTATGCTTCCGGTGATGTTTCGATGTCACTATGTTTTTATGTGGCGAGAGGACTGTTGCTTCAAAGGCCACTAAATTACTGTGCTTTAGGGCGACGAGTAGACTAAGCTAAGACAACGTAGTCACTTTTCTTTCGGGCGACAAGTTGACTATGATGAGGCAACGGAGCCACCATACTTTAGAACGATGAGTTGACTGTACTGAGGTAACAAGGTGTCAGATGGAGCCATAGAATGGGCTGCACTTCTGGATCGGATGGAAGAAGTTGTGCTTCCGAAGTGGCTGTGCTTCTGAGTTGAAGCAACGGAGCTGCACTTCTGTTTGAACCAAAGGGGCTGTGCTTCTGGGTTGAATCAAGGGAGCTGCGTTTCTAGGTTGAACCGAAGTGGCTGCACTTCTGAGTTGAAGGAGCTAGTTTTATCGAAGCCATTTTTTGTGAGAACAATTACTGACTACTCTTGAATGGATGAGTCAAAATTATCTCTCCTAATTATCTCTATTTGCGGGGCTCGAGAAGCAGTAAATAAAACTTAGTCAAATGAATCTTTTTAATTAGATTCATTGTGCTGAGTCCTAGGTTCACCCCATTACTCCGGAGTCTTTTGACCGACAGCTACACAGCACGTGGGTTGGACCATACGGACTGTGGACACACACAAAAAGAAGAAGAAATGCTATCTTTTTTATTGGCGCAAGGCACCACAAATCGAGTACGCGCTGAGAGATCCTGCGCTGAGGATCCCCGAGTACAAAAAAAAATTCTGGGAAATGGGACGATGGAGATCGAGCGGCAGTTGCTCCTTTACTCCGTTAACACTCCGATTACGAAAGTGGAAGAAAACCTAAGAAAATTGCTAACTCTCGGCTCACTGGCAAGAAGTGCAGCAATTTGGCTCTTGAAAATGCTCTTCGTTCTCTGTTTTGAAGAGGGATGAGACCCCTTTTTATAGTAGTTCTTGAGCTGGAATGATGTTATGCGCCCACATAAGAAAACATACTGGTTTTCATATGGACGCATGGTCCAACTTTAGGCGCATAGGATGTAGGCGCATGCAGGCTGCGTAGTCGTGGGTTGATCGTGGTACTGACGTGGCCGCATGCTTCGGTGTACGACTGCTCGTGGAGACTGACGTTGTCGTATGCTTCGGTGCACATTTTGATCGTAGCTTTGACCGAGTCAGGGGCTATTCTAGCTTGGGCACATAGCCTGAAACAAGGCTATGCGCCCCCTTCTGGAGGAGCTTGTCTTGGGCGCATGGACATATGACCTCATCGGAGCTTGGGCGCATATGACCTTGCTGGAAGCTTTGGGCCCATAAGGCTCATTGGTGATTTGGGCGCATAATACTCATTGGTGATTTGGGCGCATAAGGTTCCTTGGTGAGTTGGGCGCATATGTCCAGTCTGCTGAAATTTTTATGCTTCTACAAGACCCCTTCAAAGTTTTCGATACTTGAACGAATTCAAAATACTTTGAAAGAAGCATGTACCATCTTCTCGTGATGCAGTGGACGCATAGCACGACTCTCTCTTTGGGCGCATAGAGTTTAGCCAGCCTGTCAGAGAGATGGCTGTTGAGATCTTTCTCAAAAATCTAACTAACAGATTCATCGGGGTGGAATTTGAAGAGGTCCATCCTTCATACGTTGTCCACGTTAGCAAATGGCAGTCGCATAGTGCACAAGAGGATGGATCTTCATGTGGGCGCATAAGCCATGGTGGGCGCATAGTGCGCAATGGGCGCATAGGCGCATAGGAATAGTGGGTGCATAGGAAATGGCCCATGCCTATAAATAGGCTTTCAAAGAGAGAGAAAGTTCATTATTCTCATTTATCTTAGAACTTTCAAAAGACTCTTCATCTTCTTTTTTTTACGAACCATGTCTCCTAAGGTTGCCCAGAGATCTGCGAAGGGCAAGGGGGCTGCACCGAGTGGCTCTACTCCTGCGGCAGCGTCCTCACCAGTCCAGGACCCGATTTTGGGTGAGGCCACACCTCAAAAAACAAACTATCAAGACTTTTCCTCTGCCTGGGCACATGCACCTAAGGCAACAAACTTCTGTGAGCATTCTTATGCGCCCACAGGAGTCATGCGCCAACACTGTGGTGTGCTATGCGCCTATATGTTGACATGTTATGCGCCTACATGCTGCTGCATGTTATGCGCCCACATACTGCTATACGTTATACTCCCATATGTTTGTTACCCCGTCTGGAGCACAAGTCCAGCCTGCACGGGATAGTTCAGCCGAAGATCCTCAGCCGGTAACGTTGCCTCCCTCTGATGTTACAAGGCCATCTCAGCCTCTACTGGCGGATAAGTCCAAAACAAAGGAAATCTGCTTCGACAGGCCACTCCGCAATGACATACCTCAGGGACTGGAGAGACCTTACAACTTTGACATATTAGCACAATTGGCTAATACGCCAGCAAAGTTGTCGTTATACGAGCTCCTAAGGCTCTCCAAGGATCTTCGTGTCGCATTAAGCGAAGCACTCCAAAATGCTGACGCCTACTTAGCTCAGGTCAAGCCTCCAGGGGAAGACCCGCAAGCAGATCTATGGGGCGGTGATAGCACAGATGCAATACCCAACATCATATTTACTCCGTAGGACATGTTGATCAAGACCAATTTGCATGATCGCCCCTTATACTACACTGGATACATAGGCGACATCAAGGTATATCGGATGTATATCGACCCTGGCTCGTCAATAAGCATTATCCCAAAAAGCTTGCTCCAACTTTTTGGCATCCCTATGTACTGGCTAGCAGTGACCAACACTGCCATTAGCGGTTTTAACTCGGGAAGGAGCTATCCCCTAAGAAAGATCCTGTTGAAATGCCAGATTGGTGACCTTAAGACGGATGTTACCTGCTACGTCATAGATATAGACACCTCCTACAACATCCTCCTGGGTCGTCCGTGGATACATGACTATATGATCGTGCCATCCACCCTTCACCAGTGTTTCAAGTATGTCAGTAAGCACGATTTCGTGAAAACTGAATTCGCCGACATCGATCCCTTCAAAGGGGTTGAATCTTATTATTTTTCAGAGGCTTGTCTATATGACGAATCCAGGAAACATATAACTGTAACGCCCCAGTCCTAAAATACGTAGGACTAGGAACATAGACATGCCAGCTGTATACATACGAAGTATACTGCAATATATGGAAACCTCATATGAATACATAAGCTGTAAAATACAGTAGAACCATAACTAATCTCATCCACACAAAATAAAAGAATAAAAGATATTATATAATCAACTATGAATTGTCATTGGTACATGTAGTTGGGCGGAGACAAATCTACTACCAACTATGAAAAGAAATACATCACAAAAAAATGAGTTTGGCGAGCGAAGCGAAGACGATCAAAGTACAATCATCCTCGAAGAAATAGAGATGATCATGGCCACGGCAAGAACACCTGTGAAAGAGAAGAACACACACCTGGCGAGATAACGAGGTCCTCAGAGGGACGTAACAAGACACATAATATTATGCCAATATAACTGAATATAAATTGCTCAAATAAATAAGTAAATTGAATTATAACATGGTCCAATACACACCTATTGAACTAGCTTACCATCCCCCCAACCAAACAAGGACAGGAGATGGTAAACTAATTCACGATGACATATCTTTCCATGCAATGACCCAATATGGTATCCGGACCCCGACAAGGTTCAATACCTTCTCATCGGAGTAGTAAGCCACACCTACAACCAAACAAGGATAAGATGTGACGAACTAATCTGCGACAAGTTATTGTTCCAATCCACAGTCAGATACAAGTACCCAAATCAAGAGTACTCATACATAACAGATAAGGTAGCCTAACCAGTCTAAGTTAATGCAGTTTTAAGAACAGTTCATGGTCGTATGACTACCGGGTCAAGTCACGAAAATACCAATACAATACAGTACCTCAGTAGCGAGTCACTACAACGTATATTATTTCTTAGTATCGAGCGAGTCTATAGCATATAGTCTACCTATCGTTCCTCAGAAGCGAGCGAGTCTACGATAGCTAGGGTGGTAGTCAACTTCCAATCATGTTCTCCCCGTCCAATGCCAACTCATAACTGCTAAGTCTTCTAGCATGAAATTGCATTAGCAGTTATTTCCTAACGCACGGCTTATATGTACTGGTGGCTAGCCAATCACGCATGTCCGAGTCCTATATGTGACTCACAACAACGTGGGACAACGTGTCAAGGCCAATGAATGCAACACACAAGGTGGTCCCTTAAATCTAGGTTTATTGTGTAAAAAAAATAATACATAGCAGGAAATATAATTGAACAGTATGTTGTAACAGGTTATGTCATGTATCACAGTTTATTTTGCATAAAGAAAATAATGAATAATGCATGAAATATGAGCTAAATAAATAAACAGCAAATGGCAAGGTGTCTTGCCTGGTAGTACGCCTGGTGTACTGTAATGATCAATGTGGCACGAACTGCAACTTCGGTGTAACAACTACACAAGGGGACCTCTGTTGGCGGCACAGATGGTTCCATAGTGTCCAGGACGATCAAATTTGTTAGGGTCAATAGGAGGAAGGACATATTGGCGAGGGAATATGAAAATGGGATTAGTTATGGGAAAGAGGATGATCAAAGAAAATGGATATGTAATAAGATATAGAAAACTGTTTATAATACTTGAAGACGATATATTATTAGTTAATATTTGTTAGAAAAATATGTTTGAAAGTCTAGTAACTCATTTAAAGCAAATCCTTAATTTATCAAAATACCTTTGGCTAGCAAAACTAGATGTAAACATACCCCAAAATATTTTATATTGATTCATACTTAAAAATATAAAAATCGTTCCTAAGCATGAACTCGAAGTTTGTCAAAATATAATTTTTTGATAAGAAAATATTTTACTAGTAAAAAAAATTAGAATAATACTAGAGATTTCAAAAAGAATTATTGCAGGACTTATAGACCATAATAAACATATGGAAGCCAAATATTTTTAAACCTATAATATTTTAAATTATTTATCCTATACATTTTGTTTGGTAATAATAATAATTAAATAATAAAAATGTTGAATATACATACCCTCTTAATAACAAAACAATAATCATAAATATGACAAGAACAAAATAACAAAATAATAATAATGATAATAATAATAATAATAATAACCAAAAAATAATAATAAAAGCAATCAGTTGTTCTCCTCTTTGTAGGAGACCAACTTTTTAAAAAAAATCAAAGATAGAGGGAAGAGATTTAGAGAGGGGGAGAGAGAGAGAGGATGAAGGGAGGAGCTGAGAGAGGGTTGGAAGGAAAGGGAAATGGGGGATCGGAGTGGAGGGAAGCGACGGTGGCGTGCGAGCACGCGGCGGAAGAGGCTGCGCTCGCGGAGGTGGAGGCGGTCGGGAGAGGAAGGGGTCGTCGGGGCACACTGCTCCGGCGGCGTGCGGCGTTCGTGGAGGGAGACTCGGAGGGGCTCGGGAAGAGGAGGAGGGAGTGAGCTCAGTGCTCGCCGGCGGTACTGCGACAGGACGCTGTGGTGGCTGCGGCCAGGGGAGGCGGCGGAGAGCACGGGGACGCGGAGGCTGGGCGGCTTATCGGGCTAAAGTTGCGCCAGTGGCGCATGAGCAAGTGGCGGCGGGTACGACTGCTCCGGCAGGAGGGGGCCAAGCACGGGACGGCGATAGGTGGTGCTCGACAGGTGAGTCTGGGTTGTTTCTTCATTTGGTGATGGTGGCTGTTTTATTTGGGAGGGTTTTCTGGTAGCAGGTTGGCCAGAGTTGGCTACGGTGGTGGCTGGGACTGTGGTGACAGGACAGCGGGCGGCCGGGGATGGTCGAATGCCAATGGTGGTGGTGATTGTTTGGGTGATGGGGAGCGATGGCTAGAGGTGGTATTTTGTGACGGGTGGTGGTATCGGAAGGCAGGGTTTGACGGTCGGGTCGAAGTTGAGAGGCAGCTCAGGTTACGGTAGTCTCGGTGGCGTCAGTATTGGTGGTGGTACGGTTGCTCGGGTGGCCAAGACTGTGGTGTTGACCAGGTTCTTGGCCAGCAGGGGTTCGTATCACGCCACAGAACCAGAATACTGGAGAGCGGGGACGAACATAGCCAGCTACGTATATTGAAATGGAATCCAACTCGCTATACGGTCACGGCTGTCTAGATATAAGGGTTTACTACAAGCCAACGGTCTCTTAAGGTCAAGCCCATTGTCTCAATCTCAAGCAAGGAATATAGTTACAAGATGTTTGACCACCAAATATACAATAAAAGGCGTTCCAAATATTACATATCCAGCTGATCATGAAGCTAGTCATATAAAATGCGAGGACTAGCAAGAGTTAAGTCATACATGATCAACCCTAGGATTTGTTAATCATGTTACAGCCCGTAGTCAGACAGTAAGTAAAGATGCATCGAGCTAACAGGTGCTCGTCGGCTAAACGCCCCAAAAGAATAATTTTACAATGTAGTGAGCGAAACAAAAAGGAAAACCCACTCGTAGCTCAGGTTCCTTCGAGTCGCCACCATCGGGCTGGAGGTTCGGTAGATCCTCGGGTGCTGCTCCGAAATCTGGCCACACAAAACCAGCTGGGTCAAACCCCAGAAAGAGCAAGTGCCACAAGGAGGCCACGAAATAAGAACAAAAGCCAGCATATCAGAACATAAGAAAATGGAATAAAAGTACAAGTAATAAAGAGTACATCAGGACAATAAACGACTAGGGACGTGGAACCATTCCGGGAGCCAGGTTATAACCCGTAAACCAAACATGGACCGGGGTTGTAACACTTCGCCTGAATAGCACTTTGTCTCTACCCATTTATTGTTAAAGATAAGTAAAACAACCATATTTAGGGGTACCAGGTATAGGGACTAGACGAGACTTAGACAAGGCTGGACACCATCCATTCACAAGCGGCCAAGCAAATACTACGGCTTACTACTTAACTAACTAGGGTTATCACAAGCCTAATTACTAACAAGATGCAAATGAGAAATTCCCAGTCCCAAGCCCTGCAGACTATCTTGTTATCCTTCCGCGGGGTTGAGAGTATGGTTGGGTACATCGCCTAGGAGACGATATACGCTTAGGTGACTTAGAGGGTACAACACAAGACAGTGTGCTGGAAATGTGCCCTACTCGTCGGCAGGCTACAAGTCCATTTAAAGCGCCCAGATAATGAGATCGCCTGTTACTGGAAATTCTCCATGAACTATAGTATGATCTAGTAATTAGCCTAATCCATATTCGGCGTGAATCCCTGACCGTGGTAACCAGGGAGTCACGTCCTAGACATGATGCAAGAGAAGACAAGTGGATTGCACGAAGCAACAAGAATGAACACCCATGGAGTCAGAGTTGGTTATACAAGTCAAGTAGCTATCGTAACAGCATGAAGTCAAGTCAAGTTACAAGTTTACAAGTTACAAGTCAGGAGTGTGCCGCCACTGGCCACTATCAAGTTATCCAGTATCAAGATTAATCATAATTACAGGTTAAAAGTTATGGGCGCACCCCATCGGGTCACTATCAAGAAGATCAGAAAGTACTAGAATCATACTTCACAGAAATCACAAAAAAACTGTACTAGTCATAAGCAAAACACCAAAAACCGTGCCAGGTCGTGTTGGGTCGAGACAAACGTGTTTTGTGGAACAAGATCTCAAAACTCCAACCCACAAAAGAGAAGCCAAGTCCTAGGAATAAAATCCAAACCATCATAGGCAATAGGTTGTGCTGGGGTTAGATTGTGCTAGGGTCGAGCTGCGCTAGGGTGAGCTGCGCAGGAGATGAGCTGCGCAGGAGATGAACTGCGCATGAGTTGAACTGCGCATGAGTTGAACTACGCAGGAGATGAACTGCGCAAAAGATGAACTGCGTACGAGTTGAACTGTGCATGAGTTGAACTGCGCACGAGTTGAACTGCGCAGGAGATGAACTACGCAGGAGATGAACTGCGCACGAGTTGAACTACGCACGAGTTGAACTGCGCACAGTTGAACTGCGCACGAGTTGAACTGCACAGGAGATGAACTGCGCACGATTTGATCTGCGCACAGTTGAACTGTGCATGGCCTTGCGCTAAAGAGCGCTGGCCGAGGGTCATCTTCTCCATCAGGCCGAAGGAAAACTCCAAGAACTCCAAATTTTCCAATCTTCATAACTTAGCCAAAACAAAACCAAATTTGGATTTTCAAAGTTCTAACTTGTGTAAAATTGAATTCTCTTCCACATGGAAACCTCAAAACAAGGAAAAATCTAAGTTTAATATATCAAAACCAAGAAAATCCGAAAATGGTTAAAACTTAGATCTAGAAAAATGGATGCTCCAAATCACAAAATGCTAAGTTCTAATGTTGTTCACCATGGCCTTATGTGGTGGCAAGGTGCACTTGCCTATGGTGTTGGTGTTGTGTGGAGGAAGGAAGAAGAAGATGAAGGAAATTAATGGTAGTTATGTGGAGAGAGAAAGTTAGGTGGGGTTTTAATGAGGGATGATATGTTGTGTTGAGGGTGGAGGTTTAGCTAAGGGTATTCCAATGCATACTAAACCAAACCAAACCAATACCTTCTCCACAAAATAAAACCAAGCCAGGTCCAAAACCCATTTTACGAGAAAACCAAAATCCGTAAGTTAAGCCAAAACACAATTACAGGCCATAATCTGAGAAAATAAAATACAGGTTCGAAATACATATATGCATAATCAAAATACGTATTCCGAAATACGGACGTTACAACTCTACCCACCTTAAAAGAATTCTGTCCTCGGAATTTAAATCAAGATGCTTAGAGATGTAAGAGCCCGTTATACTATTCACAAATAAGCTACACTAAGCAAACAATCAAACAATCACGCATGCAAACAAGGAACGGAAAGCATAAGGCATAAGGAAGACATTATACCTTACGAGTCAAACAAGTCGGGATATCGCGATCGGATGTCGTCCTCACGCTCCCATGTTGACTCACCTAGAGAGTGATGACCCCAAGCAACACGGACTAAGCTAATAGTCTTGTTCTTGAGTATCTTTTCTCTCCGGTCCAATATAGACACGGGCCTCTCCTCATACGAAAGGTTGGTACCAACAACCAATTTCGAATGGTCCAAGATATGGCTCGAGTCCGGGATGTACCATCATAATTGGGACACATGGAATACATCATGCACCTCACTTAGCGACGGCGGAAGAGCGAGACGATAGGATACATCTCCTACTCGCTCTAGGATATCGAACGGCCCTATATACCTAGGACTAAGCTTTCCCCGTACGCCAAAGCGAATGACACCGCGGTTAGGCGAGATCCTAAGGAATACATTATCGCCGATAGCAAACTCTAGGGGACGTCGATGAATACGGCCCATGGCGCTGGCGATCTTGGGCCACTCGAAGGCGATCTCTGATCCTTCTGATCACTTCAACTGTCTGGGCAATCATTTCTGGACCAAGTATCTGCCTCTCTCCAACATCATCCCAGGCTAACGGAGATCTGTACTTTCTACCATAAAGTAACTCGAAAGGAGCCATCTGAATACTGGCCTGGTAACTGTTATTGTAGAAGAATTCCACCAGGTGCAGGTGATCCTCCTATGAACCACCGAAGTCAAGGGTACAAGATCTCAACATATCTTCAAGAGTCTGGATTGTGCGCTCTGACTGACCATCTGTCTGTGGATGATAAGCTGAGCTAAACTGAAGGTGAGTTTCCAAACTGTCTTGCAGGATGTGCCAAAAGTATGATATGAATCTTAAATCCCTGTCCGAGGTGATACTGACCGACACCCAATGAAGCCTGACAATCTGCCTGAGGTACATCTCTGCCAACTGGGCCGTAGACTGACCAACTCTGAATGGGAGAAAATGAGCCACCTTCGTGAGCCTGTCAACTATAACCCAAATAGCATCTCTACCAGCTGGGGATCTAGGTAATCCAGTCATAAAATCCATGGGCACATGCTCCCACTTCCATTCTAGAATCGGCAAGGGCTGAAGAAGTCAAGCGGGCCTCTGATGTTCAGCTTTAACCTGCTGGCAAACCAAACACCGAGAGACAAACTGGGCTATCTCCCTCTTCATGCTATTCTACCAGAAATGCTAACGAATATCACGGTACATCTTCGTGCCACCGGGATGAATAGAATACTGTGAACTGTGAGCTTCTACCATGGCCTCATGTCTGATATCTCCACTGGGTATACAAAGACGAGTGCCGTGTCAAAGTGTACCATCTTTATGGATACATAACTCTGGCCTTCTTTCTGCCTCACACTCTGCTCTGAGTCGCTGAAGCTTGGAATCTGCTGACTGCGCTCTCCGGATCCTCTCATTTATGTTGGACTGAACCTGTAGACTGGCCATCAACGCCACGTTGGTAGGAAGAACCACTTCAATTCCCATCTTCTGAAGATCTGCCAATAATTCTGGTTCCGCCGTCAGGAAATAAACTTTGGCTCTCCTGTTCAACGTATCTGCTACAACGTTGGCCTTTCCTGGTTGATACTGCAAATCCACATCGTAGTCCACCAATAGCTCAAGCCATATTCTCTGCCGCATATTAAGGTCCTTCTGGGTGAAAACATACTTCAGGCTCTTGTGATCAGTAAATATCTCCACTCTGTCTCCGTACAAGTAGTGCCGCCAAAGCTTAAGTGCAAACACTACTGCTGCCAACTCCAAGTCATAGGTCAGGTAATTCTTCTCATGATAAAGAAGTTGACATGATGCATAAGATATTACCTTCCCATACTGCATCAAGACACACTCCAATCCTCTGCCTGAAGCGTCGCAATAAACTGTGAATCCTCCGGTCCCATCTGAAAGTGTGAGAATAGGAGCCGTTATCAAACCTCGCTTCAACTTCTCAAATGATTCCTGACACTCTGCTGTCGAAGCAAACTGCACATCCTTGTGGGTCAACTGGGTCATCGGCGCTGAAATCCTTGCAAAATCTGAAACGAATCGCTGGTAGTAGCCGGCTAATCCAATGAAGCTGCGAACCTCTGCCACTGAGCTAGGTACTGGCCATGTCTCGATAGCCACAATCTTCTGGGGATCCACTTCCACTCCTCCTCGGGTAATGATGTGACCCAAGTACGAAATGCGATCGAGCCAGAACTCGCATTTACTGAACTTGGCATACAACTGATGCTCCCTAAGCGTCTGAAGGATGATTCTGAGATGCTGCTCATGCTCTGCTTCGCTCTTACTGTAGACCAGGATATCATCTAGGAACACGTTCACGAACTGATCCAAGTAAGGCATAAAAATGCGATTCATGAGGTCCATGAATACGACTGGCGTATTGGTTGCTCCAAAGGGCATAACAAGAAACTCCTAATGCCCAGACCTAGATCGAAAAGCTGTCTTCGGGATGTCCTGCTCTCTGACTCTGATCTGGTGGTATCCTGACCGCATGTCTATCTTTGAGAACACTGAAGCCCTATTGAGTTGATCAAACAAGTCATCTATCCTCGGGAGAGGGTATCTGTTCTTGATTGTCACTGAGTTCAAGGTACGATAACCTACACATAATATGGACGTACCATCCTTCTTCTTTACAAGAAGCATCGGGGCTCCCCAAGGTGATCCACTTGCACGAATGAATCCCTTGGTCCTCAGTTCTTCAATCATCTTGTACAAGATCTTCAACTCTGAAGGCGCCATCCTGTAGACTCGCTTTGATATTGGTGCTGTCCCGGGGATCAAGTCTATAGTAAACTCGATCTCTCTCTCTGGCGGCATCCCTGGAAGTTTCTCTCAGAAGACATCTGGAAACTCTTTAACTATTCGGGGTAACTATACTGCTGCTACTGTCATCCGCAATACTGGGGAAGATGGCTCCACTGCGCCTCTGGAGAATGAAAACTCTGGCTCGCCTTGAATACTAAAGACAACCCTGCCAACATGGCAGTCTATCCTAGCATACTGGTTCTTCAACCAATCCATGCCTAAGACTACATCATAGTCTACCATGGAAAACTCTATAAATCTAGCGAGAAACTCTCTACCGCTAACTACGATCCGACAAGAGGAAAACACTCGATCTACTCCCACAAGACCATTACCAGTAAGTATATTGTGCCTCACTGATAATGACTCGGGCTCCAATCCTATCCGTGTCGCGAATCGTACAGACATGAATGAATACGATGCTCCAGAATCAAATAATATCGATGCTGGAAAGGAGTTGACGAGAATAGTACCTGCCACTACCTCACCTGGTGCAACTTCTTCTTCCATAGTCATCATCATGGCCTGAACTTTTCCTCTGGCTGTGGATCCCCTCTGCTGGAAACCTCTCTGCCTGCTCTGCACTTGGGCTTGGGTGTACTGCTGCTGGTTCTGCTGATGAAATGCCTGGGCCTGAGGCAACAATGGCCTTTGGTACTGCTGCTGCTGCATAGGTGCTGGTCCCCTAACCGATGGACTGGTTAGGTTAGAAGAGGACGAACTACCCCTATTCGGGCAGGCTCCTATCTTGTGATCTGCCGCTTCACAAGCCAGGCACAATCCCTGCGCCTTGCGACAATCTGCCACCACGTGCCCTGGCTTTCCGCAATAAGAACATCCTATCGCGAAAGTCTGCTTCTGCTTCTGCTGCTGCGGGTACGTCGGGGTCGAATGTTGAACCGACGTCACTGAGGCCGCCCGTCTCAGAGTTCCAATGGTCAAACCCCTAGCTGCCGGGGCTGGAGCTGATGATTGGTGCATCTGATTGTGGGACCGCTTCCTACCTCCGGTCCTATCCACGATCCTCTGGAAGGTGTACTCGTGCCTCCTAGCTTCTCTCAATACTGCATCGAACGTCTGGTGATCGAACTGCTCAACTGCCAACAAGATCTCCAAATGCAGTCCCTGCTGGAACCGCTGGGCCCTATCAAACTTGGTCGCCACCAAGGTGGGGGCAAACCTACTGAGTCTAGAAAACTCATATGCATAATCGTCGACCGTTCTGCCTCCTTGCTTCAAGTTGGTAAACCTCGTCTGCAGGTCGTACCGAGTCACAGCATCGAAATACTTTGTCTGGAATCTTTCTCTAAACACCGCCCAAGTAACTGGCGCCGCTAATCCCACGGCCTGTGCTACCAACCAACTACGAGCCAAGTCCAGCAACTGTGGGCATACCACCGCCACCTTCTCATTCTCAGGTGTCCTAGCTGCTTCCAAAATCACCTCGGTATCCCGAAGCCAAGCGTCCGCGGCAATCGCATCTTCGCTGCCGTCGAAGAATGGAGGGTTCAAGCGCTTGAAGTTGTTGGCCGCGCTGTTCCCTGGATGACCGCCTCTGTTCAAAGCATCTGCCACTACCTGGTGCAAGGCGTCTCCTCTACGATCCTGGGAAGCTATCAAGGTCCTGATGAGACCTACCAAGGTGCCATCGTCAGGCTCGGCGGGCTGGATGGGCCGTATTGGTGGTTTTCCTCCGGTAGGTACAACTCTGGAGGCTACTCCGGAATGCTGGGCTTGATCTCCGGGTTGCGGCTGGTCCACGGGAGTTGCTCCGCCTTGCTGATCGGCAGGTCCAGGAACAATGTCACTGAAGAAGACGACATAGGAAATAATAAGGAGGACAAGGACAGATCAACGATACAAGCATGTGATCAGGTCAAGATTCCCAGGGATTTGAAGATATGAGCAGAGATCAAGGGCGAATACTGATTGAGACATCTATTAGGTAAACCCTCACATTCTTGAATGCCAAGACCTGCATGGGCCACCACTTAAACCATGTCATGCCCAGAACAAGAATACTGGAGAGCTGGGGCGAACATAGCCAGCTACGTATAGTGAAATGGAATCCACCTCGCTATACGGTCACGGCTGTCTAGATATGAGGGTTTACTACAAGCCAACGGTCTCTTAAGGTCAAGCCTATTATCTCAATCTCAAGCAAGTAATATCGTTACAAGATGTTTGACCACCAAATATACAATAAAAGGTGACCCAAATATTACATATCGAGCTGATCATGAAGCATGTCATACAAAATACGAGGACTAGCAAGAGTTAAGTCATACATGATCAACCCTAGGATTTGTTAATCATGTTACAGCCCGTAGGCAGACAGTAAATAAAGATGCATCGAGCTAACAGGTGCTCGTCGGCTAAACGCCCCAAAAGAATAATTTTACAATGTAGTGAGCGAAACAAAATGGAAAACCCACTCGTAGCCCGGGTTCCTACTAGTCGCCACCATCGGACTGGAGGTTCGGTAGATCCTCGGGTGCTACTCCGAAATCTGGCCACACAAAACCAGCTGGGTCAAACCCCAGAAAGAGCAAGTGCCACAAGGAGGCCACAAAATATGAACAAAAGCTAGCATATCAAAACATAAGAAAATGGAAAAAAAATACAAGTAATAAAGAGTACATCAGGACAATAAACGACTAGGGACGTGGAACCATTCCGGGAGCCAGGTTACAACCCGTAAACCAAACAAGGACCGGGGTTGTAACCCTTCACCTGAATAGCACTTTGTCACTATCCATTTATTATTAAAGATAAGTAAAACAACCATGTTCAGGGGTACCAGGTACAGGGACTAGACGAGACTTAGACAAGGCTGGACACCATCCATTCACAAGAGGCCAAACAAATACTACGGCTTATTACTTAACTAACTAGGGTTATCACAAGCCTAATTACTAACAAGATGCAAATGAGAAATTCTAGTCCCAAGCCCTGCAGACTATCTAGTTATCCTTCCGCGGGTTGATAGTATGGTTGGGTACATCGCACAGGAGACGATATACCCTTAGGTGACTTAGAGGGTGCAACATATGACAGTGTGCTGGAAATGTGCCCTACTCGTCGGCAGGCTACAAGTCCATTTAAAGCGCCCAGATAATGAGATCGCCTGTGACTGAAAATTCTCCATGAACTATAGTGTGATCTAGTTATTAGCCTAATCCATATTCAGAGTGAATCCCTGACCGTGGTAACCAGGGAGTCACGTCCTAGACATGATACAAGATAAGACAAGTGGATTGTACGAAGCAACAAGAATGAACACCCACTGAGTCAGAGTTGGTTATACGAGTCAAGTAGCTATCGTAACAGCATCAAGTCAAGTCAAGTTACAAGTTACAAGTTTACAAGTTACAAGTCAGGAGTGTGCCGCCACGGACCACTATCAAGTTATCCGAAATCAAGATTAATCATGAATTACAGGTTAAAAGTTAAGGGCGCACCCCATCGGGTCACTATCAAGAAGATCAGAAAGTACTAGAATCATACTTCACAGAAATCACAAAAAAAACGTACTAGTCATAAGCAAAACACCAAAAACTGTGCCAGGTCGTGTTGGATCAAGACAGACATATTGTGTGGAACAAGATCTCAAAACTCCAACCCACAAAAGAGAATCCAAGTCCAAGGAATAAAATCCAAACCATCATGGGCAATAGGTTGCGCTGAGGTTAGATTGCGCTAGGGTCGAGCTGCGCTAGGGTGAGCTGCGCAGGAGATGAGCTGCACAGAAGATGAACTGCGCATGAGTTGAACTGCGCATGAGTTGAACTGCGTAGGAGATGAACTGCGCACGAGTTGAACTGCGCACGAGTTGAACTGCGCAGGAGATAAACTGCTCAGGAGATGAACTGCGCACGAGTTGAACTGCGTACAGTTGAATTACGCACGAGTTGAACTACGCAGGAGATGAACTGCGCACGAGTTGAACTACGCACAGTTGAACTGCGCATGGCCTTACGCAAAAAAGCGCTGGCCGAGGGTCATTTTCTCCATCAGGCCGAAGGAAAACTCTAAGAACTCCAAATTTTCCAATCTTCATAACTTAGCCAAAACAAAACCAAATTTGGATTTTCAAAGTTCTAACTTGTGTAAAATTGAATTCTCTTCCGCATGAAAACCTCAAAACAAGGAAAAATCTAAGTTTAATAGATCAAAACCAAGAAAATCCAAAAATGGTTAAAACTTAGATCTAGAAAAATGGTAGCTCCAAATCCCAAAATGCCAAGTTCTAATTATGTTCACCATGGCCTAATCTAGCTAATGGAAAAATAAAATGGGGTCCTTATATGGTGGCAAGGTGCACTTGCCAATGGTGTTGGTGTTGTGTGGAGGAAGGAAGAAGAAGATGAAGAAAATTAATGGTAGTTATGTGGAGAGAGAAAGTTAGGTGGGGTTTTAATGAGGGACGATATGTTGTATTGAGGGTGGAGGTTCAGCAAAGGGTGTTCCAATGCATACTAAACCAAACCAAACCAATTCCTTCTCCACAAAATAAAACCAAGCCAGGTCCAAAACCCGTTTTACGAGAAAACAAAAATCCGCAAGTTAAGCCAAAACACAATTACAGGCCATAATCTGAGAAAATAAAATACAGGTTCGAAATACATATATGCCTAATCAAAATACGTATTCCGAAATACGGACGTTACAGTTCGGGAGGATGGGGTACGCCGGGGTGACGGTGAAGGGTGGTGGTCGTGTGAATGGCCAAAATAGAGGAGAGGGGTGAAGTTGGCTGCGGCGGTGGTGGAGTTGTGGCCATAGCGGAGATGGGGTTCGGGTTAGGTTAGAGACTAGAGGGATGTGTCCGATGGGCTATGGGATAGGGTGCGTCGTGTCCGGGTTTGTCGGACACGACAAGGAGATGGGAATGCGTTATCCGGTATGTGAGACACAAAGTGGACGGTGTCCAGCTTGTCGGGCACAAGGGTGGAAAAATTTATACATGTATAATTTATAGTGGATGGGAAGGGAAACACGGGCACGGACACGATGCACATATTTTTGGTTGTGGTAGAAATTATGGAATAATAATGTGGATGAGTACCTCTCCTTATATAGGAGGTAGGAATTGAAGTTGGATGAGAATTAGGATTTATTTAAACCCAATTAGATAATTCAATTATTAAATTTAAATCCCTAAAATCAAATCTAAATTCAAATTTAAATTCTAATTTAAATCTAGATAATCTAAACTCAAATTAAATATAAATTCTATCTTTAAACTATTTCAATTAAATCCATAAAATCTAATCAAAGATTTAAATTTCCACAATAATTTAAAAATATATTTTCTAAAAATAATTATAATAATAATTTTGAAAATTATATTATTATTTAAAAATAACTAATAAAATACTTATGAAATATATGTATGCACGAAGAATATTATTTATTATTAATAACTGTTATAAACGAAAGACTTTTTATAAATAAAATAAATAAAATAATAAACTTGGAAATTTTGGTACGATAGCTAAAATAATTATTACATATATTATTTTGAAACTATAAAAATAGAAAAAATATTTTTCTAAAATATGTACGCTCGTACATATTCGCACTTGTCGAGCAATTACGAAAAACAAAATTTTGCGCACGACGTACAATACAACTACGCAAAAAAAAAATCAGTACCCAATTTATTTTAAGAAAATAGTAGAAATTTAGGGGTTTTACAATAACTGACGAACTAGAAGCCATCACAGGTCCAGAAGAATCCTTGAGAATTCGTCTCCAAGCTCGTAAACCTGGCAAGGCCGTACCCCTCGTCGCAACCTTGCATAAAGAGGTGCTCGGTTCTCCTGTCTCACCTATATAGTTGGAACCAATGGTCATCTGTCTACCAAGATCCAGCTAGGAGCCAAAACATGTCATAGGGCCAATGGTGATCCGACTGCCGAAATCCAATCAAAAGGCAACAGGAAGATGCAAGGCCCTCTGTAACACCGATGGTAATCCGATTACCAAAATTCATTCAAAGGCGACCGGAAGACGCAAAGTCCCATGCTGAGCCAATTGTCATCCGTATTCCCAAGATGAGCCAGCAGCCAAGTGTCGATCAAACACTCCCAAGCAAGTCAATACCTCAAGCTAAACCCTTGGTGGTCAAGTTGTCCAAGACAGTATCCCGACCTCTAAGCTCCCAGGGGGTAGCCAAAGAGGACGAAGAAATCGCCAAATACTTGGTTACTCAGGTGGATAGCCCCTCTCCTGATGATGTAATCCCTGTAGATAAAATTTCTTATTTCATTAATAAGAGGCTGCCGTTAGACTATTCTGAGTATGATAAGCCTAATCTAACGTATGTCGCACGGGACTGTTAGACGTTAGCCTGTATAGATGGGTGATAACCGTCCATAACCCAAATCGACTTGCTTCCATAAAAGGCACTTACTTCCTGGTCCCAGACAGAAGAGGATGGGATCACATGATCATCTTTTGCTGAAAAGAAGGTCCTCAATCTTTCACGCCACAAGAGTCCGATCTCGGACCCGATGTTGGAAGGTTACCGCTTTACCTGTATAGTCCTCAAGCCAAGTATTTCATGCAAAAGCAGGAGTACGACATGGAGGCTATGCCAGGTCTAAATCATGGCAGCAGTCGACGATTGCCTCTACAACCGCCGGCACCAGCCGGGAAACCTCAGGATCATTATCACAAATCCAGGCGCGGCCTCGGGTATGTTACTCCACCAACAACACCCGAAAGTTCTGATGAAGAATGCGAGTGGCACTTTCATTTGTCCGTATGACCCATTTACGACTCCGATAGCAGTATTGGAGATATATTCAGATAGACATTACCTGTCAACTTGACATCTGTCGATATCGAAGAGGAAGACGAAGACCTACTTGAACCACTTGAGTTGAAGCCGTAGGTCCAACAACTAGATGCACAATGGAAGAAACGCTTTGAACTTCATGATCCTTCCACTGAGATGAGGTTATGTAAGATAACCTTGGAGGTGAATCCTCTCCAAAGCCAATCTTCGTCAGTAAAAGTCTGACAGACGACGAGCGGGAGTCGTTGTTACAACTCGTCAGAGAATACATCGACGTCTTTGCCTCGAGCTATGAAGACATGCCAGGGCTAAACCCCGAGATTGTACTTCATAAGCTCAACATTTATCTAGATTTAAAACCAGTCAAACAACAGCGGCAGAGGTTTCGTCTGGACATCATGAATTCTATTGAAGCAGAAGTAAACAAGCTCATCGCTAGCGGTTTCATCCGTGAAGAGCAGCACCCAGACTGGGTAGCCAACGTAGTGCCAATCATGAAGAAGAGCGGAAAGATACAAATTTGCATCAATTTTCACAATCTGAATGCAGCATACCCTAAGGATGAATTCCCTCTTCCGATCACTGACATAATGATCGACAATACCTATGGCTTCGAGTGCATGTCCTTTATGATGGCTTTTCAGGATATAATCAAATCAAGATGTTTCTTGATGACGAGAAGCATACATCATTCTGAACGCCGATCAGCGTATATTATTATACGGTCATGCCCTTTGGCGTGAAGAACGCCAGTGCTACATATCAACAGGCTATGACTGTCATCTTCAGAGATTATTTGCATAAGACGGTGGAGTGTTACATTGACGACATCGCCGTCAAGATCCGCTCCAAAAATGATCACTTACATGATTTGAGAACAGTATTCGACCTCATGTGAGCACACAACCTGAAGATGAATCCCACCAAGTCTTTCCTGGAGGTGTCCAGCAGAAAGTTCTTGAGCTTTGTCATTACTTTCTGGGGCATTCACATAGATCCCGACAAAACAAAAGCAATCCTGGAGATGAATCCACCAAGGAACCTCCGCGAACTCCGCGGCCTTCAGGGAAGACTAGCCTATATCAGGAGGTTTATATCTAACCTCTCAGGGCAATGTCAACCCTTTACTCAACTCATGAGAAAAGGTTTCTCTTTTATATAGAATGAGGAATGTCAGCGTGCCTTCGATGATATTAAGGAGTACCTGATGAATCCGCCAGTTCTGGTAGGCCCGGTCGCCGAAAAGTCCTTCATGCTCTATGTACGGGCGATAAAACACACCCTTGGTGCTCTGCTAGCACAGAATAATGACGTGGGACAAGAACAAGCCATTTATTATTTCAGTCGGATGATGGTAGGGCCGAAACATAGGTACACCGTCGTGGAGAAGGAGTGCCTTGCCCTAGTGTTCGCCATTCAGAAAACATGACACTATGTGATAAGGCAGACCATCCATGTTGTTTCCCGAGTTAATCCTCTCAAGGTTCTCATGACTAAGCTAGGCACACTCAGTTCCAGTCTAGCCACCTTGGCGATACTATTATTCCCATACAACATAGTTTTTGTTCCGCAGAAGGCTATCAAAGGTCAAGCCCTGGCTGACTTCTTAGCAGCCCATCCAGGCTCAGAAACTGCCAGAATTTATGAATAAATTCTTGATGAAGTCGTCGCCTCAAACATGACTTCGCACGATGCTATTTGAAAAATGTTCTTCGACTGTGCATCAAGAACGGGGCCACAAGGTGATATTGTCGCTGGAGTCGGGGTAGTAGTAATTTCTCCCTCTGGACTAGTAGTCAACCGGGCGTATTCTCTTACAGAACCCTGTTCGAACAACGTAGCCGAATATAACGCTCCAGTCATCGGGCTCCAACTCACAAAAGAAGTGGGGATCAGGTACCTTAAAGCATATGGTGACTCGCAGTAGGTTGTTAACCAGATCCGAGGTTCATACGAGGTTCGCAACGAGGACCTGATTCCCTATTATCAGACAGCAATTGCCATCATTACAACCTTTGAGGGGTTCTTTATAGAGCACGTTCCTAGGCACCAAAATATCGAAGTCGATGCCCTAGCAGGTCTCGTCGCTTCCTTGGCACTTCTAAATGACACTCGTCATCTAGTCGACATAATAGGACACAAGCTGGTCTGCACCAGGAACAATCTTCAACTGGGTATGAGTTACTCCGCCCAGATAACCAACGACATACAAGACTGGAGATGCCCGTTCATCGACTTTGCAGTCTATGGAATTCTGCCAGAGAATGTGAAGGAAGCAACTTCAATCAGAAGACGCTCCCTCAGATTCTTCAACGATACGGAGACGAAAATGTTATATCGATGATCCTACGATGGGCTACTATTAAGATGTCTATCAAATGTAGATGCCAAAGAAGCCTTACGTGAAGCTCATGACGGCACTTGTGGGGCTCACCAACCTGGCCTAAAATTACAAGATCCTCTCCGTCGGATGGGTTATTACTGGCCCACAATGGTAACAGATGCAGTTGATTATGCAAAGAAGTGCAAGGCTTGCCAGATCCATGCAGATTTCATACATCTGCCATCTGAATTCTTACATCCGACAGTGGCCTCTTAGCCGTTTGAAGCATGGAGAATGGACATCATTGGGCCAATCACCGCACCGTCGTCTAGAGGGCATCGGTTCATACTTGCAATCACCGAGTACTTCTCCAAATGGGCGGAAGCTGTTCCGTTGGTAGAGGTTAGGACATCGAACGTGATTAGCTTCATAAAACATCACATCATCTACCATTTTGGACTGCCCCGGAGGATTATTCACGATAATTATTCGCAGTTCGTAAGCCACGCTTTCTATCGATTTTGTGACAAGAATCATATTCAGAATATGGCCTAGACAACATATAACCCATCGAACAACGGTCTGGCTGAAGCTTTCAACAAAACCATAATCAACCTCCTCAAAAAGTTCGAGTCTGCAAACAAACGCGACTGGAATGAAAAGCTTGGCGAGTGCTTATGGGCGTATCGCACAACAATCGGACGGCTACAGAAAATACACAGTTCTTATTGGTTTACGGGAGCGAGGCAGTCCTCCCATTGGAGACTCAGATCCCCTCACTTCGAGTGGCCCTTACTTACCGGTTAACATCGGACGATAACTACCGTCGACGGCTAAAAGAGTTGGAAGCATTAGATGAGAAGCGTTTACAAGCTCAACAAAGCATAGAGCTCTACCAAGCGTGCGTCTCTCGGGCTTTCAACAAGAAAGTCAAATAGCGAATATTCCAAGTTGGCGATCTTGTTTTGGCCATTCGCAGACCAATCGTCATGACTCACAAGACCTCCGACAAATTCCAGCCAAAATGGGAGGGTCCGTTCATCAACGAGACCGTATTCTCCAATGGTACGTACCGTCTCGTAAAACAAAATGGAGACTTGCTCATGATGTCCATCAACGGCAAGTTCCTCAAGAAATACTATGTCTAAACGACACCTTCCAACTATCTCTCAGATTGTGAGTTATATACCCTCTGGTATCGCTGAACTTACACCCTGACCTCAAATCTCCCAGATTGTTGAGTTATGTACCCTCAGGTACCACTAAACTTACTCTTTGACTGCTTCGAATGGATCCATATCTCATCTCCTAGTCATAACTATGAACCTCCATATTAAATGCTTTTCTCCTCCAGAATTTGCCCTAAAATCTATTACCCGCACCACCAGTCCGTAGAAGGGTAGTAGGTCCATAAAACTTGTCCTAATCTATTACTCACACTATCAGTGCACAAAAAGGGTAATAGGTCCATAAAATTCCCCAATGGAAAAACAACCATATCCATATTACCTCTGAGTTATTTTCCCATTCATCACAAACAAATCACCCAATGCATAGAATTTCCACGTTGATAGCACCTCTGAGTTGTTCTGTGTACCCCTGTTATGTCTACTCCTACCGTGTTCTCATTACCTCTGAGTAGGAAGGCTCTGTTTTAGCCCATATTTACCACGTCCTCATTACCACTGAGTAAATATGTTTGTTTTCTCTCCACTTATTATCAGTACTCGCATCGCCAATACACAAGAAGGGTAATAAGTCCATAAAATTATCCTTATCTATTACTCGCACCATCGGTGTACTAAAGAGTAGTAGGTCCACAAAATATCATTCAAATCTATTTGCTCGTATTTCCAGATGCACAAAAGGACAATAGGTCCACAAAATCCCCCAGTGGGATGTCCTTTTTCAAAAACACAAATTATGTATTAGGCCCTCTAGTACAAGCACCACAAAATACCGCAAATAAAATAGAGTGAACATATTCTATTTATTCAAAAACATAGTTACATTCATAGGACTACACCTCCAGTAAAGGATTACACTGGTGTCCAAAAGAAGCGAAACATGAATTACAGCTAAAGAAAGATAGAAACACAAAGACAAATACAAACGATTATTTGTCATATTCCTGGAAACAGTAATTACATGGCACCCCATGGATCCCTATAGTCAAGGATCCTGATTGCGTTGAGGCACATACCATTCTCTCAGCCATTACGTATATGAAAGATCTATTTGATTAAGGTCTCCGGCGGGAGCAGGAGGGTCAGAACTCCCAGTACTGCTACCCTCAGACATGGGTTCCTCCTTCACAGCAGCCTCAATCTTGGGAGTGATTCCCTCCCCGGTGGACGCCAGCTCTTCTTTTTCCTCAACTTTTAGTATTACCTCCTCTTTAGCAAACGGTGACTCTTGTTTGATGAAAAGGGACAACATCTCTTCCTTCGTAATGGTCTCAGCCTTCAACATGGATGCTACAAAAAATCAAAGAAAGAAGATAGTCATATAAAAACAAAGGACTCCGTGCGGCCTAGCCAGTTATGCGGCCTAGCCAAACAGAACTCATGCGGCTCAAAGTCATGAGGCTGGCTTCATGAAGTATTTATGCAGCTCAGTCATGATGTACTTATGCGGTTCAGTCAAGAAGTGTTCATGCAGCTCAGTTATGCGGCTCAGTCATGAAATACTCATGCGATCCAGTCACAAGGTACGTATTCATGCGGCTTCGATATAAGGCCATAATACGATCCAGTTATACAATGTTCATGCAGCCCGATCATAAAGGTGCTCATACGGCTCAATCATGAGGTACTTATGCGGCTTAGACATGAAGTGTTCATCAAGTTCGAAAGAGCAGCATTTATGCGACCCAGCCCATGCGGCCCTATCAGAATGCATACGGTCCAAAAGAGATAGGGCATGCATCGACCAGGCTAAAAGCACAGAGGCAGTATATGACAGGCCCGAGCATGAAATGTGCGACATGGCTATTCAAAATTTCAGTCGCCGTCTTCCTACCGCCCTTACTCTTAAAAGGGAGTTACACTTCGGGATGAATGGAAGGAGCGTTTGCTGCTCTCAACGAAGAGGCAATTACTCTCCTTTTGGCCGCCGTACCAGTCGGCTTGGAAGCCTTTGGAGCCATAGCAGAAAGTATAATAAAGTTGAAGGAGAAGAAAGAAAATCTCTTTCCGAATGACCCCTATTTATAGAGTTGCTGAAAAGTGCCTCTTAAGTTCTCGAGATCACTTAAGATAAAGACGACATTTGGGGACTTTATCCCCAATAATCGTCGAGTGCCTCTTCGATTATCGGGATCATTAAAGATAATATTAACGTTTGGGGACTTTACCCCTAGTAACCGTCGGCTTTATCTCAAAAAAGAGATCCACAAGCGACTCAAGGAAATTAAATGCAGCGGTGACAGCTGGCAGGATGATAGGTTTTCCTGCGGCTCAGGATTTCCCTGTGGCTCAAGATCTCTCTGCAGCTCAAAAAATTCCCCGCGACTTGAAGACTCCCTGCGGCTTGACATATCCAAGCTTCTTATTCAAAGTATTCCAAATTTATAATTTAAAAACTTTGAAGGAGGTCTTGTAGAAGCATAGAAAATATGGGGTTCATGCGGATCACAATTTGTCGCATATATACTTTGGGCCAAACAGGTCCGCACAAAGGGAAAGCCGTATGACATATTCAATGCCATATGTGGCCCGTCGACAACCAGCTGCAGAAAGAAGATATGCGGCTAAGAGAATCAGTTCGTCTGATAAAGCTGACAAATTCTGTCAAAGCTGACAAAAATGACAGCTCTGACACTTTGATAAAAAGATAAGACGTGAGACGTCGCCCAAAAGCAAGGTTCGTACGCCTTCATGCGGCCAGAAGGAGTATCACCTAAGCTGCATGAACCTTATGCGGCTCAAACATATGCGGCCCCAACGTCTTCGAACATTATGCGGCCAAGAGTAACTGTGATCCAAGCCGCATGAGCTTTATGCGGCCAAAATACAGAATATATGCGGCTTAAAGCCTTAAAGCTATGTATGGGCTAAGGAAGTTTACAACTTATGCCGCATGAGTCCCATGCGGCCCCACATGGTCAAAAACTGAGATATCTATGCAGCTCAAAATGATCACTGCCACAGGACACGTGGCAGGCTGACCAAGTCCTAACCGCCCTGATTTGCTGCAACAAAATCCCAACAAATTGACAGATGGCGGCCAAAGATCGGGTCTTCACGTGCTAATTAGCCACATGGCCACAGGCAATCTATGTGGCTCAACACACATACCACTATATATAGCAGGGTGCTACACCCCTGCAAAAGGCTGGCAACCTTCAAGAAAGAAATTTCTTCAAGATCTAAAGACTGCGTCAGATAGTCCACGGAGTAAGGCAGAGTTGATAGCACTTTCCCGAGCCTCCACCGTCATCCCGCAGAATCAAAACTTAATAATTGTACTTAGATTGTTTCCTAGGATTTCTTTCTAGGCCTTTCTTTGTACAAGCGAGTTTACGATTAATTTCAGTGTTCTGTAATACCCGTCTTTGATTTTTTATGGCAAACAGGTTCCACGGCCCAAAAGGAAAAATGTGGTTGTTTCTCGGGGGAGAAAGAAGGTTGCGGATGTGGGTGCCGGCTCGTCTCCCCCCTGAAGGTCTTCTCGGCAGACGGTATTGTAGGCCATTACCATTCGGGAGGTAGATCCCTTTTTAGACTCCATAGCCGTTTTGGTCAGGCCTTTAGAAGCTTTCTCACCTTTGTGTTTGTCCTTTGCACAGAACCCTAAAGTTGTAGCTGAGGTAGGTACCTTCTTGTCTGAGGAAGTGGATGCGACGATAGTGTTCCCTGCTCGTCCTCGATCGATGGATGAGGGCGGATCTTCTTCAGCTGTAAGGTTTGAGCGACGGGAAGATCAGGGCAAAGGCCTAAACCATAACGGAAATCAGAAGATCAGTCCCTCGTATGATATTTCATTGGGGGATATGTCTGCAATAGGAGCTGTAATAAGGGACTTAGATGAAAATTTAGTCCAGTCGGCTCATCCTTCTGCGTGTACATTATCTTTGCACCTTTCATCGGATGAGATTTTTTTACTTTGATTTTGCGTGCTCCTCGTCAGGCTGACCACGACTGTTTGTTCCCTTGTAGATAATGAAAAGGGACCACTCACGAAGATAGCCCCAGGCATTGGGGAAGGCACAAAAGTTGTTCCCGGCTCGTCCAAATTTGCTGGTACGGAGGAAGCTGTTAGTGAGCCGGTATCGGCTACAGAAGGAGAGGTTGAACAGCCTACTGAGGAGGCTATTGCTGAATCTGCTCCCGTTCCAGCTGGGATTGTGGAAGAAACCAGGCCCGATGCCGCTCGGGGCCTTGATATTGTTCTCCTTGAACAGTCTGGGTCTGTTCTTGGCTTTCCTAAAGCCAAGACTGATGGCGTAGCCCAGGCTGGTGTTGAGCAAGCTGAAGGTATAAAATTACAACTCTTTTATATTTTCTCTTTTTTTTTGTTACTGATGTATATATTATTTTCTTGTCAAGCACGGTTTCTTGTCAGGTATCCCTTCCTGGATCGGAAGAAACTCTCCAAGCTCCCTCCCCGACGACCTCCACTAAAGATGAGGAGATGGCCCAGAAAGTCGTCAAAGCTTTCTGCTCTGTGCTGAAAGTAAAGCTTTCTGGAGTCCTGAATCGGAATGCTGGCTTTGGCTCTGTGAAGGCTGTGCCGAATGCCAAGTGGCGGCCCTCGAGAGCATTGTCGGCTATGAAGAGCAGGCTAATACTCTTAGGAAAGTTCTGAATGACCTGGAGGGTCAGGTGGCTCGATTCCAGGATGCCAAGCAATGGAGCCCGTCATCACTGTTCCGTACAGAAGATGAGGCTTTGATCACAGCTATTGCAGAGAAGAAGGCTACTTTCCAAACGAGGAAGGATGCCCTCGTTCGAGAGATCAATGAATTGGCTGACCTTATGGTCAGTTCAACGCTGCAAGTGAGGCACGTGCTGCCTCGAAGAATAAACTGGCTGCGCAGATTACTAAAAAGTATAATCACATCGCACAGATCGAGAACAAGATCACCCAACTGGAAGCCAACTTGAGGACAGCAACGTCTGAGCAGGAGGATTACTTGGCTCAGGCTGCCATGACTGCTACCACTTCTGCCCATTTAAAAGAACAGCTGGCAAAGTTGGAGGGAGAGCACATGAGTCTGATCCTTTTCGATGATGAAGCTGCTAGTCAAGAAGAGGCGCACCATCGAGCTACCACGAAGTCTGAAGCCGAAATCGCAGCTCTTAAGGACAACATCAATCGCCTATGTATCCCTTAGATTTTTTATTTGTACCCCCCTTCTTTTTCGTCTCTTGATATACGTTCAAGTAAAGAATAAAGAATCTTTTCAAAATGAATGTGGTTTTGTGAAATATCGGAACTAGACGTAATATGGACGTAGCAAGGATATTTTTGGTAGGTATTCCGCTGGGGAATTTGTTGTGGACCTATTATCCATTTTATATTCAAATTTTTTGAATATAGATAATAAGTTGAACGAAGCTGCTAATAGAGATAATATGGACGTAATAGCAGAGGATGTTCTATATCTGACTAGAGGTAATATGGACAGGGAAAGATATATAACATTAGGTAGGAGTAAATAATTTAGAGGTAATGTGGACGTGATTATCCTTAATGAATGCTTTGCTCAGAGGTTATAAGGACATGGCAAAACATTTCTTAATCATTCCACTGGAGAAATAATTATCGGAAAACAATTCAGAGGAAATAGGGACGTGACTTGTTTTCGTCAAACAGAGTTTAGACAGAGTCAAAAACGGGAATGATTCCACTGGAGAAATATTTTAGAAGACCTATTATCCAAGGCGTATTCAAGACTCTTGAAATACGAATAATAGTTAGATAATTTTTCGAATCACATAAACATCGTACTGTACATTTACATGACTGAACATATGTGAACATTATTTAAAAAAGATTACATATAGTATTTCTTCAGAAACTTACCGTTGATAGGCATCATGAGCAAGTCACCATCAGGCTTGGTTAGTCAGTATGCACAGTTAGAATACACTGATTCTATCATGAAAAGACCTTCCTATTTAGGCTGAAATTTTCTTTTTGTTTTGTACGTCATGACCATGGGTCTTCTCACTACTATTACTAGATTACCGACTTGGAAGATTCTTTCCTTCACATTTTTATTGAAGGTTCTGGAAAGGCGTGCTTGGTATAGCTCAATGTGCTGTTGAGCTAACAAGCATTTTTCGTCTAGCACTTCGAGCTCCTGGAGTTGCAGACGGTAGCTTTCTTTGGTAGTCAACTCGCTGGCTAAGGCTACTCAAATAGAAGAAATCTGAATTTTTAGGGGAAGAACTGCTTTGCTCCCATAAACCAGAGTGAATGGTGTACTTCCTTTTGGAGTCCGGACCGTTGTACGATAGGCCCATAGACATTCGCCTAGCTTCTCATTCCAATCACGCTTGTTTGAAGACATGAACTTCTTGAGAAGTTTAATGATGGTTTTATTGAAGGCTTCTGCTAGCCCGTTAGCCGTTGGATTGTAGGCAGTAGAGGCTACGTTCTGGATTCGATTCCTATTGCAGAACCAATAGAATGCATGGCTTGCGAATTGTGGACCATTATCATGGATGATCCTGTGAGGTAGGCCGAAGCAGTAGATAACTTAATGTTTGATGAAATTGATCACGTTTGACGCCTTCACTTCGGTGAGCGGTATAGCTTCCGCCCATTTGGAGAAGTAATCGGTTATGGCTAGGATAAACCGATGTCCTTTGGAAGATGGCAGGCTCATTGGTCCTATGACGTCCATGCCCCAGGCTTCAAAAGACCAAGATGCTGCCGCCGGGTGTAGAAACTCCGAAGGTTTATAAATGAAATCAACCTGGAAATGACAAGTTCTATACTTTTTCGCATATTCAACAGCATCTGCTATCATCGTGGGCCAATAACAATCCATTTATTTGAGGCGATCTTATAATTTGGGGCCTCGTTGATGTGCACCATAAACTCGGTCGTGAGCCTCCCAGAGTGCATGTTTGGCTTCTGTGTCTGATAAATATCGTAACAGTAGCCCGTCGTAAGAGCGTTGTCACGACCCGCACCCACTTTTCGGACGCAAGCTCGTGAGCAAGCCAGCTACGTATCGAACGGACTCCAGCCCGACTCGAATACGTAAACGCTGTCAAGGCTATAGTACACTGCCAAATCATGGCAAAGGTAAATCTATATCTCAATCCATAATAAAAGTGTATAACATGAATGAACACTATGGGTCGTGGTCTGCAGCCTACTAGCATAGATGTCCGATAAGACTCTAAGAAAGTAACAAGAGTCTAAAACTGAATCAGAAAACAGGATATCTCATGATAAGGTATGAAAGCACGAGCGGATAATAAACATAATAATAATACCTAAATCCCACAAGCGTATCATTGCATCCGAAACCTACAAGAATCGCGAATCATTCGCTATCTAGAACTACTTGCTAACTCCATGCAATCGCTAAATCTGAAGAGATCATCAGGTCCTCAGAGGACATAGCAAGATACATAATATACATGCCTATCTAACAGTTTTATCATGCGCAAGAAAATAAACAAGAAAAATAGGAACTCGACAAATGACTACGAACACGAACACGAACACACGAATACTAGAACAATTACGTATAAATGAACTGCCGGATGAACGAATACACGAGATTAAAAGAAGAACCAAACCCTCATCCCGAGTGTGGACGCACGGGTTTGAACTAAGCACTAACCCTCGTCACGAGTGTGGACTCTCTGGTTAGCTCACGGCAAGACACCCTCGTTCCGTGTGTGGACTCTCTTGTGTAATTGGTTAACCCTCGTCCCGAGTGTGTACTCTCTGGTTGTGTAAAACGATAATCAAGGCTATGGCAGTTCACTACACGCACTCGTTCTATGACACGACTCAAGCAAGGTACTGACAAAAAACTCCAAGTGTGAACCACAAGACCAAACATGAACACAGCTATATGCAATAAATGTAATACGAAAGCACATGTCCATAAACAATCAAAACTGGAAAATAAAATACAATGCATGTAAATAAAACTGTAGAGGAAGGCAAGGTATACTTGCCTGTGGTCCTTGCACAAACCGTAGTCACAAGTCGAGGATGAGGGGATGCCGATCTAGGAGCTGTCAACCTATAACATATATCACACCATGAACCGTGCACGAAAACTATAAATCAATTCTAATGTTCTAGTTCTAAATTCATAGAATAGTGGCTAGTTGGGTTATTAATCTAATAATAATTAATTCTAGAATAATTCACTTAAAAATCTAATTTAACCTAATAATAATCTGAATATAATCTAAACATGCAAGTTTGGCCATCAAAAGTCATGTTTCCAATTTTGGAAACCATGACACGCAAATAGAGGTGTGTCATTGACTATTTAGTCAAATGCTATGAACTTTAGATTTTAAAAGTGAACCATGGTAAATTTCAGTGCCACGAGTGCACTGGAATCAACCGTGCCACAAAATCACGCTTTGGTCAAAAGATATCGCCGTTATGGCTAATCGTGACCAAAACGGTGATCAACCGATCAATTCTGAGTTCAAAAGAATAAATAAAATACTAAATGAATGAAATAATTTTTGGGTAAAATTTATGTCGTATACCTCTGTGTTAGCTTTTCGAAGCTTCAAACGATTCGTGATTTCGATTTTCTGGTTCTCCCGGAATCTCAAAAACACCGAAACCTGTCAAGTTTCGGACAACTGATACTCTACGAATTTTTTAGAAATTTAGGAATAATATCTACGAAAATAAATTACATATTCAGAAATTTTACCTCAATACGAATCCAACAAAAAAAATGGCACGCGAAAATCACGTCGGAGTTGACGGCAATCGTTTCGGAAAATCGGAAACCCTAGATGAGTTCTCCCACAAAAAGCTGCTAAAATTTCTAGGTTTAACGAACATAGTAATATATATATAGGAGAGAGAGTCTGTAGGCTGCTGGGCACCGACAGGTGGGCCCAGTGCTGACTGTACAGCTTACTATGCAGATGACTGTGTAATTAGTTAATTTAAATGCAGAAATCGTTAAAAACTCATTTTAACTCCAAATAACTCCAAATAAATATCAGAAAAATCCAAAAAATTGTAGAAAATTATAGAAAATACATTTAACCTTGTACAATATTAAAAAAAATGTTTTACCTCATATTAGTCCCAAATGGCCTCATAATAAATATTGGAAGCCTTTAAAAATATATAAACCTTAATGAATAAATACTTAAATATTGCCAAAAATTATGGAAAAATTCTAGAAAATATAAAATAGCATAATGAATCCTAGAAAAATATTTGGGGTCAATATATGCTCATTGGATTTCACAGTAAATTCTAGAAGTCTTAGAAAATAGGGTTTTCCTATATTTAATTATCTAAAAATTCCAGAAAAATTGTAGAAAAATACAGAAAATATATTTAACCTAATAGAGCCTAAAGAAAAATACTGGTCTCAAAATAGTCACAAATGGCCTCAAAATAAATTATGAAAGTCATTTCTAAATATAAATCTTTATAGAATAAATATTTAAAAATATATAAAAATGTCTAAAAATCATAATAAAATATAATATAGCTAAAGAATGCATATAGACCCTATCTAGAGATCATGTGACCACAAGATGGTCATAACTCACCCGTGGGCTTAGTCACAACTCCCATGATCATAGAAAAATTAAATGTAAACTAATCAAATAAAAAATAAAAATATTTCACAAAATTTTGGGAAGAGGAGTTATAAATCTACCCAGCTTAAAAATAATTTTGACCTCGAAATTCTAATTCATAACTATTCCTTAAAAATCAAAGTCTACTATTACCTTAATCTCCTCAAATTTAATTTTTCAAAAATATTTTATGACCTTCTCTAGTCATTTTATAACTCCGAATACTTGAAAAATTCTACCCACCTTTGGTCACACTATTCCTCAAAACACGGTCACTAAAATCTTATAACGTTCTAACTAGTTGCTAACGATTCTACCAACAGATATCTAGGACATATGGCATCTATAATCCCTCATATCTATAAACAACCAAATATTTAAATAATCAAGCAATATTATACTATAATTTAAGAATTTCTGATAAGTCCTGGGCAGCACGATCGTTCGTCACCCCGGAATAGGAAGGGACGAGAATCAATGGTACGGAATAATCGAGAGAAATTATGCAGTTTTCAAGGACGTAGAAAATTTCTAGGAGAATCTCCAAAGCAGTGTGGATTGAGATTCCTAAGGATTTAGTCAAATTCGCAGGCTCGTATCAGTACAGTTACGTAACCGATGCGATATGCTCTGACCTGCATGGGCCACCACAAATACTTGTCACGACCCGCACCCGCTTTTCGGACGCAAGCTCGTGAGCAAGCCAGCTACGTATCGAGCGGACTCCAGCCCCATTCGAATACGTAAACGCTGTCAAGGCTATAGTATACTGCCAATTCATGGAAAAGGTAAATCTATATCTCAATCCATAATAAAAGTATAAAACATGAATGAACACTATGGGTCGTGGTCTACAGCCCAGTAGCATAGATGTCCAATAAGACTCTAAGAAAGTAACAAGAGTCTAAAACTGAATCAGAATACAGTATATTTCATGATAAGGTATGAAAGCACGAGCGGATAATAAACATAATAATGATACCTGAATTCCACAAGCGTATCATCGCATCCAAAACCCACAAGAATCGTGAATCATTCGCCATATAGAACTACTGGCTAACTCCATGCAATCGCTAAATCTGAAAAGATCATCAGGTCCTCAAAGGACATAGCAAGATACATAATATACATGCCTATCTAACAGTTTTATCATGCGCAAGAAAATAAATAAGAAAAATAGGAACACGACAAATGACTACGAACACGAACACACGAACACTAGAACAACTACGTATAAATGAACTGCCAGATGAACGAATACACGAGATCAAAGGAAGAACCAAACCCTCATTCCGAGTGTGGATGCACGGGTTTGAACTAAGTACTAACCCTCGTCCCGAGTGTGGACTCTCTGGTTAGCTCACGGCAAGACACGCTCGTCCAGTGTGTGGACTCTCTGGTGTAATTGGTCAACCCTCGTCCCGAGTGTGGACTGGCAGTTCACTACACGCACTCGTTCTATGACACGACTCAAGCAAGGTACTGATGAAAAACTCCAAGTGTGAACCATAAGACAAAATATGAATACGGCTATATGCAATGAAAACAACCCAAAAGAATATAATACGAAAGTACATGTCCATAAACAGTCAAAACTGGGAAATAAAATATAATACATGTAAGTAAAACTATAGAGGAACGCAAGGTATACTTGCCTGTGTCCTTGCACAAACCGTAGTCACAAGTTGAGGATGAGGGGATGCCGATCTAGGAGCTGTCAACCTATAACACATATCGCACCATGAACCGTGCACGAAAACTATAAATCAATTCTAATGTTCTAGTTCTAAATTCATGGAATAGTGGCTAGTTGGGTTATTAATCTAATAATAAATAATTCTAAAATAATTTACTTAAAAATCTAATTTAACCTAATAATAATCTGAATATAATATAAACATGCAAGTTTGGCCATCAAAAGTCGTGTTTTTAATTTTGGAAACCATGGCACGCAAATCGAGGCGTGCCATTGACTATTTAGTCAAAAGTTGTGAACATTAGATTTTGAAAGTGCACCTTGGTAAATTTTAGCGCCACGAGTGCGCTGGAATCAACTGTGCCGCAAAATCATGCTTTGGTCAAAAGATATCGCCGTTATAGCTAATCGTGACCAAAACGGTGATCAACCGATCAATTCTGAGTTCAAAAGAATAAATAAAATACTAAATGAACGAAATAATTTCTGGGAAATAATCATGTCGTAGATCTCTGTGTTAGCTTTCCGAAACTTCAAAGGGTTCATGATTTCGATTTCTGGTTCTCCCGGAAACTCGAAAACACCGAAACATATCAAGTTTCGGACAACCGATACTCTACGAATTTTTCATAAATTTAGGAATAATATCTATGAAAATAAATTACATATTCAGAAATTTTATCTCAATACGAATCCAACAAAAAAATGGGACGCGAAAATCACGTCGAAGTTGACGACAATCATTTCGGGAAGTCGAAAATCCTAGATGAGTTATCCCACAAAAAGCTGCTGAAATTTCTAGGTTTAACGAATATAGTAATATATATAGGAGAAAGAGTCGGTGGGCTGTTGGGCGCCGACAGGTGGGCACAGTGCTGACTGTACAGCTGATTGTGCAGATGACTGTATAATTAGTTAATTTAAATGTAGAAATCGTTAAAAACTCATGTTAACTCCAAATAACTCCAAATAAATATCAGAAAAATCCAAAAAAATGTAGAAAATTATAGAAAATACATTTAACCTTCTAGAATATAAATAAAAATGTTTTACCTCATATTAGTCCCAAATGGCCTCATAATAAATATTGGAAGCCTTTAAAAATATATAAACCTTAATGAATAAATACTTAAATATTGCCAAAAATTATGGAAAATTTCTAGAAAATATAAAATAGCATAATGAACGCTAAAAAAATATTTGGGGTTAATGTATTCTCATACGATTGCAAAGTAAATTCTAAAAGTCTTAGAAAATAGGTTTTTTCTATATTTAATTATCTAAGAATTCCAGAAAATTTGTAGAAAAATATAGAAAATATATTTAACCTAATAGAGCCTAAAAAAAAATACTGGGTCTCAAAATTGTCATAAATGACCTCAAAATAAATTATGAAAGTCATTTCAAAATATAAATCTTCATAGAATAAATATTTAAAAATATATAAAAATGTCTAAAAATCATAATAAAATATAATATAGCTATAGAATGCATATAGACCATATCTAGAGATCATGTGACCACAAGATGATTATAACTCACCTGTGGGCTTAGTCACAACTCGAATGATCATAGAAAAATCAAATGTAAACTAATCAAATAAAGAATAAAAATATATCACAAAATTTTGGAAAGAGGAGTTACAAGCGTCGGTATAACATCTTGGTAGCTGTGTCGTAGTAAAATCCGAGGGATCGCCTTTGGATAGACACTGCTTCCTTCGGGTCCTGGGGGAGGATTCCATTGACGGCGTAGTCTATGAAAGGAAATCTCCAGTCTTTAACATCGACGTTTGTTTCCGTTATTTAACTATGGTGAATATGCAAGGCATTTTTCACACAGAATAGTTTTCGACCAGATACTGATCGACTGCTGAGTATTGATAGGGACGGTCAAGAAAGTAGCGAGACCGACTAAAGCATCTGCTTCTATATTTTGTAGTCGAGGCACGTGTTCGATTAAGAATCCAGCGAAAGTAGATGCCAACTCGATTGTTGCTCTGTGATAGGGGATGAGATCTTCGTGATGAACTTCATAAGCCCCTCGGACTTGACTAACTATTAGCTTGGAATTGCCGTAAGCTTCTCGATAGTCAACTTCCGGTTGTTTTGCCGGTTGTAGGCTGATTAATAGGGCATTATATTTGGCCACGTTGTTGGTGCTTGGTTCCACGAGATAATAAGCACGATGTATAACCAGATGATCAGGTGACACGAGCACGACACCTACTCCGGCCATAATATTTCCTTTAGGTTCTGTTCTTGATGCACCGTCAAAGAACATTCGACAAATAGGAATTTCTTCAGTTGCGGTGTTAGACTCTACTACTTCATCGAGGATTTCGTCGTAGATTTTAGAAGATTATGGCACCGGATGAGCTGCTAGGAAATCAGCTAACGCTTGGGCTTTTACTGCCTTCTGAGGAACGAATAATATATCATATGGAGTCAACAGCATTGCCCGTGTAGCTAAACGGGAATTGAGAGAATCCGGTTTGGTCATGCATATTCTGAGAGGGTTGACTTTAGATATGATGTGGATAGTCTGCCCAGACACGTAGTGGCATGTCTTCTAGATGGCAAACACCAGTACAAGGCATTCCTTCTCCACAGGTGTATCTGTGCTCGGCACCCACCATTGTGCGGCTGAGGTAGTAGATTGCCTGTTCATTGCCGCCTTCATTCTTCTGAGCTAATAGAGCGTAAAGAGAATGGTCCATAGCACAGACATATAGTAAGAAGGGCTTTCCCATTATTGGAGCTACCAAAACTAGAGGGCTTCTGAGATACTTCTTGATGTTGTCGAATGCGCATTGACATTGTTCAGTCCAGACGAAAGATACGCCTTTCTTCATGTACTGAGTGAATGGTTGACACCTTCTAGAAAGGTTTGAAATGAATCGTCTGATGTAGGCTAGCCTTCCTTGTAGTCCACGTAGCTCTTTGAGGTTTCTTGGAGGATGCATATCAAGGATAGCCTTTACTTTCTCCGGATCAAGATGTATACCCTTTGAAGTGATGACGAAACCAAGAAACTTGCCACTGGAGACTCCTAGAAAGGACTTGGTTGGATTCATCTTGAGTTGGTGTGCATGCATTAGTTCGAACACCATTCTCAAGTCTTAGAGGTTGTTGCCCTTGAGACGACTTTTAACTACGATATCATCTACGTAGCATTCTACAGTTTTGCACAAATGATCGTAAAAAATTATGTTCATTGCTCGCTGGTATGTTGCCCCTGTATTCTTCAATCCTAAGGGCATTACCGTATAGCAGTGTACCCCCAATGGTGTTCGAAAAGATGTGTGCGTCTCATCATCGGGAAACATCTTGATCTGGTTGTAGCCTGAGAACACATCCATGAAGGACATCCGCTCGAAGCCGCAAGTATTGTCGATCATTACGTCGGTGATCGATAGAGGGAACTTGTCTTTCGGGCATGTAGAATTCAAATCACGGTAATCAATACAGACTCGAACTTTACCGTTCTTTTTCATGACTGAAACAATATTGGCAACCCAATCAGGGTATTGTTCTTCGCGAATGAATCTACTGGCAATGAGCTTCTTGACTTCATTCTCAATGGCCTCCATGACATATGGTAGGAATCGTCGTTGCTGCTGCTTCACTAGCTTAGCTTTAGACAAAATATTTAGGCGGTACATGGTGACTTTAGGGTCCAGGCCTGGCATGTCTTCATAGCTCCATTCAAAGATGTCGATGTATTTTCTTACAAGCTGTATAAGAGATTATCGTTCATTGCCAGATAGACTTTTACTGATGAAGATTGGTTTAAAAGATGATTCATCTGCTAAATTAACTTGGATGACTTCATCTACGGTGGGTAGTTCACGTTGTTCGAAGCGTATCTCCCACCTAGTATCCATCTTTTGAGCCCATTGTTCAAGCTCGATCGATTAGACATCGTCCATAATTTGGTCAATTGAAAACATGTTGACGGACAGAGTTGCTTTGAACATGTCGCCAATACTGGAGTCTGAGTCCCAGAGGCAGGAATCAGAAGAATAAGAACAATGATCTACTTTATCATCTGATCTTTCGGGGGTTATTGGAGGAGTGACATAACCCAAACCAACAACATTTCATTGATAGTAGTTCTCGAGTTCGCCGTAATGAGCAAAGTGTCGTATTGACAACCGTCGTCCCCGGCCGTAATTTAGCCCTTGGTCGCTTTTGATGTCATATCCCATGTTTTGGATGATATTCTTGGCCTGCCAACTATATCAGAAAAGTTTATATTTTCCCAGAGTCATAATCAGCTTCATGTTGTGCTTGGGAGAAGTAGAGTCCGAAACGAACTTTATTTCGCCAATTATACGACCGAAGATGATTTATTCTTCACCCTTCTTTCAGGATGGAACGATGATATAGTGGATATATACTGGGTAAATTTTTTCTCGCAGGTGAGGGGTCATTACCGGCATGCAGAGGTATGGTCCTATGCCGTGCTCTAGAGCGTATATCGTATCTATGTAGTGGTTTACAAATTGATAGACATCAGAGTAATTCAAAGATAAACTTTTACTAAGAAAATACATAAGTTCTTCTTTAGAGATAACATCATCCACTGAAGGTACATTATTTTGTATATTGATATACTCATTAAGAGGATCATCATCTGGAAGAGGAGCCACAGTCTTGGCCAAGTTTACCACGTAGGGTAATTCTTCAGGATTGGGAGGATGGACTTTAGCAGGTTCCTCCCGAGGTGTCTTGCGGAGAGTGATGGTTAATGGTTTGACTTTATCAGGGTTCTTCTTTTTCATCCAGATTGTGAAAGGCTTCGGAGTACTTTTTGGAATAGTACGTCCTTTTACTCGAATAATCAGGGGACCATCATTGGAGGATGAACTTACTTCAGCTTCATTGTCAGCTTCGTTGCCGTCGTCCTTGGGGGGCTGAGATTGGTAAAGTATCGAATCTCCATATTAGGCTTCGATGCCCTTAAAAGAGTCGATATCGGCAAACTCCGTCTTTACGACACTGTAGATGTTGACATACTTGAAGCATTGTTGAAGTGTGGAAGGAACGATCATGTTCTCGTTTATCTATGGACGTCCTAACTAGACGTTGTAGGATGTATTAGCATCGATCACATAGCAAGAAACCTCCATTCAGAGATCACCGATCTGGCACTTGATACGGATCTTGCCCAGCGGGTGGCTTCTTCCAGCATTGAAAGCCATGATAGTTATATTGGTTGCAGATAGCTTGTGCAGAGGGATTCCTAGAATTTGAATCAAACTTCTTGGGATGATACTGAGGAAAGAACCTGGATCGATGTGCATCCGATCCACCTTAATCGCCCCGATATACCCTATATAGTACAGGTGTCTATCATGATAATTATGTTTGAGTAGCATGTCCTCCTGTGAAAAGGTGATGTTGGGCACCACATCCATAGTACTGTAGTAGTGGGGACAAGAGTCAGGGTCTTAAACGGGGGCTTTAACTTCAGCGAGATGAGTCGGCATGTAGTAATACCTCACTTAAGGCCTTTCGCGTTTCTTTGGAGAGTCATAATAGATCGAACAGAGACAACCTATCAGGTGTATTAGCCAGCTGTGCCAGTATGTCAAAGTTGTAGGGCCGATCCATGCCTTCGGGAGCTGGCACCTTAAGAGACTTGTCAAACCGTGTCTTCTTCTGCTTGGCTTTGTCAGTAGTTAAAGGCTTAGATGGGCCGGCTTCGAAGCTTGTAGGGGCAGCAGGAGCTTGAGAAGGTACTGCTTCTTCTTGTGCGGGATCGTACGTCCGAAGATAAGCCTTTCTCGATCGCGTCTCGCCAGATAGAACTTCGTAGATGGGAGAGGACACCATATGACATGACTTGCATAAGGTCTGGATGGACCCACATGAGCTGTCGATAAGGTCTGGATGGACCCACATGACTTTGGGAGATACTACCCCCTGTGTTATTTTTTGCATAAGGTCTGAATGGACCCACATAACTTTGGGAGATACTACCCCCTGTGTCATTTTTTGTATAAGGTCTGGATGGACCCACATGAGCTCACCACGTTCAATCGTGAGTGGCACCAAGGTTGAGTTACGAGCTGGCGGTAGGCTGACGACTTCCATTATTGCCTTAGGGATCGGGATCATGCCGTCTAGTACTTCTGTGGGAGGAAAGTCACCAAACTTAATAGAGATCATGTTAGAAGATATGACCTTGTCTTCAGCTTTGAGGTTGATCACTTGGCTGTCGATAAGTTATTGTATCTTCTTCTTCAGGACGATTCAGTCCTTGGTGGAATGATGCACGTACTGATGATAGAGACAGTACTTGGGATTGTTGAGTTGGTTTGCCTCTGCAGGCGTCATGGTAGAGGTAATGTCAGTTTATTACCGTTCGTTAATGTATGAAAAATGGTAATGACATCGCCTTCGTCAAAGGAAAAAGTCTCCTTAGGCTTGTCGGAGGCGCCCTGAAAATTGGAAGCTCCCTTGGAAGTGTCGACCTTCAGGACTTCTTTTTCTTTACCTCCACGGACAGGGATAGTTTGAGGATGCTTGCCCTTGTCTTCAGATTTGGGTGTTTTCAACCCCAGTAGTTCTAGATTAGGAACGTCTTTTTCAGCAGCATCAGCGGCCCAATAAAAGCGGGCCATATATCATACTTACGTATACCCAGACATAACTTCACTGTAGGAAGGAAGTTATGTCGACAACTATCCATATGTTCTGAGTCTGGTATGCCGAATGGCATCTTCAACGCTAGCCGCCTGAAGCGTTCGATGAAAACAATGACAGACTCAGTCCTTCTTTGCTTGGTCTCGATGATGATGGACATGCTAACATGCAAGCCACTCTCATAAAACCTATTGAGGAAAGAATTGATACAACTGTCAGGCAGACTGCAGAGCCATTCAAAAGCTACCCCCTGCAAGGTGCTAATAAACAGCTTTGACGAGAACGGATTATCCCTGGGTAAGTGTAGAGTCTGCATATTGAAGTATGTCATGTGTTGACGAGGAGAAGTCAACCAGTTAAATGAATTTAGCGTCAGTAGCTTGTAGTTAGGAGGGAAAGTAGCATTCTACCATTCAGGAGGATAAGGTTAAGATATCGCCATCTTCTGAAGCTTGTCCTTATGTGAGATGGTGTTGAGACGGGCAACCAGAGAATCAATTGCATCCTGTTGATTGAGCAGGTATTGGGAAAATGCTGCTGAACGGTTGTTAGGCATCGTTGGTGAAGGACCACCCCCAGCATTTGTAAGATTTGGAGGAGGTGCAACAGAATAATACTCTTTTTGTAGTGATGGAGGGTAGTTGCTACGAGCCGGACTAACGTGAGCCAAGACATTTTGTTAGGGTGGAGGAACAGCCCCAGCAGCATGAACCACCATGATACTGGTAAGCATATCAGTGATCTTGGCAAATGCTATTTCAAGTCTATCTAGCCGTTTGCTGGTCTGATCACTGGCTTCTTCAGGTCTTTCTTCGTCTGCCATATATATAGATAACATGCGAGGATGAACAGAGGAAATAGTACAACTGGTGCTGATACTGTCTGTCTCTGAGTTGACAAGTCCCTCATCTATAGGTAGGAGAGGTAGATAGTCGCCATCAGACTCGAAGAGATCGTCGTCCTCTGGAAAGCTACCCCTAGTATGAAGGTCATCCGCTTCAGACTCTGAGGGAATACTACCCCAGCTTGGGAGTTCTCGTTATCTATACGGAATCTCTCCTTTGACCGAGTACCCATATAGACTCCTTCAGATGTGACAGCCTGCTAGCCATCTGTTGGTAGACTTCTTCTCCTTCTTCTCGTGGAACTAAGAGAAAAAGTTGGGTTCATGGTCCACCGTCTATGATTGGGGCTTCCATAAGGGGGACCCCATGAAGCCATGTTGGATGAAACACACAGCGGCTTTTCATCGTCAGAGAAATGCTGCCGTCGAAACATGGACTGTCTTTGAGGCAATCTTATTGCTTTGGAGCAGCAACAGTTGATGATAATACTGGTGCACAGATGTGCACCATAAATTGTTGTCCTTCCTCGCTTTACGCTTATGATTTATCATGTCGCGTTAGTCAGCGGAAGGGAGTTTTGCCTTAAAACCCATGTTACATGCGTTGCCGAGCTTTACATGCAGGTTTGTATGGAGAGTTGGCACATCCAGACTTAGTTCACGTACAGGGGCAACCCCCATACCTAAGTTCTTTTTAATATGGGCGCATAGGCCCTGGAGATTGGCTTTGGTCGTATGCTTCTTGGCAGCATGTTTGAGCTTCCTTGATGTGGGCACATAGTATGGATCAGTTGAGCCTGGGCGCATAGCCTTGGGCGCATGACCCTGGATGCCCAATCTGTCAAAGATAGAAGCCTTCTGATTAGATTTATGCGCCCACATACCCCCTTGGGCGCATGCTTGGTGGAGCAGCGCTGTTTTCTTCCAGCTTTACCTCCTTCGTTTGTGAGCCTCGCTGGGTTTGCCCAGAGTTTCGTACACTCTGATTCTTAGCATCGTAGTATTTTTCTTTGCCAAGTCTCGAGCGTTGAACACTCTGTTGTTGGTTGCACAAGAGAGAAGTCGCTAGGCTAGTAGAGCAATGCGCCCATGTGATAGAGTCCTCCAGTTGCATATCTACTATAACACTTGTAGGATATGCACGACGAGCCTTCGGAAGCCAAGTCATGCGAGACTTGTTTGGCTTCGCTGATTTTGAGGAAGAAGAGCCGTCCATCGAAAGCATCTCTTCGAACGCCTGCTGATCGAACTTCACGATCAGCATCTTCTGAGTGCTCCCCACTTTGTCTGTATCGAATTTCGTCACCACCTTCTCGTCAGAGAAAAAGGTAGTCCCCAGCAGAGTCACCATTTTTGTGGACACAGAAAAAAAAGAAGAAGAAATATTGTCTTTTTTATTGGTGTAAGGCACCACAAATTGAGTACGCCTGAGAGATCCTGCGCTGAGGGTCCCCGAGTACAAAAAAGAATTTTGGGGAATGGGATGATGGAGATCAAGCGACAGTTGCTCCTTTACTCCGTTGACACTCCGATTACAAAAGTGGGAGAAAACCTAAGAAAATTGCTAACTCTCGGCACACTGGCAAGAAGTGCAGCAATTTGGCTCTTGAAAATGCTCTCCGCTCTGTGTTTTTAAGAGGGATAAGACTCTATTTTATAGTAGTTCTTGAGCTGGAATGATGTTATGTGCCCACATGAGGAAACACACTGGTTTTCATGTAGGCATATGCAGGCTGCGTAGTCGTGGGTTGATCGTGGTGCTGACTTGGTCACATGCTTCGGTGCACGACTGCTCGTGGAGACTGACGTGGCCGTACGCTTTGGAACTTGATTTAATTGTAGCTTTGACCGAGTCTGGGGCTGTTCTGGCTTGGGCGTATAGCCTGAAACAGGGCTATACGCCCCTTTTGGATGAGCATGTCTTGGGCGCATGGGCATATGACCTCATTGGAGCTTGGGCACATATGACCTTGCTGGAAGCTTTGGGCGCATAAGGCTCATTGGTGATTTGGGCGCATAAGGCTCATTGGTGATTTAGGCGCATAAGGCTCCTTGGTGATTTGGGCACATATGTCCAGTCTGCTAAAATTTTCATGCTTCTGCACGGCCAATTTATAAAGAGGAGCTTTTCGGTTAACACTTTGCTCATAGTTTTTTTTGCCATTTCTGTATCGTGCTCGACCCCAACTTAGCTTCAAAACGGCCATTGGCCTTGCATAAGTCGACTGTTGGTTGTAGATCTCTTCGTTCAGAGAAGTTATGGCTTTGTTGAAGGACAACTACTGAGTTTCGAGATGCTTTTGAGCATTTGGCATAAGAAGTTTGAACCTGAACAACATCTTGGAGGTCTTCGAGATCCAAGCTACCGGATTTGGAATGATTGCCGACTCGAAGAGCCACAGTTTGTGTTTTGCCCAGCTCAATAATGGCTTTATTAGCCATATTGTGGTGGGGCTCCATGTCCTGTTATGCTGGAAGAGCCGCGGGCGGTATTTCGGGCAGGAGCTATGTTCTTCATTCGTGACAAAAGCTGCTTCATTAGCCATATTGGAGTTCCTCCGCATCTAACTAGGAAGTGGCTTGCTCTGACGAGAAAGTGATTTGCTCTGACACTGCTACTAATTTGGGGGGGGCTATGCGCTTTCTGAAGATTGCACACTTGGAGACTTTAGGTGTATTAGCCTTTATATGTAATCATGAAGAGTCTGTAATGGATCTTTGTAGACATAATTTAAATAAAGAACTTCTTTTTATGCACCATCTTTGTACGTCTTCTATGGCTTGTTATTGTCTGTACTTTTGAACATGTGTTGTCTTCTGCACTTTTGTGGAGTACAAGTAGTGAGTGTTGTCATCTGCACTGATTTTCATGCTTCTACAAGACATCCTTCAAAGTTTTCGAACTTAAAACAAGTTCGGAACACTTTGAATAGAAGCATGAAATAACACGTGGCTTCGGCACAACATGCTCGCTGAGAATAGAAGCATGAAACACCTTGAGCCGTTGTTTCACTTAAAGTTAATAATAACTCCTTATTTTGAGGAAACAACCAGCATGATTTTGACTTTAATTCCCACGTCGTTCGAAGAGTTTCTTCGAACACGAAGGGTTCTGTCCTTATTTGCTGACATTGCTTCACCCTATAAATAGGGGGTGGCTCAGAGGGGCCATCTGTCTTCTTATTCCAACCGAAGCTTCTGTCAGGGTTTTCCTTTTCCTAAAAACTATTAACTTTCCTGCCATGGCTCCCAAGAAGTCGAGAGCTCCGAAAGCACCACGAGCGGATACGGTGAGCACAAAGAAGGACAGAGGGGCTGCGACAAGCACAAGAAGGGCCAGAGGGGTCGCGGCGAGCCCGAGACCTGCTGAAGGGGCTGCTGTAAGTAAAGGAGATATGGTGAGACAAGCCGGAGGGGCCACGACAAGCGTACGTCAGGCTAAAGGGAAAGAATCAGTCTCAGAAGCCGTTGTCGTCGAGCAAGCTCCGGTCGTGGGCGCCGGAGCACACGGAGACGAACGGCCATATGCCGCGAGTAGGTGTCCGACACCCTAGTCTACTGATGCACATGAGCATTTTATCCTTCAGAGTAGCGTCTCGAAGATGTGCCAATGCTTTCTTTTTTGCTGATGCGCATGAGGCACCATTCCTCGGAGTGGTATCATGAAGATTTGTTAAAGCCTTTTCTTGCTGATGCGCATGGGGCACTTGTAGAAGCATAGAAAAGAATAAAAAAAGACCTATGCAGCTCCGACAAAAGGATCCCCATGCGGCTCAGGATCCCTATGCGGCTCAGAAGTCCATGCGGCTCAGGGGTCCATGCGGCTCGGATAGATCTATGCGGCTCAGAAAGAAGCCACGTGGCCTTCAACAGTTGTTCTCTACAGTCGGCTGCATTTAAGTCCCGGACGGCTACTCTGACAAATAACAGCTATGACAGCTCTAATATAATGGCGTAATCCTAGAAAAGAGAAGAAAATCTTCTTACAGCTGGCAAAATCCACCAAGCCCCGAGGCCACTCCATGCGGCTGCCCATCTGCATGCGGCTGCCTATCTCCAAGCGGCTGCCCATCTGCATGCGGCTGCCTATCTCTATACGGTTGTCCATCTGCATGCGGCTACCTATCCCCATGCGGCTGCCTAGCGCCACGTGGCTGTCCATCTGTATGCGGCTGCCTATTTGCATGCAGCTGCCCATCCCTGCGGCTGTCCATCCTCATGCGGCTGCTCATCCTCATGCGGCTGAGAAGATTCTCTCCATATGCGGCTCGGCCTGGACAGTCCAGTTGAGACACGTGGTGCTCTTCGCTACAATTGAGACACGTGGCAGTCTTATCTTTTCTAAAATTATGGGTGCCTATAAATCCCAACAAAATCAGATTTGTTGCGATCATCATATTGGCCCAAATCAAATCAAATCAAGCAAATTGGACACGTGGCAGGCTATCACAAATCACGAATATTCAGGGCAATAAACATTTATTGCCTACAGAGATTTGATGCAATCACATTAATTGCTCAAATATTATTATATTCAAGATGAACGGCCCAGATTTATTGGTCCTGAACCGCCGACTTCTGAAGGAGGCAATCATTTACAAACCCTAATGATGACCCCAGTCCTATAAATAGCAAGGTACCATTCCCTTGCGAAGGAGGACATTCTCTCATTGTAGAAGCAGCAGAGGAGAGAAGGACAGAGAGAGCAAAAAAAGGAGAGAGCGCTACCGAGACATCCAGAGAGCCAGCAACCGAAGGCGCAGAGGAGTCTCCCCATACGTCCCAGAGCATTTCTTCACTAGACCCAATGTTACATCCGATCGTCCAAGGAGTAAGGCAGAGCTGCCGTCGCTTTTCCGAGCCTCTACGATCACCCCCCAGAAAAAACTAAATAATTGTACTTAGATTGTTGTACCTAGGTTTTCGTCCCTAGGCTTTCTTTGTACAAGCGAGTTTGTATTGTGAGTTTAAGTTCAGTCCTCCGATATAATTATTCTGTACTTTCACAATCAATAGCAAACACGATGGCGACTCTGCTGGAGAAAAAACTTCTCCGCGGCTGAGAAGTTGGTGACGCAATCAGATGCAGCCAAACTTGGCTCCACACAACAGAAGATGGTCGTCCGCTTTGACCAACCGACGTTTGAAGAAATGCTCTCCGACGGGAGTGCTGGCCCGGTCCAGAAGCGAACTCGCACAAAGAAGGCTCGCAGGGAGTGGAGGCCAAAATTATTTGCTCCTCCCCATGCTCTGGATGGAGTACTCTCTGCTGCCCAAGACGGCGAAGGCAACTCTTATGCGGCCCCACTACAAGCCATAGAGGACTCTGCTGTCCCCAAGTCCGACAGAGGAAAGCACTACGATGCTGGACTTGCAGGGACAAAGAATGATTCTATGTGCTCCAGGAAGAAGCCGAACATTCATGAGGCCGAGATTGCCAGCCGCATGCACGATGATCATGCGGCCGAAACTGCCAGCCAGATGCAGAATATCCATGCGGCCAAGCTTCCCAGCCGTATGAGGAATACTTATGCGGCCGAGACTTCCAGCCGTATGAAGAAAGCCCATGCGGCTACGATTGCCAGCCGCATGAAGACTGTTGATTCCAGCCGCATGATGTCTGTTCCACGCAGCCCAGGCTCGGCCTTCGATCGCCTCTCCTACGGTCCTGATTCCTCTGACTCTCTGCAACACCACTTAGACTCTTCCTACTATGTGCCCTCACGCACTAGAGTGAAGAAGTCTAGGGAAGCATGAGCTTGGCGAGCTCAGTCCGCTGTCCCGACCTCTGACCATCCGAACGCTCCACATACTATTATGCGGGCCTCCGACGAAAAGTTGTACAGAACCACTCGAGTCCATCCCCCGGTGGCAAACGGACAGAGTAGTTCCCAAAAGTCTCCCAAAATCAAGAAAGAAAACATGGTCATTCCAGACCCATCTGACTTGCGTGAGGTTATCCTCCACAAACGCAAGGAAAGAGAAGAGGCCTCGGTGTGCAAAGAGTCCTCCCACGGACATCACTGCACCCAAATCATTGTCAACTGTTGTTGCAACAACGCGACGATACGAGAAGACCGGCAGTCCGTCTTCCAAAGATTACAACAGCCGAGCTCAGGGGATGAGGCGCCTCCCGTGGTCTCTTGCAACTCTACTCAGAAGATACCCGTCGATGGAAAAGGGAAGAAGACAAACGTTCCCAGCCCAAAGATTTCGACCACTATGACTAAGAAAATGTCGTCTAAATGGTTGTCCACCACCGGAGTTTTCCAATGTACCCGTTCAAAAACGAAAACTACTGCAGTGGGAGATTCATCATCCACATTACTGGGGGTCGCTGGAACTGGTGGTGGAACTCCTTCGAACATCCATGACAATCTGATGTTCCAAGAAGACGAGCCAGGGGAAACAACTCTCCCATCAGATACAGCAGGTGCCGACGTCCCCGAGGACGTCCACGTCTCTCAAGATGAAGCAAGCTCTGAAGCTGGGGGTACTATTCCTTCTGAGTCTGAACCAGAGGAGAATATTCTTACATACCGCGATGACTTCTCGGTACAGGGGTATGATTCGGAGGACATGTCGTCCACCATCCCTTCCACTTCTACTCTTGTGAGGACGACATTCATGACAAACGACGAACAAGATGGTACCAGTGATCGCCAACGCATCGACACTTTGGAGGCCATACTGCACACTTTGGTCAAATCGGTGGATGAGATCAAAGCAGCTCTCCCTACTCTACAAGGAGGGACGCTTCGTCAAACAAACTTGGGTCCCGCGGTCAATGCGGACTCGAACTCAGCGGCACCAAACCTGGGCAATAATCCTCCTGAAATAACGGCTCCTACCGCTGCAGACGAGGCCAGGGAGGCAAGAAGAGAGGTCCAGGAGCTCCGGGCCATGTTCCATGCCCGAGAAAACTGCCAAGACCTCAGGATACGACAACCGTATCCCGCTGCGTGGAGAGATGTTCACTTCCCACCAAAGTATAAACCATTCCACATCAATCCATATGATGGGAAGACCTCCGCAAGTCTGTACATCACTTACTTCGAGGTTACAACCGACCATCTGCCCCATGATGATGCCATCGTTACACGATTATTCATTGGGGTATTGGAAGGGGTCGCCTTCGACTGGTACCGTAACCTGCCAGACAACTACATCCACTCCTTCACCATCTTCAAGCGCATGTTCTTGGAGAAATTCTACGAAGTAGGACTGGACGTCACAATGTCCACCCTCGTGGACGTCGTTCAAGGGGAGAAGGAGCTGACAAGGAACTATATTGAGCGGTTTCGCCAAACCGTAATGAAGTTGCCGTCTGGTAATCCGGATTCCTCCTTAATTAAAATTTGCCAAAAGAGACTGCTCTCAACAATCAGCCTCTGGATGGGCGAAAGTCAATTTAAGGATTGGAAGACGTTTATCATTAGTGCCACTAGCGCCGAAGACAGGTTGAAGAATGCTCGCCAACTGGGATTGCACATCTCGGAGGGAGAGGACAAGGGCAAACACCCTAATACCAACAACAACAATGGTGGTAACGCCTCCAACAATCGGGACGACAAGGGCAAGCAGGCTATGGTGGCCGATACAGCCCAGAAATCTGAATCAAAACCGGCAGACAAGCAATGGCCGCAAATGACATACTCCTTCGAAGACGGCCATGTCCAGCCCATCTTGGACATGCTCATACAAGGAGATAGAATTCACCTCCCTCCACCAAGACGGGAACCTCGGCCGGCAGAAATGGAGAGTCTGAAGTACTGCCATAACCATCGCTACGTCCACCATGCTACACACGACTGCTACCAACTAAAGCGATACATCCAACAGCTCATCGATTCGAACGCTCTGGCCATTGATTTCGAAGAGGTGACCGTAGCAGCCAATATGGTGTCAGTACAATTCGGCAGTTTCCCTCCAACAAAGGCTCAAGACGGTGTGATACCCATCCCTCGGGCGACATTGGAGATTGCTAATCTTCCACCTCCTCGAGATCAGACAGTTGGTCTAGTACCCCTCACCACATCACGAGGAAAGGTCATGTGGGTCCATCCAGACTTGGTATCTGAAGTGACTCAGCCCACACCACCCTCCATTGGCAAGAAAAAGAATAGAAAAGTCAGATCCTGCCACACAATCTCGGTGGATGTCGAGGAAGCTGCAGCTGTCGTCACTCGGTCTGGTGCTCAATCCCAGCCTACACCAGATGACTCGGCTGAAGAACATCAGCCGACTACTGCTGGCGCTCCGGGACCTTCTCAACCTCCGACGACCGACAAGCCTAGGACGAAGGAGACCCACTTTGACAAATCCCTCCGAAAAGAGGCATCTCATGGACTGGAAAGGCCCTACAACTTTGACATCCTGGCACAATTGGCCAACACAACGGCCAAGTTGTCATTTTATGAGCTCCTGAGACTCTCTAAAGATGTTCGCGTGGCTTTGAGTGAGGCACTCCAGAATGCTGACGCATATCTAGCTCATGTCAACCTCACGGGAGAGAGCCCGCCTGCAAATCTCCAAGACATTGCTTACAGAGGAGCGATGCCCAACATTGTCTTCACTCCACAGGATATGCTCATCAAAACCAATCTACATGATCGTCCATTATACTACACTGGATACATCGGTGATGTAAAGGTGGATCGGATGCACATTGATCCTGGTTCTTCTATAAGCATCATCCCAAAGGGTGTGTTACATCATCTCCGCATCCCTATGTATTGCCTGACGCCGACAAGCACCGCCATCAATGGTTTCAATTCGGGGAGGAGCTACTCGATTGGAAAGATTCGCTTGAAGTGCCAAATTGGCGACCTTCAGTCAGAAGTGAACTGTTACGACATAGATGCGGACACTTCCTACAATATCCTCCTGGGGCGCCCTTGGATACACGATTACATGATCGTGCCTTCCACGCTGTACCAATGCTTTAAGTATGTCGACAAATAAGGCTTTGTGAGGACAGAATTTGCCGACATCGATCCCTTCAAAGGGGTCAAATCCTACTACTCAGACTCCTGCTTATACGAAAAGTTGAAAAATCACCTTGGCGAAGGAGATGTGCAAGCTCGAACTGAGGCAGCCACAGAATCAGAAGAACCTCTGACGATCCACCTCCAAGCTTGCAAACCTGGCAAGACCGCACCCCTTACGGCCGCTCTGCGTAAGGATGCAATCCGCCTCTCGGCACAAGAAGGGCAAGTGATAATCCGGCTGCCAAGGTCCGGCCAAGCACCAAGACCCGCAACGGAGCCACTGATAATCAGACTGCCTAGAGTCAGCCAGCCACAAACGGAGAAGCTCAATTCCTCCGACAAGCCAATGACGATACGTCTTTCCAAGAAGAATCGTCACCCCGATGCAAAGTCGGGGGCTGCTAGCGAGCCAACAACTTTTCGCCAAGCATCGAGTACCAAACTGGGGGTCGCTAGTTTGCCAACAACTCCACGTTCTGCTCCACCAGCAAAACCCCTGATAATCAAGTTGTCCAAGTCATCCTCTCAGTCTTCATTTATACAGGGGGTGGCCTAAGAAGAACCAGAACTGGCCAAATACGTGGCTGCCCACGCTGATGTCCATCCGCAGATGATGTAATCCCGTTAGAAAAGATACCTTACTTCATCAATAAAGGGCTATCTTTTAACTACATCGAGCTTAATAAGCTTTGTACAATGTATACTATGGAGCACGGTATAGGCACTCACCTACACGCACAGGTGACAAATGTTTACACCGTAAATCAACTTACTCCCGTGGAAGACGCTTATCGCATAATCAAAGGAGGGGACCATCCAATCATCTTCGGTCGGAAGAATAATCCACAGCCCTTCAAGTTGGAAGAAGTTGAGCTCGAACCCGACGCCGGAAGATTGCCCCTTTATCTATATAGTTCCCAATCCAAGTACCTTATACAAAAACAACGATATGATCTGGGAACTACACCAGGCTTGAACTGCGGAACTGGACGACGGTTACCCTTCCAATCGTCGATCCCGGCTGGGAAGCCACGAGATTACTATAACAAGACCAGACGTGGGCTAGGTTATGTCACACCCGTGACAACACCCAAAAGCTCAGACGAAGAATGCGACTGGCACTCCCACTCAACCGGATCATCCACTTCCGATTCGGATATCAGCAATCGGGGGCATGTTCAGGCAAGTCTGGTCCGTCAATATGGCACTTGCCGATGCCTACGAAGAAGATGAAGACATTCCCGAACTTCTTGAGCTAGAGCCATGGGCACAACAACTAGATGCGCAGTGGAAGAAGTGGTTCGAACAAAGAGAACCTTCTACCGAGGATGAGGTTGTACAAGTTGAGCTCGATGATGAATTTTCCCCAAAACCCATCTTCGTCAGCAGGAATCTGACTGATGAAGAGCGAAAATCACTACTGGAACATGTCAAAGAATATATTGATGTGTTCGCTTGGAGCTATGAAGACATGCCAGGACTAAACCCCAATGTTGCTCTTCACAAGCTCAATATTTGGCCAGATGCAAAGCCAGTCAAACAACAGCAATGACGCTTCCGTCCAGGCATTATGGACGCGATCGAAGCTGAAGTCAACAAACTAATTAATAGCCAACGGCTTCATTCATGAGTAACAACATCCGGACTGGGTCGCCAACATAGTACCGGTCCTCAAGAAGAATGGAAAGATTCGAATCTGCATCGACTTCCGCAATCTGAACGAGGCATGTCCCAAAGACGAGTTCTCCCTCCCAATCACAGACATCATGATTGACAACACTTGCGGCTTCGAACGTATGTCGTTTATGGATGGCTTCTCGGGGTATAACCAAATCAAGATGTCTCCCGACGACGAAAAGTATACATTATTTTAAACACCAATCGACACATACTGCTACACAGTCATGCCTTTCGGTTTAAAGAATGCTCTATTTATGAGCAATGGAGCATTGCCTCGGCGCTCTGCTAGCACAAAACAATGATGTAGGCCATGAGCAAGCTATATATTACCTCAGTCGAATGATGATCGGGCCAGAACATCGATACACCACCGTGGAGAAGGAATGCCTCGCCCTGGTGTTCGCCATTCAAAAGACGCGACACTATGTCATGGGGCAAACCATACATGTGATATCACGAGTCAACCCCCTCAGGGTCCTCATGACTCAACCAGGGGCACTCAGCTCTCGCCTTGCTACATGGGCAATATTACTATCCCCCTATTATATGATCTTCGTCCCGCAAAAGCCTGTTAAAGGTCAAGCTCTGGCAGACTTTTTAGCAGTCCACCCAGGTTCGGAGTCGGCCCGAATATATGAAGAAATCTCAGATGAGACCGCCGACTCGCATACGGCCTCTCACAATGATATATGGCGAATGTTCTTCGACGGTGCTTCAAGGACCGGACCCAAGGGCAACATCCTCGTTGGAGTCGGGGTGGTGCTGGTTTCTCCTTCCGGAATGGTGATCAATCGCACTTACTTCCTCACAGAACCCTGCTCTAACAATGTGTCCGAGTACAACGCTTTAGTCATTGGCCTCCAACTTGCGAGAGAGCTGGGGGTAGAATATCTTGAAGCGTAAGGCGATTCATAGTTAATCGTCAATCAGATCCGGGGTTCGTACGAAGTTCGTCATGAAGACATGATCCCCTATCACCAAATAGTGATCAACATCATCTCGTCATTTGAAGGGTTCTTCATCGAGCACGTCCCTAGACTCCAAAATATCGAAGCCGATGCCCTAGCAGGCCTTGCCGCTTCCCTAGCAGTGCCAAACAATATTCATCATTTGGTGGACGTGATAGGCCATGAACTGGTCTGTCCCAAGAACAACGTTCAGTTCGTGGCGAGTTATTCCGCTCAGACGATCGACGAAGTACCAGACTGGAGACAGCCATTCATTGACTTTGTAGTCTACGACATCCTGTCCGAGAACCCAAAGGAAGCCACCTCTATCAAAAGGCGTTCTCTCAGATTCTTCTACGATACAGAGACGAAAATGCTATATCGCCGATCCTACGATGGATTATTGCTTCGATGTCTATCAAACGCAGAAGCCAAAGAAGCCGTACGTGAAGCTCAAGACGGTGTCTGCGGGCCCATCAGCCTGGCCCAAAATTGCAAGATCGTCTTCGCCGAATGGGCTACTACTGGCCCACGATGGTAGCAGATGTGATCGACTATGCAAGAAAGTACAAAGCCTGCCAAGTCCACGCGGACTTCATCCACCAGCCATCTGAATTTCTACATCCGACAGTGGCGTCCTGGCCATTCGAAGCATGGGGAATGGATATCATCGGTCCGATCACTCCACCTTCTTCTCGAGGACATCTTTTCATACTCGTAATCACAGATTACTTCTCCAAATAGGCGAAAGCTGTTCCGCTTACAGAAGTGAAGACTTTAAACGTGATCAGCTACCTCAAGAATCATGTCATCTATCGCTTTGGACTGCTCCGAAGGATCATCCACGATAATGGTTCGCAGTTCGCAAGCCACGTCTTCTATCGATTCTACGACAACCATCGAATTCAAAATATTGCTTCGACGCCATACAATCTGGCAGGGAATGGGTTGGCAGAAGCATTCAACAAAACCATCATCAAGTTGCTCAAAAAGTTTATGTCGTCCAACAAACGCGACTGGAACGAGAAGCTTGGTAAATGCTTATGGGTGTACCGTACTACAGTAAGGACGGCCACTGGAAACACACCATTCTCTCTGGTGTACGAAAGTGAGGCAGTTCTCCCATTAGAGACTCAAATACCCTCGCTCCGCGTCGCTCTCACTTACCAATTGACGACGGACGACAGCTACCGTCGTCGGTTACAAGAGTTAGAGGCCTTAGATGAAAAGCGCCTCTTGGCTCAGCAACGAATCGAGCTATACCTAGCACACATTTTCGGAGCCTTCAACAAGAAGGTTAAAATCAGAACATTCCAAGTGGACGATCTCGTTCTGGCTGTTCGGTGGCCGATGGTTATGACTCACAAAACTGCCGACAAATTCCAGCCAAAGTGGGAAGGGCCATTTATCATTAAGGCTGTATTCTCCAACGGTGCTTACCGCCTCGCAAAACAAAATAGAGACTTGCTCATATTGCCTGTCAACGGCAAGTTCCTGAAGAAATATTATGTCTAAACGACATTATCCAAAATGTTGAGTCATGTACCCGCCGGTACCGCTGAACTCAGATTATCGAGTTAAGTACCCGTCGATACCGCTGAACTCACATTCTTCCTCCAAATATCCCAGATTGCTGAGCTATGTACCAGCCGGTACTGCTGAACTTAGATTATCGAGTTATGTACCCGCCGGTACCGCTGAACTCACATGCACAAATTTTAGATTATTGAGTTATGTACCCGTCGGTACCGCTGAACCCACATTCTCAAAATCCTAGATTATTGAGTTATGTACCCTCCAGTACCGCTGAACTCACATTCTTCCTCCAAATATCCCAGATTATCGAGTTATGTACCCGCCGGTACCGCTGAACTCACATCCACAAATTCTAGATTATCGAGTCATGTACCCGCCGGTACCGCTGAACTCACATTCACAAAATTCCAGATTATCGAGTCATGTACCCGCCGGTACCGCTGAACTCACATTCACAAAATTCCAGATTATCGAGTTATGTACCCGCAGGTACCTCTGAACTTATATTTCGGTCACTCTTTTAGGTAGTAAGTCATGTATAACCATACCTCTGAACTTATTCTTTTGAAAAAGATCCTCCCTCATGATCCACTACCCGCACTCTCAGTGCACAAAAAGGGTAACAGATCCACAAAATTTCTAAAACGACCACGTCGATGTTACCTCTGAGTCGTTTCACTTCTGCCAAAAACAAATCACCCCTCTACATAGAACTTCCATGTCCTCATTACCTCTGAGTCGTTCTGTGTACCCCTTTATGGAGCTCACTCCTGCCATGTCCTCATTACCTCTGAGTGGGAAGGCTCCATCGAAGAAACCCTCATGCTTACCATGTCCTCATTACCTCTGAGTAAGTATGTTCGTTCTCTTCCAACTTATTATCCGTATCCAGAACCAGGGTACACCAAGAATAATAGGTCCACAAAAAGTCTCCCATTGGGGCAACTACTACAAGCAATGAACAGAGCGAATGCTTTCTGTTCAAAATCAGTTACAATCACATAAGCAAGTCAGAAAAGTTTTCTATTATTTCATTCAGACGAGAAGGAAAAAAGATTACATTGATTTCCAAAAAGAAGCAAAACACAAATTGCAGCTAAAAACAGACCGAAATATCAAGACAAAAGACGGACGTTTGTGAGAGCCTATGAGTCCTAGTTACGGGGCGCATATACCAATCCCTCAACCATTTTGCATATGAAGGATGTACTTAAGCAAAATCCTCGTCCAAAGTAGGAAGGTCAGAACTCCCAGTACTACCGCCGTCGGACTGGGGTTCCTCCTTTAAAGCAATGGGCGCCTGCTCTCCTTTCTGTTCCTCCGTTTTTGGGATTACCTCCTCCTTAACAAGCGATGACTCTTGTTTGAAAGAGGGCGGCAGCTCTTTCTTCACAACGATCTCAGCCTTCGGGAGGGTTTCTGCAAGAATCAAAGAAACAAAGTTAGGAGAGGGTCGGAGCCTCATACGGCCCAATTCAGACGAGCTTATGAGGTCCCATTTAAATGCGGGGACTCATGCGGCTCTGTTCGAAAGGTCATCATGCGGTTCAGTTTATGAAGCGTCTAGACAACTCCCATGCGACTCGGACATTAGATATACCCCCATGCGGCTCGAACGTGGGATGCATATGCAGCCCATACAGCTTGAACAATTCGGTAAAAGATGCATAAAGCATGCAACAGAGCCGTCTTTGTTAGGGGTTCGAAGTAGATGATCTTCCCAAGACCTTACCCTTAATGACAAAGTGAGCGTCGGTATGAACCCTAGGCGTCGCAACCGACGTGGAGGCCACTCCCTTTCCCTTCGTCGCAGCCCTCGCTGCAACCTTGGAGGACTTGGGAGCCATTGTCATGATCAAAGAGGGAAGACGAAGATAAGAAAAGCTAAGGCAAGAAGAATCGGAGACAGAGAGAGAGAATAAAGAAGTCTCTTCGTTCCAAACACGCTTCTATTTATAGATGGAGCTCATAGACCGACGCATCGATCCATGTGCAGCGTAACTGACTCTTTGGTTATCAAAGCGATCTGACTATTCAAAGCCGACTCTTAGGACTCCCTCCAAAAGGCGGCTCAAATCAAAGGCAATCAATACAAAGATTTGCATACGTGGCATGAAGACGTGACAAGGAGCCTATACGGCCAAGCAGCCTATGCGGCTGAAAAGTGCATGCGCCTCAGATGGCCATGCGACTGAGGAGGCCATGCGGCTGAGACATCCATGCGGCCAGAATATCCTATGCGGTCCAAAGAGTTTTTACATGGCCATGCTTCTTATTCAAAGTATTTCAATTTTACAAATTAAAAACTTTGAAGGGGGTCTTGTAGAAGCATGAAAAAGAATAAAGAAAGACCTATGCGGCTCCAATAGAAGGATCCCCATGCGGCTCAGAAATCCATGCAGCTTAGGGGTCCATGCAGCTCGGATAGATCCATACGGCTCAGAAAGAAGCCACGTGGCCTTCAACAGTTGTTCTCTACAGTCGGCTGTATTTAATGCCCGGACGGCTACTCTAACAAATAACAGCTGTGACAGCTCTGACATAAGGACGTAATGATGACTTTGACATAATGGCGTGATCCTAGAAAAGAGGAGAAAATTCCTTTACAGTTGGCAAAATCCACCAAGTCCCGAGCCCACTGCATGCGGCTGCCCATCTACATGTGGCTGCCTATCTCCATGCGGCTGCCCAGCACCATGCGGCTGCCCATCTGCATGCGGGTGCCTATCTCTTTGCGGCTGCCCATCTGCATGCGGCTACCTATCCCCATGCGGCTGCCCAGCGCTATGCGGCTGTCCATCTGTATGCGGCTGCCTATTTGCATGCAGCTGCCCATCCCCTGCGGCTGCCTATCCTTATGCGGCTGCTCATCCTCATGCGGCTGCATGTTTCATACGGCTGAGAAGATTCTCCCCATATACGGCTCGGCCAAGACAGTCCAGTTGAGACACGTGGTGCTCTTCGCTACAATTGAGACACGTGGCAGTCTTATCTTTTCTGAAATTATGGGTGCCCACAAATCCCAACAAAATCAGATTTGTTGCGATCATCATAATGGCCCAGATCAAATCAAATCAAGCAAATTGGACACGTAGCAGTCCATCACAAATTATGAATATTCATGGCAATCAACATTTATTGCCCACAGAGATTTGATGCAATCATATTAATTGCTCAAATATTATTATATTCAAGATGAACGACCCAGATTCATTGGTCCTGAACCGCCGACTTCTGAAGGAGGAAATCATTTGCAAACCCTAATGATGACCCCACTCCTATAAATAGCAAGGTGCCACTCCCTTGCGAAGGAGGACATTCTCTCATTGCAGAAGCAGCAGAGGAGAGAAGGACATAGAGAGCAAAAAGGAGAGAGCACTACCGAGACATCTAGAGAGCCAGCAACCGAAGGCGCAGAGGAGTCTCCCCATACGTTCAAGAGCATTTCTTCACCAGAGCCAAGGTTACATCCGATCGTCCAAGGAGTAAGGCAGAGCTGCCGTCGCTTTCCCGAGCCTCTACAGTCACCCCCCAGAAAAAACTAAACAATTGTACTTAGATTGCTGTACCTAGGTTTTCGTCCCTAGGCTTTCTTTGTACAAGCGAGTTTATATTGTGAGTTTAAGTTCAGTCCTCCGATATAATTATTCTGCACTTTCACAATCAATGGCAAACAGCACTATTCTTTTGTGTGGCATCTCGAAGACGTGTTAACGTTCTATCAAACGATGTGCATAGTCATTACTTGTACAAAAAAGACTGTAAATTGTGCTGAAGTTTCAGCAAATGTACAGAGTCCCTCGCGTGCATTGCTATTTTACCAATCGCCTGTACGGACGCTCATAAGATGACGCACAATACAACTTATGTAGTGCATGCACGATTGTTTACGCGACGGCTGCGCGGATTCTTACTTATATAGGCACAGTGCCACTAGGCAGTGCCTTCGTACTTTTTTGAGAAGATACTTGCATTTTTCTTATAATTTGTTCATGTGCAGATCTCGTGTCTACGCCTCTCTTCCGTGATATCCTTTTTTATTCAATGGTCTGTGCCTTAGGTGTAAATGTCGACAAGGCTCTCGTTAATCCCGCCAAGCAGTTGATTGCCCAAGGTCAATCGAAAGAGCGACTGGCTATGATACGAGATCAACAACCTATATATTTCCATCGTATGATGGACCGAGGCAAGTAGTCACTTCCCTCTGATACCGTAGAGATGCTGAAACCTCAATTCCTTTTTGGCGATCAGTTGACTCTGGAAGAAACCGAGCTTTTGGAGACGGACTCCCCTTATTTGTTCCGTTAGTTAACCGGCACCTCCCGCTTTCAGTTTTTTTGTATTGTCGAGAAGCGTCTCATGAAATAGGATTTGACCCCAGAACAAGAGGGTTTAATGACCGGCCATATGCAGGTAGACAGACACTCTAAGAGAAATGATACTTTCAAGGGTGCACGTGATGGTCAGTCCTATACATTGTGTGTGTTACTCCCTGGTCGTCTGTTTAGTAATTTTACCATGGAGGTACATCCATTTCGGGCTTCTCTTTTTGCCAATAGGCTTCTGGCGACGAGATGTACGTACCCAAAAAAGGTCTTCCGGGTCGAAGGCAAGATTTATCCTAGGACATAATGGTGCAAACTAACCCAGTGGTATTGGGTAGGTTTAAGGAGGATCTGCAATGTACGGGCCTGCGTTGTGCCATCAGAGCTACCAAACATGGTATAAAGGTCAAATAGCCTGTGTTCATGGCCTTGTTGGAGATGAATAACCACACTACTTGGGCTTTCTTCACTTCGTACGGAGAGATAGGGTTGGCTCTCAATGAGATACGAGCCATGTCGAAGCCGCGATGGGGCGACGAGCCATATGAGGAATATACTCCTTGTAAAGAAGAGTTTTTAGTGCTGGAGAACAAATATCCCAAAATAATAGCCGTGTACAAAGAATTGCTTTGCCATCATCAAGTGTGCGTATGCCAGGACTGTTGGCCCATTGGTCATGGTCGAACCTGATTTTAAAAATTGATCTAACCCTGACTCGATATAGGGGCTACATAGACATTTGCTGAGAACTTCTACCATACTATTCAAGACTGAAGCTATTTTTTCACATGCGTCTGTATTTCAATTTTCAATATAATTTTCATATTTATTGAGTATAGAAATGCTTTGTACACTGAGTCGTACTTGTAAAAATAGGCTATCCCAAAATATTTTCAAAATATCCTATGATTTTGAAAATAGCCTGTTTTACAAAAAGCTCCTAACTGCTAAAACATTAAAAAGCCCGAAACTCAAAATTCGATTTACAAAATTCCCCAAAAACCATACTCTGGACACCAACAGAGTTCGACCCAAGTTCAGTCCTAACTCGCCCCGAGTTCATTTGGTGTCGTTGGATTTTGAACTTGGTCACCATGCTGTTACGGACTCAACAGCTATTTGCCGAGATTCTCTCAAAGAATTCTGTCCGAATTTGCCACTAGTTCTGACTTTGGAAAACCTATAAATAGAGAAGAATTTCACTCGTTCAAGACACCTCTCTTCTCTCTTCTCTCTAAGCTTAATATGTCTTCCAAAGTGTTATAAGCTCTTTTATTTTCAAATCCCAAGCCAGTTACAATCCTCTAGTCGATTTGCCAATACGGTACGGTCTAGAAGTTATAGAGAGATTGTAATAAGAGACTTGGTAGATGAAAGATACTTCACAATTGAAGTTTATCGAGTACTTCTAATCAAAGCTCGCGTTGTAGAAGTTGTACGGACTTCGGATGTAAACTTACGGCATTTTTTTCATAGTCGATTCAACTAGAAGCTAGGGTTCTTCCGACTGGAATAGTCCTCACAAGAGAAAAACCAGTATACATCGCCGTGTTTGCGTTTGCTTTCGGATCTCTGCTTTTCATTTACTTACTTGTGATATATTATCTGTGATCTGGTTGCTAATATTTTTTTAATTAGCTAATTTCTGCTGCCTACTCTATTCTATTCACCCTACCTCTAGGTTATTGCACTTTATAATTCGTTCCTACAATTGGTATTAGAGTAGGTTATACAAGTAAAGCAAGGAAATACTGCTATTATATTCTTTATTATTACAGCAGTTATATAGATCACAGTATCACATATGAAAACTGTGAAATTCACAAGTGAAGGCCAAGCCACAAAAAGACCTCTACAGTTTGATGGTACAAATTACATATACTAGAAAACATAGATGAGTTCTTCTTAAAATATCTAGATTTTGACTTATGGTCTATTGTTATTGATGGCTATAAGAAGCCTATACGTAAAGTTGGTCGAGAAACCCCATAACAAGTATACTGATGCTGAAAAAAAACATGCCAGTCTTGACGCATGTGCTATTAACGTTTTGTTTTGTGCTTTAGACAGGACTGAATTTAACAGGGTGTCTACGTGCACAACATCAAGTGAAGTATGGAAACTTTTCGAAGTGACTCACGAAGGCACGGTGCAAGTCAAGAAGTAAAAAATTAGCAGACTTACTCAGGAGTATGAGGAGTTCAAGATGAAGCCAAACGAATCTGTCACTCAGATGTTTATAAGATTTCTAGATATTGTAAACCCTCTGTCTTTATTAGGTAAGGAATACAATAGCCATAAGAAGATTCGCAAACTTCTACGAGCTCTCACAAAGAACTTGATTCCAAAGGCTACGGCAATCATTGAAGGAGGAGAAGTCTACTCACTCACGAGCTAGAACTTTAAGACTTTGAAGATGTTGCACCGGAGGAGAAGTCGATTGCTTTCAAAGCTTAACACAGAAGAACTGTCGAAGATAACTTTGACGAAAGTGACTCTGACTCTGAAGATCAAGCTCTTATAGTAAGAAAGTTCAAGAAGTTCATAAGATTCAATAGAAGAACAAAGAAACACAACAACAACAACAACAACAACAAAAAAGATCCTATCTGTTACGTTTGCAAGATGAAAGGACATATAAAGAAGGACTGTCCAACAGCATCATCGTCAACCCGGAAAAGCAAGAAGTATGACAAAGCTTACCTAAAGAAATCAACATCCAGAAGGTACGCCAACACAAGCATATGGCATGAAAGCGAAGCCAGCGACTAAGAAGATGAACAATTAGATGACGCTGCAAATGCATGCTTAATGGCATTCCATCAGGTAAATACTAACCCCCTGTTTGATACATATGATAATTTTACCTTTGAGAAATTAGGTGAAGCCTTTAGTGACCTCTTAGGTGATTACAAGAAATTGTGTAGCAAATACCAAAACTCTAAGAAGGTACTCAAAGAGTACAAATGTGAAATAAGAGGACTTACCGACCTACTAGCTGAGGTTAGAAGTATTAATAATTCTAGTGAGGTAGGTGAGCTTTCTTCTGTTAAGTTATTATTACACGAGACCACAAGACTATCTGAAGAGAAAGACAAGACCATTACCCAATTAGAGGAAGATCTACTCAAAGAGAAGAAGAGTTTTCAGCAAGTACTAATCAGAAATGATGCATTTGCTGTTGATTATAATACATTGTATGACACTTCCAAAAAGTTGGAAATTAGGTTAGAAAAATAGCCTGGGGTTGCTGCTTCCTACCCTAACACGTGTCACTTACCACCACTAAAAAAATGTTTAACAATGACGGCCAAAAATGCTCATTGATGACATTTGTCTAGCCATCGTCTACATTACCATTATTTTTATCATGAGAAAACAACGACAGCTTGTGCACGTCATCTTTATCTATAAAAGATGACTTGTATGTGTCATCTTATTTATACTAGATGACTTCTATATGTCATCTTTATTTACAAATGATAACTTCTATTGTGAGACAACAATGACATCTCAATACACGTCATCTTTGTTTGTAAAAGATGACTTTTATGCGTCATCTTTATTTACTAACGATGACTTACATGCGTCATCCTTATTTATAAAATATGACTTTTACCGTTTAAAAACAATGCCACCTCAACACGCGTCATTATTATTTACAAATGATGACTTGTATACGTCATTGTTTTTATAAAATATGATTTATATGATTCATCATATTTACAAAAGATAGAGTTTTTTCAAGGGTACAACAATGACAGCTCGCAATACATTATATTTTTTTTTATATAAAATGACTTTTATGCCTCATCATTACTTACAAACTCTGACTTACATGTGTTATAGTTATTTATAAAATTTGACTTTTATCATTCAAAATAATGATAGCTCAACACACATCACTAATATAATAAGATGCCTTTTATCAAGGGAACAACAATGACAGCTTATGAAAATGAAATGTATACAATATCTCCTTGAAGAAAACAAAGAAGAAGAAAAAGTAATATGTAACCCGAGCCCAAAATATTTCATTTCACAATTATTCAAAGTCATGACATTAAACTAAACAATATTCCTTTATCCTCATATACTTCAAAACATAAATTAATAACACATCCAACATTTTCATAATACATATTGTCTTCATTAATAGCATCCGTGATACATTTGTCCAACTCTCCTCACATTTTATCAATTTCTTTGATGGAGTAATCCTTTCTCCCAACAAACTACAAAAGTAGACACAAAATAATCTATTATGTTAATGACGTCATGTTATACCAATACAACCAATATTACATTAATATTCATCTTAACGTCTAACTTACCACTTTTTCTAATTTGGTAGTAGAATATTCGGATGTGTCCTTCATATATTTTATTACATAGTAACCATTTTCAGTATTGTTTGGTTGTTAAGGACACTGCAATAGGAAGTGAAAATTATAGGAGTTGGCACAAATAATCAAGAAAAAAAATAAAACATAAATTAAAGCTTGCATTCACACAGTTCCATGTTAGGCTTTTCGACTTCATCCCTTTTGAGCGAGCTATATCTTAAAAGTCGTACAATAATAAATGTGACATATAGTGGTTCATAAATGGGGAAGAATCTATTTTTCTCTCAGCAATGCAAAATTTGGTATTACCATGGGCAATCACCACCGCCTATATATATATATATATATATATATATATATATATATATATATATATATATATATATATATATATTTTCATATATATATATATATATATATATTTTAATATATATATATATATTGTTAGTCCCGGGGCTTGATCAAAGATGGTAGACTTGATGTCGAGATCAGAGGTTCAAACAAACATTCACCTTCTGATAATTCTCGAGATCCAAGAGAAATACTATAATATGAATCTGATTACAAAAACGACAATAATCAGAAAATAAATCTCATGTTCTTCCTCGCAAACACAGTTGCTAACGGACAGAACTGAGTTCAGAAAATAAATCTCACGTTCTTCCTTGCAATCGAAGTTGCTAACGGTCATAACTGAGTTACAACTCAGATGAAGAAGAAGAAAGAAGAAAGGTTCTTGCTAGGGTGATTAAGATCATCGTTGCTAAAAGCAAGATTTGCCCCAACACGATCTGCTTCCAGGAACCAGCAAGTTTACGAAAAACATCTGGAACGCTCGTAAGTCAATATTTGAGACTTGAACGGGCTTTTTAGACTTTACGGACTCCATTAACTCTCTTCTTGGAGCATCTTTCAAAGGAGGAAATATCACGACCCGCACCCAGTGAAAGGGCACGAGAAGTGAAGTACGCCCAGCCTACGCCGCAGTGTCGGCGGTAGAACACTGTCCTGGGTCACAATATCTAACACAGTCTAAAATATACTACAAATGGAGAATAAATAATAAGTAACTCATTCACAACAACTAAGATGGAATAGAAGAATAAATCTCAAGTGAGTCACAGATAAAATAAAAGTCTCGGTGTAAAACCACCAGAACAAAACCTCAAAGTACAACTCATAATGTCTCAAATAAAAAGACAATAAGATACTAAAGTCTCAGCTAGACTATGGGCAAGTCCTCAGCGACTGCTGGATCCTCCTGAGGGTCTACGTCACCAGTGTCATCTAAGCCAATGCCATAATAAGTAGGGCAAAACTCTTCATCATCACATATAAAATTTTCAACATGCCCAATCAGGACGGAACGAGCACATATCTCTCACAACAGTTCATATCAGGATTGGGCATATAAAACAAGCTATAGAAAATTATACATGAAATGCTGTAAAGAAAATCAACAAGAGAGAGAATATTAAGATGAGATATAAATATAATAAATAGAGAAATGTAACTATGTACGTGATTTAGAGCATAAATTGGTTATGTAAACAGGTTGGGTTGCATATAGATAAACTATGGAGTTGCACATGAATACCTACTGGGAATAATGATCACATAACCAACTACACTCTCCCTGCCCCCATTCAATACACAAGGATCAAGACATGATATGTTATTGCACATGAATAACAACTACTTTTATACATGGAGCTCATATGGTCATGAGTGTACATGAATAACATATGAGTGTACATGGATAAATATGAATACATGGAGTACATGATGAACACGATAAAGTACATGAACATGATATACCCGATGTATCCGAAGGGATAACATCGCATGAAAAGATCCATAGGGTACTAATCTGTGTGAACATCGTGTCAGCATCAAGTATACTAGTATATAACAAGAGAACACATCCAAACAAGTATGAAAAGATCAGAGAATGTACTCGTCTGGCAAACCGAACTACTGATGATGAAGTGTAGCTAAACTGGGACAATATGAACCTATTTAAAGTATACACATGTCACAACCAAGTCTAAATTATCAAAGAAAATAGCTACAATACTAACTTTTAGGTTATATACAAGTTTCTAGGTCGTTCTAAGTTCGTTTGAGTTGAATTTGATCAAGTTTGACCCAAAGTTGACATTTGTCTGCATAGTCAACTTGTCGGTCAATACGACTAAACTAGGCTCACAATGACAAACCAAATCTGTCCTAGGACTCCTATGGTTACAACCACAACCATGATCTACTCTAGGATGGATTCTCAAACATACAAACTATACACACAAAGGTATATATATACACATGTATTTACAACACATGTCTACTCTTATTCTTGACAAATGGTTGTGTCTGTAGGTGTGATACCTGTAGGTTACTGTGGTGAATCAAAACTGAGATTAAAAGCTCAAAACACAACCATGGTATGCCTCATTTCAATATACTCTTATATACATACAAACAAAATAGGAAAACTATATATATATATATATAAATAAATAAATATATATATATATATATATATATATATATATATATATATATATACATACATATGCTCATTTGGAAGAAATGACACATGGTTTGAAATGGTTTTAATAATTCCAAATCTGGGATTAAATCCCCTCTACCCATTCTCAGCACATATACTTGCAATGGGTTTCAAGGAGGTCTTACTTATATATACATAATTACATATATACATAGCTAGAAAAAGACACATGTGCTCATAATTGATAGAAAAATATGAACTAAATCCAAGAGTTGGTTCTCACAAGTCCAAAACCTCATATACATACTAAAAACTTAGATTTTACAAGTTAAATTCCTGGAAAAGAAAATATCACATTCAAACTCAATTTTTGCATTAAAGGAAAACCCATTTTTGACACAACAACCCAAAATGAGATATACACAATATAAACCCACGAAACTCGGCATACACGTTGGTCTCAACCTACGTGATGCGCTCAGGTACTCATGGGTCTGAAATCGTGTCCGTATCGTGTCCACAGAATGCGTATCGGAAAACCCGATTACCGTGTGTCAACGTGCACGCATGCGTGCGTTCTCGCTCGATTGAGCGCCGTACACACAACAACAAGCCCCGTGCTCGTGCACGTAGCTAGGGGGGTCCTGGGGTAGGTCTAGGACACGTCAACATGGCGACACGTCATGCCGAGGCGACGCATGCAGCCCCGTACCACGCGCGGCCTGCAGTGCATGCGCGCGCCCGCGCGTGCTGTCGTACGCGCGGTTCGGCCCTAGTGGATCACTTGTCGGGCCACGCCATGACTCAGGATTGATCCTTCGGGTATTCTAGGTATAGGTCTATGTGTCCAAGGTCCTAGAATGGGTCCTCGTCGTGTCGAGAGCGCGTACGAAGTCCATTTCAGCGACAAATTTTAGCCCTGTGCACTGTGCGGCTTAATGATGCACGTCAGATTTCTTCGCGGTCGCTCAACGAGAAGCTGTGAAATTTTTGGAGCATGGGGGCAGAGGTTGCCCCCACGTGCTCAAGAAATTTTAGGTGAAAATATTATCTGTGCATCGAGATACAACACGCTGACGGCAGGGCATGCACGGCCTCGTACACGGGATCGGTGCACGTGCGTCCGATGCCCGAAACGCCGCTGAAAAGTCATCGATTTCCAATCCGTCTTTGCAAAAGTTTCTTAAAATGATATTATCTAAACATTCGTAAAGACAGAATTGAAAAATAGCAAGTTTCATTTCATAGCGGCATTTCATCGAATACGTGTCTTGACGGGTCGATACATGTCCGATACCGCTACCAAACGAACTCGAAACGTAACCAAACTTTATGGGCAAGTCTAGGGCATCTATATAAATGCAAATATGAAAGAAAATTTAGAGTAACTATGGTAGAAAAGGGTTTACCTATTGAGTGTCAAAAACTCAATAAACGGAGTCCCTCGGTCGTCGTGTCGATCGATTCCCCTCAAGCAATTGCCTTCGCCTCCTCGTTAGTAATACTCTAGCAGATCTTCCTCTTCTAGATGAGTGCAACGGAGTTCGTTTGGGCGGAAACGGACTCCGGATGAAGAAAATAGGATTTTTGGAGGAGGAGATCTATCAGGGTTTCACTTGTGGAGGCTATGCTTCACAAATAAATAAGAGAGAGGGTGTACTGCTGTGGGCAGCCAGGTGGGGGGTTTCTATGGTTAGGATTTCACTTGAGCCAACTCCGTCTCAAGTAAAAATAAGGCCCAAGTCAAAAGGCTCAAAAAGGCTACATGCAAAAAGGCTTAAAATCATTCAAAAGCCTTCTAAATTGGACCCAAGCCGTAAATGAATTCTAATAGGTGAAAAATAAATTCTAAGACATGTTTAGGCTCCTATATAGAGTCAACTAAGGTTAAACCAGTTGCTAGCACAACACAAGTCAAAATATATAGAAAATCATAAAATGGATAAAGTGGCTAAAATGACTAAAATACCCTTCTATGAAAAAATAGATGCTAAAGGAAAAGGGGCTCTATTCATAGAGTGGAGTGAGACTTCACCTCTTCTCCTATCCGATGTAGGACTAAAATACCAATACTAAAAAATAGTGTTTGATATTTTAGATCATCCCACAATCAGCATAGAAGTGTGCCAGTCCACGCCTACCCCCCGAACACTCCTGTGCATGCACGAGACATCCTGGAGTCCGTGTCCGAGTCCGAGTCCACACAACAAAAAATTACCTTACATCCTTGTTGGAATTAATCCTTTTTCCTTCTAGGAAAATACTCCCATATGACACACACTTGTGCCCCACCACACCTCATGTGCACACCTCAACACAAGCAATGCATTATATTGAGATACTCACCATTTGGTGTATCCAATGTGGGACTATCTTTCCTTGTCCAATGGCAAAAACACCAACAATCTCCCATATATCTCAATATATGGGTTGAGTGTTCCCCACAGTGACTGTCCATCATGCATTAGGAGAGATGTCACTACGACTTGAATCTTCCACCATAGGTTAAATAACAGCATGATACAAGAATGGACTAAGCCTTGTATTCTGCACCATAACTGCAATTCTTCCTACTCACATAATGACATCAACTGTGCTTCTGGCTGCACATTAAAGGCCTTGTGCCAGCCTGGTTTCAGTGTATAATTTTTGGGTGTCTACAAGTTTACCCTCAAGAGGCGGCCTGATATCTCTGTCCTTACACTTTAGGTGAGTTCTTTATAAAGAGTCATGGCATGAAGCTTTGCGCTTCTTTGCGGTGCTACGCCGCTATGACATGGCTGAAAGCCGATGCTTTATCCCACCTGGGTACCTCATCATAGTGTCATACTACTGTAGCATGAGGTCACAAGCCTCTTTGTAGTGCCAAACTACCCAGCATGAAGCCTTGCACTTCTGTGCCGTGTTACGCCATTATGACATGGCTCGTGAAGCTGAGGCCTTACCCTATCTGGTACCTCTTCGTGGTGTCATGCCAATGTAACATGAGGACATCATTCTTTTTGTAGTATTGTCTACCTCTCTTTATTACAATTATCATACAGTATTAGGCTACCTACCTATTTGCGGTGCTACTCCACTTTGACTTGGCTCACAAAGCCGAGGCATTACCCCTGACCGGGAACCTCATGATGAAGTCACCCCACTATAGCATGGAGTTACACTTCTTGTAGTGCTGTGCTACAGTGCTTCCTATAAAGCACTTCCAGACATTTACTTTGCCCGAGAACTCATTAAGGCATTTAGGCCAACCTTCCCACAGGATCTGTTTCCCGCAGAAATTAATAGTAGACAACAGTGGTTGTAGGTCCGTAACCTCTCCATGTCACAGAGGACAAGTACCCACCGTTCCTGATATTCTTCTAGTTAATAGTCCTTCCTTGAACCAAAAGCTAGATGCCTGGTACATTTATCTTTGAACTAATAGCATAAAACTTTATGATAGGAATGTAATAAAACAATATTAGAATGCCTTGAAGCCCATTTTACAAGCTGTGTCATCGACCAGCTGGCGCTTGAGGCCCTTGGTGAATGGATCTGCCAGGTTCTTCTGACTTCGAACATCAATCACTGCAATTATACCCCTCTTTATGAGATCGTGTACTGCCCTGTGCTTCAACCGCACAGTCCTGTTCTTCCTATTGAAGAGGTCATTTGATGCCACCATCGCAGTCGCCTGGTTGTCGCAGTATATCGATATCCCCGATATTTGCATCCCAACCACTAGAAGATCATACATGAGCTCTCAAAGCCATTTTGCTTCCTCTGCTACGGTATCAAGTACGAAAAACTCAGATTCTATGGATGACCACAAAATCATAGCCTACGTCTTCGATTTCCACGATATAGCAGCTCCACCCTTTTTGAAAATGTATCCACCTGTGGACCTCTCACTCTCCACTTCTGAGCACCAGATGGCATCACTGAAGCCTTCCACTACCGACGGATCTCCGCTGTAGTACAGTACATATGTCTGAGTCTTCTTGAGATATCTCATAACCCGTTTCACATCTTTCTAGTACTCAATGCTTGGGTTGCTTGTGAAATGACTCAGCATTCCCATGATGAAAGCTATGTCAGACCTTGTGGCAGTAGTAGCATACATCAAACTCTCGATTACGCTTGTATACTCCAGCTGCCTGACGCTTTCCCCTGAATTAGGCTTCAGCTTCAGATCACACCTGTACGGCGTATCGATCCCTGGAAGATCCTGATACCCGTAACGAGTGATCATCTTCTCAACATAATAAGACTGTGACAGTGCTAGTCCAATGTCTGTCCGGATGATCTTGAGTCCCAAGATAACATCAGCATCCACCAAGTCCTTCATACTGAACTTCGTCGAGAGAAACTTCTTTGTCTCCATGACACAGCTTATATTCGTACTTAGGATTAGCATGTCGTCCACGTATAGACAAACAATGACTCCTCTTCTGTCAGCAAACATCGTATAGAAACACTTGTCTATTTCACTGACCCTATAGCCATTTGACCTTATGACTTTGTCAAAATTCTCATGCCATATTTTGGGAGCTTGCTTTAAACCGTACATAGATTTCACCAACTTGTAGACTTTGTCTTCAAGACCTTTGACGACACATCCTTCTGGCTGTTGCATGTAGATCTCTTCGGTCAGCTTGCCATTCAAGAATGTCATTTTCACATCCATCTGATGTATCACCATCTTATGTATCACTGCGAGAGCAATCAATATTCTGATAGTGGTCATCCTGGCTACTAGAGCATACGTGTCAAAGTAGTCGATCTTCTGCTTCTGAGAAAACCCCTTTGCCACTACCCTGGCCTTGAATTTGTCAATGGTTCCATCAGCTTTCATCTTCTTCTTGAAGATCCACTTGCATCCGATAGGTTTTTCTCCTTCAAATAGATCAACCAACACCCAAGTGTTATTGGAGGTGATTGATACAATTTTATTATCTATCGCCTCCTTCCAGAAAACAACATCTCTAGTCTTTATCGCCTCATCATAGGTAAGTGGATCTACTTCCACATGATAGGTGATGAAGTCATCTTCGAAGTTCTTCGGCCTCCTTGCTCGCTTCGACGACAGCTTAGCAAGTTCTGGTTCAATCGTTGTCTCCTCAACAACAACTTTATCTTGGACAACTGCTTCGTTGAAGATCTCAGTCTCTTTGTACCTTTATTATTCTCCAGAATATCCGTTAGAATAATATTTTTGTGCCTTGCAAACTTGTCTTCAAAATATTCAGCATTGCGAGATTTGTAACACCCAATTTCTGGAATGAGGGTATTTTTGAAATTTTATATTTATAATTATTATTTATTTGTATTTATATCACATTATGATTTTTGGTGATTTTTAATCAATTTAAAACTGTTTTAAGTCATGGCTTGTGATTTTGACTTTGACTAGTTGAGACCTTGTAGACTAACCTAAAAGCTAACCCTAGCTATGGTGACCCTAGTCTAACTTAAGTTAACCTATTTTAGTCATTAGAAATTAGTTTTGAAATACGAAGATTAAGTTTAAGTGAAATGGTTTCATGACTTATGACTTAACTCAATGACTTGTGATTTTTCCAATTCTTGACTTATGTAATTGAGCCATTGGCTCGTGACTTAAGCTCAAACCCTAACAAACCCACCCATGGCAGCCAACCTAGGGTTTCCCACCCCTATTTAATGCCTCTTCATTTGTTCTTGCCTCTTTTGTGCTTGACCTAGATTTTTGAAGGAAAGATAATTCCCCATTTCCCTAAAATCCTAATAAATTCATTTCAACTCCTTTTTAACACTAGTCTTTTGCATTAGGATCTAATTATTGTTTATTTACTATTGGTGGAGAGTAATCCCAGATTTTGAGCAATTTGGGGATCCGAGCTAGCAAGGAGGAACACTTCATTTTGGGGCTTTTTCTTGCTATTTGCACCTATAGGTAAAACCCCTTAAGTTGCATTATTATTCCGATTTCTTTTAATATTAGGCTAGATCTCGGTGTCCCCTAGCTGTCCCTAGAATTTGGGTGGAGTTTGTGTCCGTCTGGTATCCGTATCGGACACGTATCAATGTATGTACATAGGTGTTCGACGAAATGCCTCTTAGAACATTTGTTCTTGGTTTTCAAAACAAATTATATATTTGGGTAGCTAATCATATGTAGATTACGTATGTATGTGACTAAGCATGATTTGGGATGGTTTTCGTGTCCAAATCGTACACACACGCACGTACGAGGACACCGTGCACTGTCCTACTGCTCGGGGTCGACACAGGACACGACACGGCACCCTAACACCTGTAAATTGGTGTGTGGGTGCGGGGAATCACTGACACCATGCAAGTAAAATTTGAGATGATTTCATCGAGTGGTTTAAGAGATATTCGACCCGTACTGGATTGGCACACTCGTACACGCGCGTACAGACACGCCCCGATACGCGTCTCGCACATGCGACACGCTTCATGTGGACACTGTGCAGGCTATTGGACATGCACCCCTATCCTTGGTGAACCCTAGGACACGAGCACGAGCTCTCTAGTGTCGTTTGTCGTGTCCTGGGACGCTCTGCACCTCTGTACGAGGCTGCTGACACTGCTACTCTCTGATACTTGGTTTTCAGCATTTGGACACGTCGTGTGGACTTCTGTGGACACGACACAGCCTGTATGACACCAAACTATGTTCACACGCCTATGTCAACCATTGATTTGGAGTTTTATTGTTTTTGAATGTGAAATTGGGTTTTTTTTGAATATGTTCTGATAAGGTTCAGTTCAGTACAATTTTCAGAGTTCACTAATGATGTTTAATTCAATTTTAAATGCTAAACTCCTGTTGTTAACTGATGTTTAATATATTGTTAGCTAGTTAATCCTAATTGTTATGGTTTAGGGTTCGTTTTATGGCAAATTATTGGGTTTTGGTGTTCGAATCTCTTATTCCTGAAAACTGTGCACATGTTTACATTTTCTTATTAAATTCTAATGTGCAGTTCAATTCCCAGGTTTTAATATGTAATTGGTTAAACTGAATTTAATGTTTAGGCTATATAGTTCATGTGTTAGGTTGGCTTGAGTTGTGTGTTGCATTGTGTTCGTACTTTTCCACTTTCCTAAAATCTCGAAATGTCAAGTTCAAGCTGATTTCCTAAAATCTGAGATGGCCAACTGTAAACTGTTGCTTCCTGAGAATAGTTCATATGATGTTTTAATACATTACACACCCTATTGATTCATGAATACATGTTTGGGGTTAAGTATGCATAACTGAGATTTGGAGTTTTATTGGATTGAATTTGGGAATTATGATGAGTTTAATGTTGATTTGTATATAGTGTTTCACTATTACATTGACTGATGTGAAGAGGACTTAGTAGCAAGGTTTTGAATGAATCGTTAACTGTCAAACATTGTTTTCAACTATCTAGACAAACACACACATCTACACACTACAAAACTGAAATGATGCCATGTAAGCATGTATGTTAAATTGAATAAATGAGTGATGTTATTCTCAGATTTTCCCCCTTCCCATTCAGATTTTCCCCACTTAGTTAAAGGTTTAGCCACTATTACCTTATCATTAGTTTGAGTATTGGTTCAGTCCACGTTGAGTGTGCCAGGTTGTAGCCACTTGATTTGCTCAGATTTGACCATCTACATTGTACTGCCCCTTTCACTACGCCACACACACATGCACATTGCCTTAGCCCTATACATGTGCCTATACCTTCACTACACTATACACATACATGTATACCCACACATGCACACCCTCTCTCAACCTCTCAACATATCCATGTACCCATGTATGCAAGTATGTACTTATGCAAGGATATATGTAAATATGTATGCATGTACCCATGTACATTATAATATGCATGAATGTATATATATATATAAATGAAAAATGTCTATGTAAATGTAAATGCCTATGATGAAATGAATGCAAGTTCAATAGATAATGTATGTATAGACTAGCCTTTGATTTCACATGTTACTAAACAATATGCCTAAAACTAAACCTTTGGACCTATATGTAAACTTGAGTTAAATTGGACATTGCTATATAGTATGTGCACTAGTGTAAACCCTTACCTTCACATGCTATTTACCTTGTAATGCACGCACACACACTTTTCCACCTTGATGCATAGACACTCACAATTGCACTCTCTCTATAAATAGGAATGTATAATGTATTCATATATATGGTATATAATGCTTGTGGATTGGTGATTGTTGCTTGGTTGTTAGTCTAGACTGGTTAGGCTTAGCGAGACTTGACTGGACTAGGATTGACCTAGTTGACTAGTAAAATTGACCAAGGTTGACCAAGTTTGAATTGGACCTAGTTTAACCTAGACAGTTGACCAAGTTTGACTTAGAGTTGACTTTGACCTAGATTGACCTAGAAATCATGTATATTGTATTGTAAACATCATTTACCTTGTTCTAAACACATTATAACCTGTACTGCTCTATTTAGGACATTGTGACTCCGGTGCAGACATCTGATATTACAGTACTTTTTTCAGAGTATCAGACGTGTACATTCTCTGATAGTTCTCTCATTTACATGTCAATTACTGTAATTCAGTTCTAGTTAGTTGTATGTGATTCTCTGTTACAACACGTATGGATATTTTTGGATTAGTGTATGCGACACATATTTATTGTCTGGCCTCTATTACTGGAATCATTCTGGAATCATTTACTGGTATTATCATGTTCTGGCTGGACTCATCTTGAATCTTGTGTTGGATTTATGGATTCACTTGCTAGGAGGAGAAATACTAGAGTAAGACATGTAGACATACCCCAATTCTGGAATCACCTTCATGCTGGAATCAAACTGGAATGATAGCCATCTCACACCCGGCCAGGTGTGCGATGTGCCGGATTACCTATAGCCGTTTATTTGTCGATCTCGGTATTTTAGAACACACTGTTAGAGTATAGGCTTGACTTACCCTGGAATCATTTATCACTATGACTGGAATCGTCCCGTACTGGATTCATCTTGTATTAGATTCGTCTTGTACTGGACTTACATTGGAGTTACACTTGTCAACATTTACTGTCTGGACTTATATCATGTTACCCTGGTTCAGCTAGCTTCTACATTACAGTCTTTATTGCCATGATTTTTCTCTTGTTTTAGTTACGTACTTTCCTTGTACCTTATCCGTCTTTCTATACCATTATTTGAATATAAAATGCTATGTTCATCAATACAACTGTCTATAACTGCTTTATAGTTCTCTGTCATTTACTTGGGTTTTCTAGATAAGATTGTGCTCGTTCCTGTCCTGACTGGACATGTTGAAAATATTACAGATACTTGCACTGAGGATACATTCCCTACATATTATGGACCCGGAGACGGGACGGCTACCTTTGGCCCCGACACTCAGGAGTGATCGGGATTTAGTTTAGTAGACTTGCATCAGTTTTTCATGTAGAACTTGTTGTATTTGATTTGAGACTTGTTTTATATTGAGATTGTTGAGATTTTGTTATTATTATAGTAGTTGTCTTCTATTTCTAAGTTATTTCTTCTGTGTTATCTTATCGTGCTTAGACTGTGATTGAGTTACAATATCTTATACTTGTCCTCCATTCGGAGTTGATCATGATGAGTACATTACATACTGCAAGAGTTGATGGTTAGTTAGAGACTAAGAACATCGTTCTACCACCGACACTGCGGCGTAGGCTGGGCGTTGTTACGTACTCGTACCCTTACAGTGGGTGCAGATCGTGACAAGATTCGATGATATTATTTGACTCAATATCAAGAAATCTTCGAGCATCGCTCTTCTCGGCATACCCCAAGAAGATCGTCTTCGTAGTCCTTGTCCCTAGCTTTTGAATCTTTGGATCTGGGAGCTTCACATAAGCCAGACACCCCACACTCGAATGACATTCAAGTTAGGTCTGACTTTGAACCAGAGTTCATAAGGAGTTACGTCCGAAGTTGCATACGGTACTCTATTTAGAATAAAGGTGGCCGTCAATGTAGCTTCTTTCCAGTAGCATTTAGGAAGACCCGCAGTTAGCAGCATTGAGTTCATCATTTATGTCAACGTCCTGTTCTTCCTCTCCGCTACTCCGTTAGATTGAGGAGAATACGGAGCAGTAGTCTCGTTAATGATTCCATGTTCATTGCAGAATGACGTGAATTCATGAGACCGATACTCTCCGCCTAAATCACTCCTTAGCCTCTTGAGTTGTTGTCCAGTTTGCCGTTCAGCCTCGGCCCTAAACCCTTTGAACATCTCGAACGCTTCGTCTTTAAACATGAGCAAGTAGACGAACGGGTAATTTGAGAAGTCATCGATGAAGGTTATCAAATACTTCATCCCGGCTTTTGTAGAGAATTTCTTGAAGTCACAGATATAGGAGTGCAACAACTCCAAAAGATCTGTGCTTCGATTGACCCGATGAAAGGGTTTTCTTGTGATCTTTGTCTGAGCACATACTTCACACTTCTCTACCTTACCCTCACATTTGGAGATAAGTCCTAGACTGGATATTTTGTTAATTCTTTTACATTGAACATGTCCTAGCCTATTATGCTATAACTCGAGAGAATAATCAGAACGAGCGATTACATTGATTACATTTGACTGGTTTAAAAGATGAATTTTGAACATCCCTTCGGTTTGGAAAGCTTTTCCAAAGTATGTTCCCTTCTTGGACATCACCATCTGGCCAGCATAGATGTCCATCCTCAAGCTTACATTGCTAAGCAGGCTTCCAGAGATCAGGTTCTTTGCAATAACCGGAACGTGCTTTACACCTTGAAGCGTCAGAGTGTTCCCGGATGTGAGTTGCAGCTCCACAGTTCTGATCCCCAGAACTTCAGCTTGGGCTTGGTACGCCATGATAACTTTCTCAGAATTTGGCTGGTATGTGACGAACCATTCCTTGCCAGAGCAGACATGGCAGGTCGCACTAGTGTCTATCCACCAGTCAGAGTTAGCCCCCACAGCTGGGACCTGAGCAATCATAGCAAGAATATTAGAAACCATGGAAACCTTGCAGGCTCACCTTGCTCAGCTTGTTTGGGCTTGGATTTGCATTAACTCTTGTAGTGGCCCTTCTTGCCACAGTTGAAGCAAGTCACGTGGGACTTGGACTTCTGTTGCTTGAACGAATGACCCTTCACTTTCAGATTAGTGGAGTCCTTCTTCTTGTGATGAGAAGCCACCTGCTTCCCCTTGAACTCTCTTGTCTGCACCAAGTTGACCTTAGCCAGTTGTTTGGACAGAGAGTCCATCTTTTGTTGAGATCGTATTTTGTCCTCAACGTGGATCTCTTATAGAAGATCTTCCAAGCTAATTTTCAGCTTCTTCCGATGCATTCTAGCATAGAAGTTGCTCCAACCAGCAGAAAGTTTCTAGACTATCCCTCTAACGACAAACTTGTCGACGAGGGGCATCTTCTTGTCATCTAACTTCTGGCGCAACTTCAGGAATTCCTTCACTTGAGGTAGTATCGTCATCTCGTCTTTGAGGAGCCACATGTGGTACTTCTCGACGATGAAGATTAGACCTGTTCTCATCATCTTCATATAGCTTACCCAAAGAATCCCATATCTCTTTAGCATTCACCTTCTTGGAATATGACTCTGCCAAAGAGTCTTCCATAGAATTGAGAATCAATAGTTTACAGATGCAGTTTTCTCTCTTCTATTTGCTCTGCTTGACGAGTGCAGCAGCAATAGCATCGACAGTTCCTCCTTTTGGATTCGTCGGTTCATCCTCAATCAACACATGGTCTACGTCCACGAGTTGAAGATTAAGGGTGACCTTCCTCTTCTAGATTTGGAAATGTTCTCCGTCGAATTTCTTCAACTTGTTAAAGCTGGTATCGATGAGAGAAGCACGAGAGTTTTCCATCTACAAGGATATTGCTTTGAGATTGTTAGTCCCGGGGCTTGATCAAAGATGGTAGACTTGATGTCGAGATCAGAGGTTCAAACAAACGTTCACCTTCTGATAATTCTCGAGATCCAAGGGGAACACTACAATATGAATCTAATTACAAAAGCAGCAATAATCAGAAAATAAATCTCATGTTCTTCCTCGCAATCGCAGATACTGACGGACAGAACTGAGTTCAGAAAATAAATCTCACGTTCTTCCTCGCTATCGCAGTTGCTAACGGACAAAACTGAGTTACAACTCAGATGAAGGAGAAAAAAGAAGAAAGGTTCTTGCTGGGTTATTAAGATCACAGTTGCTCAAAACAATATTCGCCCCAACACGATCTGCTTCCAGGAACTAGCAAGTTCACGAAGAACTTCTAGAACGCTCGTAAGTCAATATTTAGATTTGAACAAGCTTCCTGGACTTTGCTAACTCCCTTAACTCTCTTCTTGGTGCATCTTTCAAAGGAGGAAAAAAAGGCTCTATTTATAGAGTGGAGTGAGACTTCACCTCTTCTCCTATCCTATGTGGGACTAAAATACCGATACTCAAAAATAGAGTTTGATATTTTAGATCATCCCACAATCATCATAGAAGTGTGCCTGTCCACGCCTACCACCCGAACACTCCCGTGCATGCACGAGACATCCTGGAGTCCGTGTCCGCACAACAAAAATCAACTTGCATCCTTGTTGGAATTAATCATTTTTTCCTTCCAGGAAAATACTCCCATATGACACATACTTGTGCCCCACCACACCTCATGTGCACACCTCAACAGAAGCAATGCATTATATTGAGATACTCACCATTTTGTGTAGCCGATATGGGACTATCTTTCCTAGTCCAAAGGTAAAAACACCAATATGTATATATATATATATATATATATATATATATATATATATATATAAAATAATATATATATATATATATATATAATTATTTTTTTTTTGGAGAAAGCAAATATATATATAAGTATCAGGCGCAAAATGCCGAAGCCTTTACAAAAGAGCGCGACTTGCGCTAACAGAAAGAAAAAAACTTTAGACCAGACCGTGCCGGGGCGGGGGTTTGGTTAACGCAGCCTCCCGCAGAACCTGCTCGAGGAGTGAAGGCAGCGAGCGCTGACTTTGCTGATTTGTCTGGGAACCTCTCGAAAAAGCTGAGGGGCTCTGAGTTGGTGCCCTTCGTATCTGTACTTGTTCCTATTCTTCCATAAACCCAAATGCTGGCGGCAGCTACGTTCTGGTGCCCGTGTGAAATGCTCCAGTCGAAGAGGAGATCGTTGAAGCCCCCAGCATGGGGGAGCATATGACATCTGCTGTAGAGGTTGGACCAGGCTTGATGGGCAAGATTACCCGAGAGCAAAACGTGGTCTGCTGATTCGACGTTCGGAGAGGAACAACAGTGACATTTGGACGCTAGGTTGAAACCTAGTGAAGTGAGGGAGTCATCGGTTGGAAGCTTCCTTCTCTGTGCTCTCCAAATGAGGATTGACCATTTGTTTGGGATGCAGGACTGCCAGTAAGGAGCGGTGAAAGGGGAAGTCGTGCCTGCTCCGCGGACCGCGCTCCTAGCCGAAGCCAGAGTGAAATCGCCACAAGGCGTCAGGGACCACCTGAATGTGCCATTAGTGGGGATTATCAAAGGTTCTGCAATGTTGCGGCCGGGGAGAATGTGACGCCAATTCGCCGATGCTCTGCTGTTAGTGATCGCGGGTGTGGGGGTAGAGTGTTAGAAATATCTGGCTTTCATAAAACGAGTCCAGATCGAATTCTCCGTGAGAACCTTCCACCACAACTTCATAGAGCTGGCCACCACAGTGTGGGCTAATCTGTTGAAACCCAGCCTACCGTTTCTGGTGGTTTTGGCCATGGTGTCCCAGCTGGCGCAGTGGTGTTTGTCTCTGCCGTCGTTGTGGCCCCATATATAGGACATCCATGTTCATTAAGGTCAACCACAATCAATTGTGTAGATAAAAGCCTATCAAAGAATAATATAAAGAGTTAATTTGGAGAATATGTCCGTCACATATAGGTGGACAACATGGGGACAACTTCATCAAATTCGGGTTCTTGTGCTATTGGAAAAAAAGGATATTGACGCATACGTGTGCATTCAACATCAATATCATGAGCAATAAAGAAAAATTAATGAAATTTCGGATTAGATATTATATTCACCTACTGACAAATAATTATTGTTCTTTTAAACAAGAACGCTGGGTGATTTGGATCCAGATTGCCGATCAATTATGCTGATGTTGAAATATTAAATCATGCTTCATAATTAAGCATGCACAATCTTTTATCAATTACAAATTTATGTTTGATACCTAATAACTATCCAGGGATAGTTACATCACATTCTATGTCGATGAGTTTACAAGGAAACAAAAATAGAGACATGGTGGTAAGTCACTCACCAAAGATTTATCAGCAAATAGGTGTTAATGAGGATGCAGGAAACAGGCAGTAGAGTTACAAAGGGGCAGATGAACCTGAAGAGGCATAAATCATGATAGTAAGCCATTTTTTTCTCATCATGCCAACAAAAACATAATTCCAACAGATGAAAAGTTTCAAAGGAGCGATGAATTATACCACCTACATATGTCCAAAACTGTATCTAGCATCATCTTGGTCGATACATGATAGTACTGACAGACCACTTAATAGAAGCAAGCTACCAACAAAGCATGACAAATATTGCACCAGTCTAATTGATGGAAAAAGAAGTTAAACGCTATAAATATAGTGAATATGAGAAAGCAATTGTTTGAACATCAGAAAAGCTTTCCGACTGAAAATCTATAAAATTTTGTACCGTAGAAGCTTCAAAAAAAAAAACTTACACTGACGAGAAAATGGTTGAAGCAGGTGAAGTGAGGATAATAACTCCAATGAACATAGATACTATGCTCCAAATTGCTCTCTTTCCTCTGTTTTTTCAATGGTCATATATGTGGCATATAAAAAGCAGTTCACATATGAAGAAAACAAAAGTTAAAAGGAAGAACGTGCTCAAAGTACCACATAAAAGAGTATTAAGATGGAGTTTCATTGATGAGAGTGCAGCATCAGATGCTATTATGTTGAACAAAGAGCCACGAAAGATGAAATGTAGAAATGTTCTTGCATTGGATGAGACAAAAACAAAGAACACAAAAATATTACGTGGATTGAAGATGTGAGAAATGATATCAGAAAGCTCAAGGACATGAGTGAATGTGTATGATTTGTATATCAATTGACAATTATGGTTATAAGAAAGTGATACTCCTTAATTTTAAGATTGATGGCATTGTAGTAGACTTCGCCAACTACAATAATTGAACTAGGAACATTACATAGTTATATCTACGTTATCCTCACCTTTAGTATCCTCCTTCACAATAAGTGGATAATAAGCTGATGGCTCCACCGAGAGTAAGTGTTGGCTACTTTCCTTATTATCTCTAGATGTATCTTTTGCTCTTCCCGTATTAATTTCTTGTGAACTATACCACAAATTTACTGTGCTGATTGACTTGTGAATGACGGAAGAGGCACCTCTTTGTATGAAACATATCTTAGTATTAAAATAGAAACTTCAACAAAGGTGAATGCAATAAGTGTACCAACACTGACTTTTCAAAATAGCAAGTGAAGTAAGAAAAACAATTTGATACCATTCCCCATTTAACAAGATATAATTAGGGTATTTGATTACAAAATGTAGGGGGATATCTCACTATTCCTGCCAGTCGTGAAACATCCATGAAGATGGCAAGGACGGCTGCGTAGATCCTAGTAGTGACAGTACTCCAGGTACTTGAGTACGGCTATTAACTTCTGAAAGGAAAGGTGGAAGCAATCAATCTCTTGCCATTGCCATCAGTATTCTAGGTTGTCAAAAGTAAGTTAAAGTACCAAAAACATGAGAACATCAAATTACTTCACATTACCCCTGAGCACCATAGATTCACTTCTATTTATGCAAAATGGTAGCCATATCTTTGTTGATTTCATATCAAATACATAGATGAGAGATGAGAAAACTTGATCAATGATAGCACTCATATTTGTTTCTTACAAAAGGAGCTTTATATACATAACATTTTAATAATGATGTAAGAAAAAGTTCAAAAATGGTACCTATAGTCGTATATTCAACCCAAATGTAGTGTGTTTGCACAATGTTGGCACAAATTTGATCTCGACTAAAGGAGTTTCTTACTCCTTTGGATACTTCACGTAATGGTTCTTATCTTATCCAGTAATATATATTGCATTGTGTTAACCACATTTCCATATGTCAGGTAAGCTAATATTATATCTTCTCATTGTTATTATAACCAAGGTTTTCACTATCAGAATCAGTTTTGGACCCTCCCTATCAATATCGGCAGTTTTTGTAGTTTCGGCAATTTCAACTAGAGTGTTGGGGTTCTTCATTTTTGAAAGACAATAATGATAAAAAAGTATTTTAAAAAGCTTGAAAAATATTTGGTTCATGTAAACATAATTTTATATATTATATGTTATTTTAGAACCTTAATGGAGTTTACTTTGCATGGGCAGTCCAAGACAGAGACCTGGTGGCGTATTGGTGCGTCGGAGGTTTTCCATTTACATTTTCATATAGGATATGTTTAGGACAGTTGCCAAAGTTGCCAACGTCAAGCTACTGATGCATGGTAGAAAAAAATATGAATCGAGTTCAAGGCTTAATGAAGTATGACAGGTCAGTATTTCAGCAAAAGAGGCGAGGCGAGGGTACTGTTGTATTCGATGATTTCATAAGTGGGTGTGGTGAGTGTTTTTCTTAAAAGATCATACTAATGCAAGAAATCAAACCTTTCTGACTATGTCTGCACCAATCTTCTATTCTGGATCTTCAAATGAGTTCCTTATTTTTGGAATAAGCTTCAACAATTGTACATATATTTTCCCACCACCTGGAACTATTCATTCATCTGTTGCTGCAAAAGTTGCATTCTTTGCATCTTCAATTCTAAGTTTCATATCTTTAATTTCAGCCTCGGTAGCTGCACCGACCTACATATGTGTAGTTATGTTCTGGGGTTCTCAGTGACACGTTAAATAGTAATGAAGGTTACAAATATATCTTTTCTCCCGCATCTCACGGGTTTTGTGCCAGGACTTTGACTTATTAGAGATTGACTATAGAAATAACATAATTGTTCACTTTGCCGATTAGATGCTTCTTACTCGTGAGTGACATGCAATTGTTCATGCCAAAATTAAGGAGTGTGAATTGTACATAAATCAATTTCTTGATTGCCATGCATCAAATCTTAGAGAAAGTAATAAAATTACTACTAAAGTACCTGGATGAAACATTGTGAAAGCACAACCACCCCAATAGCAGGCCTCAACCAGCCATAAATGTGCATGTACATCTGACTGGAAACGATTAAAAAGAAGAAAATAAAAGGATATATAATGTACAAGCATGAAGACTACTATAAGAAGATTGGAGCAAATTATTACGAGAAATGAAATAAAATATGATAAGTAAGAATAAGTTTCAAACTTGAACGTAGTACAGATAAAAATAGTAAAAAAAGAATTGTCATGTTAATTAAAAATGTTTTTGCTCTGCAATATTAAATTAACGACATTTAGCTCTAGTACCAGGTATCATAATATTTAGCATTCACCAACTAGTTTTTTCCAAGACAACATTGTTTATTTGAATATGCACAAAGCATACCATTTATTATAACATCATGAAGTTTTAATTTTGACATGCAAAAATTACCTTAACTAGTGATGGATGTTGCTTCCAGAACTTTGCTTGCTCGGACTTGATGTTCATAAGGTCCATATTCTTATGTATGTGCATCTTTATAATAATATATAAAAAGAAAACAGCTTAAGAATATTATATAGAAATAAACACGGGAGAATTCAGGTGGTTGTTTGGGGAACCTTCATCCAGGTTTAGCACTCATTGTGAATCCTTCTTGTGGGTGTTGGTCCTTGTAGAAGCATAAAAAAATCTCAGCTGATAATATTCCTCGGCCACCACAGAGCAAATGATATAAAGGCGCAAACCGAGTATTAAAAAGACAACAGAAGATACGGAAAGAACTTCTCTTATTATTATGCCTACAATGATCTAGTACAGATTCATCAAGGCGATACGTAAAAGACTAATCCTACTTCTTCAACAAAGTATTGATTACAGATTCAGCAAAGCCTAGAGGATTCTACAATGGTTTAGTCTTCGTCAAAGCACAGTCCCCCTTCTTCTCGGTACGTATACTGGAAGATTGATCCCAATTGAAGCGTATTCTGACTTTCTTGTGGACGCAACCTTCAAAAAGCACATCAGCTACTCGACTAAAGCGAGCAACTTCCTGAAGCAGCAATTGGCCCGGTTTTCCAGAAGGTGCAGATGGTCTCAAAAGCCCAGAATGGGTAGGACAGAGCACAACCTGTGGCTCTTTGGGCTGGCCATCTACCCACAAGTTTGGTCATCTGGACCTCAAACACCTCTAAGGCGTCGCCCAGGTTCAAACTCCGCATGAGAAACGTTCCAGCACGTTCCAAGGATCGTCAACAGTTCTTCTATGGAGGCATAGCCCTTTTGAACGAAGGAATCCTCAACCAACAGCCGACTTATGCACGGCCAACCGCCGTTCGAAGCTAAGTCTAAATCAAATATGGTGGTGAAGGGTGTCAGGAAGAAGACGTGACTCTTCAGAAGAAACTCACCCTTTATATAGGGCGGGAGTGGTCCAAAACATAGGCCACATGGCCGACGGTCAAAATTCCTATATTAATGGGATGAACCTAGGACTCAGCACGAGGAACCTCATTAAATAAAGTTCATTCGACTAAGTCCTTGACTATCTTAGGACCCCTTGAAATTCTCCAAGTTACAGTGGCAAATAAGAGGGAGTCGTTCATTAAGGAGCGGTCATTCATTTCATTTTAAAAGCGGACTTCTAAGCCAATGCCTTCACTCCATAGGTGCAGCTACATTTCTGCGCCAACCTTAGTTACAGACTGTTGATTTTTTCACACCACCTCAACTCCAACAGCGCAACACTCTACTCCGACCCGGCCCGTTCAACGGCACCTTTTTCTCAGCAAAGACTTGGGAGAAGCCGTTTGCGTCTAGCACAAGCCCGACTGCTACTCTAAAGTACAGTAAAATGGTCTATCTGAAGGTGCAACCTACTCGTTGCCCTGAAGCATAGTGACTTTACCCATAAAAGTCTGTTTATTGCCCCTAAACCACAAAGGCCCCATTGTCTTCGAAACATAGTCCACTTGTCGCCCTAAAGCACAGAAGTTCCGTTGTCTCTAGAGGCACAGTCTACTCGTCACCCAGAAGCGTAGCCAGCCTTGCTTGAGGCACATACGGCATGGTCCCACCCAATCACTTTGCTTAAACCGCCTATCTCAAAGATAGGATTGGGATTGATCAAGTTGATAAATGCAGATTGATGTAAATCTCGGACAAAGATTATACATAATCCAAATCTGAGAAGAAATCCCAAGATTTGCTCGGCTACATCCGAACAAGCAAATCGGCACGCGCCACGTGTCACATCCTTCGATTATTTTGATAACCCCCAGAGATCTCGTTTGAGGAGAATCTTAGCACCCGTCACGTGTCATCACCATAGAAGCCCGCACCATACAAGGACGTCAGATTCCTTCATATGTGGAAACCTTAATGCACATCATATATGTGCCCCTCTTCCCTATAAATAGGAGAGGTTTTCCTCCGACAACATGATCGACAAGGAGAAGAAGATCCACAGGATTATCAAAATCTTCAACTTTGGCGTCCTCCTGATCGACAAACCTAGAGTTCCATCGAAAACACCAGAAAGTCAGAGCAAGTCTCATATCATCATCGGATCATCAACGGGGTAAAGGAGCCGCTGCAGTCTCGATCTCTACCGTCACACTTTTCCAAAAACTTTTGTACATAGATTTCTTCGCATAAGAATCAATTGTACTCTTTTTTAGTTCATAATACAAAAAGTTCTTTCAACCTTTTATTATGTCGAACAAGATGGCGACTCTGTTGGGGACTACCTTCTCCTCCAACGAGAAGGTGGTGACGCAATCTGATGATGACTTGCTGGGATCCTCTCAGAATATGTTGGTCGCATGCTTCGACCAATAAGCTTTTAAAGATTCCCTTTCTGAAGAGAATTCGAGCCCTTCGAAGGGGTTCATAAAACCGAAGAAGACTCGACGGACCTGGGTGCCTATAGAGGCTGCGACGAGAAGCACGACGGAGGGGACTGCGTCTCAGACCCCCTCATCGAATAAGCCCCGAAGATACTTTTGACAGCTGATGCCAGGCCATCTCTCTCTCATCCCATGCTCGGGAAATGCAGAAAAGATCACGGCTATCCTATAGAAAGCTTGATAAAGGCACAATGCCGAAAGAAGCAAATGACTGCTCGCCTACTCATGGAGGATGTTGTACCGGTAAGAACTTCTATCTTCGATAGAATAACCGGTCTATCAGGTATGGCCATGTTAGATTCTAAATACTACGTATTATCTAATTGTGGTAGAAGGAGATCCAAGGCATCACTCGCCTCATGCGATCAAAGTGTTATGCCTATGGCGGATCGGAGGCCCGCGTTGACAGTAATGCATGCAGCCGATGGAAAGCTATACAAGACCATTCCAAACTCTCCGAAGCCTCGTCCGGCGGAACCCCGTCATCCCTTGAGCACCCACTCGCACTACTCAAGGCCGGGGGTACGTCATCAGTGACTCTCTGATCGAGGCACACTCGGACCTCACCAGCAGGAATTCGAAGGAAAAATGCCTTCTCCATATCTCTTTGGCTGCGCCCAACGCTCCTGTGTACACGAAGAATATAAAGGCGTAAAGACTTCATCTACTCCCTACGAGCACAGGACGTTAGAAGAATCGGAGACGCAGTTGTTGTCTAAATCAAGATCCAACTGTACTCAGATTAACATCCACTGCTGCTGTTGTCAAGCAGATCCATCACCGCCAAAGAGGAGGTACGTCTTTCAAAGGCTGCTTCATGCAATGGTGCTCGGGACTCTCTGTTCCAGAAGAATCTATCCAAGAAACCCCTTTTCTCATTTGGCAAGTCCAAGTACCGGCCAACGTGTAACAAGAAGCCTATGCCCAAGGAAGGCGTGTTCCAACACACGTTCTCCAAGGACGGATCTTCGTCGCATGATGACTGTTCATCGACCGCTGCACCTGCAGGGGGGTAGCCAGCCTGCTATAGTATATAACAACCCTTCATTTTAGTATGGCGAAGAAATGTATGATATCGACACTTCTACGGGCATAAGCAGTCATAAGACCGAACGCAGGAAGAATTTCGAGTCGAAGGACGATCGCAACTTACCCATCTTCCCTCAAGACATTGAGCACCTACCCTTCGAAACAGAAAGCGAAAGGTTTACCACCCCTTCTACTTACACACACATAATATCTGTGCACATGACGGCTGATGACAACGAAGAATCAAGAAGAAGTGATGATAAGCAGAAACGCTTTGAGGCTCTCAAAGGAATTCTTAACACATTAAACATGTCCACGCAGTCTTTAGCCTCTGTCATTCTGGAGATCAAGGACAGATTTGTTCCCACTGCCTCCACACTTGTGGCTTTGACGGTTCATGATTGGTCTAGTACCCTGCCCGTCATAAACCAAGTCACGCAGTCGTCGGCCACTCCGTCGACCATCAATCTAGCAGTATCTAACGAAAACAACAAGCACTCGAGGAGTTATACGCTCGCCATGATGCCAAAGAAAAGTGAGCCGTACTCTGAATGATGGGCATCAGGCAGCCTTATCCTGCTGAGTGGGACAATGTAGTTTATCCTCCCAAATATAAACCACAGACTATCACCCCTTATGATACTAAGGAGTTGTCCCGATGATACTTGAGGTACTTTGCCTCAGTAACAGGATACCTGCTAAAGGACGACGCCCTTCTCACTATAATCTTAGTTGGGGCTCTACAGGGGGTGGCCTATGAATGGTTCTGCAGTTTGCCCGACAACTGCATTAAATCCTTTGATGACCTGAAGAACATGTACCTGTAATGGTTCTACGAAGGAGGGCTAGACATGACGATATCTACTCTCATGGACATCATTCAAAAAGAAAAGGAGCCAGTACGAGCGTACATTGAACGCTTCTGCCAGGCTGCCCTAAGGCTACCTCTAGGCATGCCTGATGTTGGCCCATTGGTCATATGGTCAAACTAATTTTAATAATTGATCAAACTCTGTCTCGATATATGGAGCTAGTCAGGATATCTCGGACTCTTGGACATGATCAAGAACGGCTATCTACTCAATTCAAGACCGAAGCATTGTTTGCCTGTTCGAGTCTGTATTTCTTTGAGCAATATAATCTTTTATTTTATTGAGTCTAGAAATATATTGTACACCGAGTCGTACTGGCAAATAGACTATTCCAAAATGATTTCAAAATGTTTTTTTAAAATGTCCTTAATTTTGAAAAATATTCGTATTTATAAAAGCTCCAAAAAGGTTTTCAAAATTCCCCAAAATCTATTTTGAAAAACCCTAACCAAACCCTGACAGAACTCGGCCAGAGTTCGGCCAGAGTTCGGTTAGTGGTCGTTTTGATTTTTGAATTCCTTGGAACTTGGTCCTCCTGCAGTTGCGGATTTGACCGAGATTTGCTCATCGAGTTCTGTCCGAATTCTGCCCGAATTCTGCCCGAATTCTGCCAGAATTCTGTCTTTCGAACTCCTATAAATAGAAAAGGATTTCGATCATTTTAACTCACTCATTCACTTTCAATCTTCTCTCTATTTAAAGCCTACTGTCTTCCAAAGAGTTTTTTTCGAGCTTTAATTTTTAGATCCCAAGCCAGTTATAATCCTCCAGTGGATTTACCATTACGGTGCGGTCTAGAAGTTTCTGAGTGATTGTAATTAGAAGGCTTGATAGAAGATTCAACTCTTCACAATTGAAGTTGGACGAGTTCTTCGTATCAAAGCTCGCGTTGTAGAAGTTGCAAGGACTTCGTAAGAAAACTTGCAGTTTTGCAAATAGTGGATTCAACTGATAGCAAGAGTTCTACCGACTGGACTAGTCCTCAACAGAGGGAAACCAGTATACATCGCTGTCTTTGCGTTTGCTTTCTTATCTCTGCCTTTACATTATTTAGTTGTGATTATTATTCTGTGATCTTGCTGCTAATAATTTTTAATTAGCATTATTCCGCTGCCAACTCTATTAACCCCCCTCTAGAGTATTCTGCTTTACGAATTCGTTCCTACAATTGGTATCAGAGCAGGTGTTACAGGTAAAGTAAGGTAACATTACAATTATTTATTCATTTAATTAATTGTTATATAGATCACAGCACAACACATGGCAACTGTGAAATTCACAAGTGAAGGCCAGGCCACAAACAGACCTCCACTGTTTGATGGTACAAATTACACTTATTGGAAAACACGGATGAGTTTCTTCTTGAAATCTCTTGACTTTGATTTATGGTCTATTGTTATTGATGGCTATCAAAAGCCATCTCGTATAAATGTTGATGTAGTTTTAACTTAAAAACCCCATAACAGATATACAGAGGAAGAAAAGAAAAAGGCCAGTCTTGACGCACGTGCCATTAACGCTTTATTTTGTGCTTTAGACATAACTGAATTTAACAGGGTGTCTATCCGCACAACTGCAAATGAAGTATGGAAACTTCTTGAAGTCACACATGAGGGAACAACTCAAGTCAAAGAATCAAAGGTCAGCAGACTTACTCAAGAGTATGAGGTGTTCAAGATGAAGCCCAACGAAACAATTAATCAGATGTTCGAAATATTCTTGGATATTGTAAATCCTTTGTCCTCCCTAGGCAAAGATTACAGTAACCATGAAAAGATTCGTAAACTCCTGTGAGCACTTACAAAGAACTGAATTCCGAAGTCTACTGCAATCATTGAAGGAAACGACGTCACTACCATGACACTCGAAGTACTCATGGGTAAGCTACTCACTAATGAACTGGAGCTACAAGATTTTGAAGAGCCTGCACCAAAAGAGAAGACGATCGCTTTCTAGGCTCAGCACAGAAAAGATGCTGAAGGTGATTCAGACAGCAGTGAATCTGATGCTGAAGATCAAGCACTCGTAGCAAGGAAATTCAAAAGATTCATGAGATATGAGAAGAAAGCCAAAGAAAACAATAGCAGCAACAACTGGCATCAAGATCATGCTGTCTGCTATGGCTGCAAGAAGAAAGGACACATAAAGAAGGATTGTCCTATAAACTCATCATCAAGCAAGAAGAGCAACAGGTATGAGAAAGGGAACCTGAAGAGATCAACATCACGGAAGTATGCCAACACCAGTATATGGCATGAAAGTGAAGCCAGCGACTCAGAAGACGCTGCAAACTTATGCTTTATGGCATCCGATCAGGTACCTACTGAACCTGTAGTTGATACATATGATGACTTCACCTTTGAGCAATTAGGAGATGCCTTCAGTGAACTGATAAGTGATTAGTGAGTCTGGTGAGATTTATTCTATTAAGCTCTTATTACACGAGACTACCAAGTCATCCGAAGAAAAAGACACGGATATTGACCAACTGAAAGAAGAACTTTCTAAAGAGAAAAAAAGTCTTCAATGTGCGCAAGTCAGAATGGAAGCACTCACTTCTGACTATACTAAGTTGTATGACACTTCCAAAAGATTGGAAATTAGGTTAGGAAAACAGCCTGAGACTGCTGCTTCCTACCCTAACACGTGTCACTTACCGAATAATCGGAACATTCCCAAACCAAATACTGTCAGACCTAACCATATCAAACCTTTACCCCAAAAGGTTAAGCCCAAACAGGATTATAGGTATGCTTTCTTTTATACTAGAAAACCTAAACCTACCAACCATGCACACCACTCAGCTTTCAACACTCAACATGCACAATGTCATTATTGTGGCCACACTGGTCATATTTCTTCTGCATGTAGAATCATAAAGCTTGTTGATTTAAATATTTATGCATGGATACCAAAAGCTAACATCTCAGGACCCTACAAGAAATAGGTACCAAAAGTTTTATTTGCAAATTATTTTGTAGGTGGAACACCATTTACATGCTAAAAGCAAATAGATCCTCGACAGCGGTTGTTCACGGCATATGATCGGTGACGCTACATTATTTGCAACACTGTCGAAGAAGAAAAAGGAAGGTTATGTCTCCTTCAGTAACAACTTAAAAGGGTATATCATTGGTATCAGTGATGTTGGTAAGTCTCCCTATCTTGTGATTAAGGATGTCTGGTTACCGAGTTGAAACATAATCTACTCAGCATAAGTCATTTAGCTGATCATGGTTATGGCATCAACTTTGGCAAAAACAAATGTACTATAGTTGATAGCTCAACTGGTAGTACTATCTTTAAAGGTATCAGGGAAGAAAACATATATGTTTTCTATTTGTTGGAAGAAACTAACATTTCAGATAGATGCTTAATGGCTAAAAGTGATGAGAGTCATCTGTGGCATATGAGACTCGGTCACGCAAATATGGACACAATCTCAAGATTATCCACGAAGAAGCTAGTACGCAGTTTATCGGACATAACATTCAAGAAGGATTCGGTATGCAGCCAATGTGAAAAGAACAAAGCTACCAGATCCACATTCAAGTCAGTAAACGCAGTATATACTACTAGACCTCTACAATTGCTACATATGGACTTATTTGGTCCTAGCAGAGTTGCTAGCCTCGTATGTAAGTTATATGCTTTTGTAATTGTAGATGATTACTCTAGATACACGTGGGTATACTTTTTGACACGCAAGAATGATGTAATATCCGAATTTGTTGCCTTTTACAAGAAAGTACAGAATGAAAAAGGTTACATAATAACTCGTATTAGAAGCGATCATGGTGGCAAATTCGAGAATGCAGAGTTTGAGCAATTTTGTGACACATACGATTTTGTACACGAGTTCTCCTTCCCTAGGACCCCACAACAAAATGGAGTTGTGGAACGTAAGAACAGAACTCTATCCGAAATGGCCAGAGTAATGTTAAACCAGTTTAGTCTACCCAAATATTTCTGGGCTGAAGCTGTCAATACAGCTTATTTTGTTCTCAATAGAGTTCTAATTTGACCCCAATCGAAGAAGACTCCATTTGAGTTATGGTTTGATAGAATTCCATCAGTTTCATATTTTAGAATATTTGGTTGTAAATGCTTTATTCTTAATACAAAAGATAATTTAGAAAAGTTTGACGAAAAGGTTGATGAAGGTATATTTTTAGGTTATGCGGCCAAGAGCAAAGAATACAGAGTCTTCAACAAACGAACTATAATCATCGAAGAATCAATCAACGTCACCTTTGATGAATTGAATCAAATGACTATCGATGACAATGACGAAGATCTAACTGTACCAAGCTCAACACCAGCTGATTCTCCAAGAGAAGAACCCGGAAGCAGCTACCTTTGGAGTCTGCCGAAAAGATTGAAATTTACGGCTGATCATCCAAAGGATTTGGTAATTGGTGATATTACCAAAGGTGTAAGTACTCGTACATCCAGTAGAGATATTATTTCTAGTGTTGCATTCATTTCACAGCTAGAATCCAAAACCATTGATGAAGCATGTAGTGATCATTTTTGGTTAGATGCTATGCATGAGGAATTAAACCAATTTGAACGAAATCAAGTTTGGGAACTTGTTTCCAAGCCTATTGATCATCCGGTTATTGGCACCCGATGGGTATTTCGAAATAAACTGAACGAGATTGGTATAGTGACTCGCAATAAGGCTCGACTCGTAGCTCAAGGATATAATCAGAAAGAAGGTATTGACTACGATGAGACTTATGCCCCAGTTGCAAGATTAGAATCCATTCGCATGTTATGTGCATTTGTATGTTTTCATAATTTCAAATTATTTCAAATGGATGTCAAGAGTGCATTTTTAAATGGTTTTATAAAAGAAGAAGTTTTTGTAGCACAACCTCCAGGTTTCACAAATTTTAAAAACCCTGATCATGTTTTCAAGTTGAAGAAAGCTTTGTACGGTTTAAAACAAGCCCCTCGTGCTTGGTATGATCGTCTAACTCTTTCTTACTTGACAACGGTTTTTCAAAGGGCAAGGTTGACACTACTTTGTTTATAAAGTCTTTGAATAATAATATTCTTTTGATACAAGTCTATGTTGATGATATTATATTTGGATCTACTGATGAATCTCTTTGTCAAGAATTTTTTAAGTGTATGCAGAATGAGTTTGAGATGAGCATGATGGGAGAGCTGAAATTCTTTCTCAGACTGCAAATCAAACAAACTGACAACGGAACATTCATAAATTAAGCCAAGTACACAAAAGATTTGCTAAAGAAGTTTGATCTGGACAATGTCAAACCTATTGGCACTCCGATGGCAACTTCAACAAAGCTTGATATTGATGAACAAGGCAAGCCTGTCGACACACGTAAGTATCGAGGTATGATCGATAGTTTACTTTATTTAACTGCTAGTCGTCCAGATATTATATTTAGTGTTTGCATGTGTGCACGTTTTCAAGCTAATCCAAAGGAATCACATCTGTGCGCAGTTAAGCGTATCTTTCGATACCTTAAGGGCACTTTTTATGTTGGCTTATGGTATCCCAAAACCAAGTCCTTTGACCTTATTGGTTACTCGGATGCAGATTTTGCTGGATGCAAAGTTGATAGAAAAAGTACCAGCGGCACATGTCATTTCTTAGGCAAGGCTTTAGTCTCATGGTTTAGTAAAAAGCAAAATTCTGTAGCCCTATCAACAACAGAGGCTGAGTATATCGCCGCCGAACGTTGTTGTGCTTAGATTTTATGGATGAAACAAACCTTGGAAGACTATGATTTATTTTTCACACATATTCCCATTTTCTGTGACAATACGAGCACAATTAATTTGACTAAGAATCCAGTATGTCACTCTCGTACTAAGCATATCGAGATCCGACATCATTTTCTTAGAGATCATCATCAGAATGGAGATATTGACCTTGTATACATAGACACTGAGAATCAATTAGCTGACATCTTCACAAAACCTTTAGCGGAAGATCTTTTCAACTATTTACGTCGAGAAGTAGGAATTTTAGATATCAATAATATTAATTAATTTTGTTTTATCAATTATTTATTCGATACTCATAAACTATTTTCGAGACAAGCCTAAAAAGGGTCTGTCTGTCACTACGACTACGGTCGAAGCGAAGCGGTACTTAAGAGTTCTCCGGTGAACCTCCGTTAGCTGGGACAGTACTCCTACAGCTAATCAGAGATAAATGCTGATTAAAGAATATTAATTTGTAAAATAATATTAATTATATTATTTTGAGATTTAAAATTACTAATGTTTGAATTAAATTTTTGAAATGAGTCAATAAAAAAGAAAGTGGCCCAAACCAACTAACAGAACCCCTAGGCAAATTCGGCCAGAGTTCGGACCGAATTCGGCCCAAGTTCGGTTAGTGGTATCTGGTTATAAAGCCAGAAACCGAGAACATCTTCTTCTTCATTGCTTCTAAAACCTCTTCCACAGCAACGACAGCCGCGCGAAGCTCTCCAAACCCTAGTTCTTCATCACTTCGTTTCTTCCAATCTACGTGGTGAAATCCATCCAAATTTTATATTCATGCGGAGATCGTTGTCCTCTACAGCATACTTGAATCTCGGGAGGTATAACTCCGTATTTCTCCTCCTTTCAAATTTGTGCATATTTACTTTATCTGCACAATGCCTAAGGGATTCAACCCCTTTAAGAGGAAGAAGACGACCAATCCTAGTAAGGAAGGATCATCTTCAAATCTACAAACGGATTCCCTCTTTTCGCCAGTTCAATCGAGCGATGGCGCGTTCGATGGGTTTATTTTCATACCCTAGATCAAGCCCTTCTGTGGTATGGAGACTTTTTTATGAGATCCATATGCACAGGTGCTCCTATCAAATGGACTGTGTTTCCAGATCATCGCCCTTATTTTGAGGCATTAGGGTTACAACACTTTGTTAAACTTTGTTTCCCGGTAGATACTAATGCCTTTAGACTTTTCTATTGCAATATCGTACTAAACACGTTTGACGTAAGTACTCGTGTTGGCGAACTAGATATCGAGTTCAATGATGTCCTCTTAGCGGAAATCCTTGGTATTTCTAACGAAGGTGCACCGCTTGATGATATCACTGAATTTGATTTCCTCGACGGCACGACATTTGCTAGTTTCAAAGCTGAACTCTGTGCCCCTGATCGAGTTCGCTCTGGAAAGTTCAAGGCCAATAACTTCAACTTGTTTAGTTATGAATTGCATCGCATCATCTACTCCACTCTCCTTCCGAAGTCTACTTCAAAGGATGATGTCACATTACTTGAGCTGTCTGCTATGTATTATATTCTTAAGGGGATTCCTTTTTCTTTCCCTAAGACTATTATCCAGATGATGGGACATTGTCGTACAAGAGATAAAAATCTCTCTTATGCGATGATTCTCCCACGCATCTTCCAGCGTTTTGATATTGATCTGTCAACTTGTACTCAAGACCCTGAGCCCAAGTTTCTTAAGCTATCTCGTCGTAGTATAACTGCTACTGCTCTTCCTACTGCTCCACCTCCTCCACCTACTCAGCAGTATGCCATGACCTTTGATGGCATACACTAGCATCTTTTTGATTTGCTCGTCTCGATGACGGATATTGCCCGCGAACGTGAGTTCCGCGATGTCACTCGTTATCAGGAGATAGCAAATTCTCTAGCTGATCTTCGATTTGCTCATACTGGACATTCTGCCGATTCTATTCCTAGAGATCCAGCGTTTTCTGGTTACCGCTGTGAGGATGAGGCTGTTCATGTCTACTTTCAGCCCAGTAACGCTTATGATTGGTATCGTACTGCTCGTGCCCCTCCTCGAGACTATGTCGGTAAGTTTTACGCTAGCACCCCTCCTCACCCTTCTGGAGCTGGCACTTCTGGAGCTGGTCCTTCTGGACATGCCGGTCATGCTGCTAATGATGATGATGAGGATGATGAGGAGATGTGATGATGATTTATTAGCTGATTTTGAGACTTAGTTATTGTCTACTGTACACTTGGAAATGCTCCGATATTCCAAGTTTCATTCTTAATTTTTAGCTTTTATTATCAGTTTTTTTAGGACTTGTACTAGATATTTCTTGATGTCTCTTGAACATCATTTTATTTTTATGGGATGTGTAGTTTATCTTTCATATCAGTTTATTTATTCTTTATAGCATCTTTATCTGCTTCTATATTATAAACTGCCTGTGAAATACTTCTCTGTTATGTCTTGTATATTCTCAATGCATGAGATATTATTTTCTTATTTTTCTCCACTGTTGTAGCATATACATTAATTGCGGGGGAGCCAATTTCTTCACAATTATTTTGTTAAGTGACAACGGAGGAGAAAAAGGATCTAACATTTTGTTTTGAGAATAATACAGGGATTGAACAATTTTTGTGGTATCTTATATCAAAAGATGTTATATCATTCATAGTTTGTCAATTATCAAAATGGAGGAGATTGTTGGCCCATTGGTCATATGGTCAAACTGATTTTAATAATTGATCAAACTCTGTCTCGATATATGGAGCTAGTCAGGATATCTCGGACTCTTGGACATGATCAAGAACGGCTATCTACTCAGTTCAAGACCGAAGCATTGTTTGTCTGTTCGAGTCTGTATTTCTTTGAGCAATGTAATCTTTTATTTTATTGAGTCTAGAAATACATTGTACACCGAGTCGTACTGGCAAATAGGCTATTCCAAAATAATTTCAAAATGTTTTTTAAATGTCCTTAGTTTTGAAAAACATTCGTATTTACAAAAGCTCCAAAAAGGTTTTCAAAATTCCCCAAAATCTATTTTGAAAAACCCTAACCAAACCCTGACAGAACTCGGCCAGAGTTCGGTTAGTGGCCGTTTTGATTTTTGAATTCCTTGGAACTTGGTCCTCCTGCAGTTGTGGATTTGACCGAGATTTGCTCATCGAGTTCTGCCCGAATTCTGCCCGAATTCTGCCAGAGTTCTGTCTTTGGAACTCCTATAAATAGAAAAGGATTTCGATCATTTTAACTCACTCATTCACTTTCAATCTTCTCTCTATTTAAAGCCTACTGTCTTCCAAAGAGTTTTTCTCGAGCTTTAATTTTCAGATCCCAAGCCAGTTACAATCCTCTAGTCGATTTGCCAGTGCGGTGCGGTCTAGAAGTTTCTGAGTGATTGTAATCAGAAGGCTTGATAGAAGATTCAACTCTTCACAATTAAAGTTGGACGAGTTCTTCGTATCAAAGCTTGCATTGTAGAAGTTGCAAGGACTTCTTAAGAAAACTTGCAGTTTTGTAAATAGTGGATTCAACTGGTAGCAAGAGTTCTACCGACTGGACTAGTCCTCAACAGAAGGAAACCAGTATACATCGCTGTCTTTGCGTTTGCATTCTTATCTCTGCCTTTACATTATTTAGTTGTGATTATTATTCTGTGATCTTGCTGCTAATAATTTTTAATTAGCATTATTCCGCTGCCAACTCTATTCACCCCCCCTCTAGAGTATTATGCTTTACGAATTCGTTCCTACACCTGAGTCCATGCTCATGGATTCATGTTGTAAGAATATGCTCCCTGCTATCAAACTATAGCATAGTGCTCCATGCACCGATTGGACAACCTTCACTACTGAAGCAAACGTAACTCAGAGGAAGGCACAGGATGCACAACTCCAGGGTCTGAACTTCCCCTCTATTGAAGATAAAGGAAAGCGAGTAAGAGACGGTAAAGGCCAGCAAGCTATGTCCGTCAATATTACAAAGGGTTCAGCGCTCGTGAGCTCCAAGCCAGCCGAAGTGCAGAAGCCGAAGGAAACCTACTCCTTCAATTACAAAGACACTCTCGAGTTATTCGAGATGCTGACCAAGGGAGGCAGGCTGCAGCTTCCACCACCCAAGCATCCTGACGAAGTGGAAAGGGTGGATAATCCTAAGTACTTCTATTACCACCAGTACATCCACCCCTCAACACGTAACTGGTACGTGTTGAAAATACAGATTCAGCGTCTTATTGATGCCAAAGTCATCTCCCTCGATTACGAGGAAAAGACTATGACGGCCAACATGGTCACGATACAGTTTGTGAGCTTTCCGATGGCCGAGACTCAATTCGACGTCGTCCCTATTCTAAAGGCAATGATGGAAGTCGTCAACCTTCCGCCCACCAGAGACAATGCTTCGGGCCTCATCCCCTTCACAATACCGCAAGGTTAAGTGATGCGGGTTCATCCAGATCTCACTTCTGACATGACTGCGCCAGCTGCGCACCCGAGTAAAAGGAGGAAGGTCAAGACATGTCGCACGGTCTCCTCCTCGACAGAAGATACCAGGATGATCACTCCTTCGGCTCTCCAGCGAGAGGAAAACCAGGCTCCTAAAAAAGAGATGCCTCCATCGACGACCCATTCTACTCCCGATACAGCACAGCCCGGACCTTTTCCACCTTCTGTCGCAGATAAGCAGAAACAGAAGGAGGTCCTCTTCGATAAGCCTCTACGAAAGGACTCGGTAGTAGGCCCGATCAAGCCCTACAACTTCGATATACTGGTGCAGCTGGCCAACACACCGGCTCGGCTATTACTCTTCGAGCTTCTTCGGCTCTCCAAAGCAACTAGGGACGCCCTCAGTGAAGCTCCGGAGAATACAGAGGCTTACTTCGCACAGGTGAAGCAGCCCAAGGAAGACCCTACGGCATGTCCGCATTACAATAGTGTGGTCGAGGTGATTCCTAACATCACCTTCGTACATCACGATATGCTACTTAAGAACAACCGGCACAACTGACCCCTGTACTATACAGGATACGTGGGTGCCATCAAGGTCGATCGCATTCACATCGACCTGGGCTAATCACTCAGCATTATCCCTCGAAGTCTGCTCCAAGCTTTAGGGATCCTGATGTTCCATCTTACGACAACGAACACCACTATCAGCAGCTTCAACACGGGGAAGACTTAGCCTCTGGGCGAGATCCGATTGAATTGCCAAATAGGTGATCTTCATACTGAGGTTACCTGTTACGTCATCGATGCGAACATAAACTACAACATCTTGCTTAGGCGGCCATGGATCCATCAGTACATGATCGTCTCCTCCATCCTTTACCAGTTTATAAAGTACATGGCCAGTGATGCGATCGTCAAGACAATGTTTGCTGATATCGACCTGTTCTGAGGTCTCGAAGCCTACTATATGAATGCTGATCTGTACAAACCACTCCCCTGGGACGACGAGCCCAACGATGCCGATGACGAAGCAGAAGCTACAGCCATCACGGAGGGACCCATGTGGGTTCGACTGAAAGGAAAGCCACCTAAGACTCCAGCCCCCCTGGTCATCAAACTCTAAGGCAAGGCTCCAGCACGGCCACCTTCAACGGTATCAAGCCAGGAGTCCCAACAAATAAAGCTCTCCCGAAAGGCCCCGACACCCATTTTTATCAGCAACACCAACAGGAGCTCCTTCGCCCTCATGCGTGCTCGCAGAACCTGGTGAAAACTTGTTCAACCCTCCTACACTAAATCCCAGTAAGTAAAGCCCTCCACGTACACATTACCTCTGGATTGCTTTCTTATACCCTGCTGTGCATCTACCATGTCCATATCACTTCACAGTAGTTGCATCTCCCGTGAAGACTCTGTGTTATCATGACTACATAGAAAATATTTTACGTCCATAACACCTCTGAAGTGTCCTTCTATAATCGTGTCTACTATGTCCATATTATCTCTGAGTAGTCACCTCCGTTATAATAACCCTAAAGTTTTCATAACTCCCTAGAATACTACAATGTCCATATTACCTCTGAATTGTTATTCTAGTCGAAGGATGGTTGCCATGTCCATATTACCTCTTAGTAAATGTAAAACCCCTAAATTTTTACTATTTTTTCTATTTTATTTAAATTTTGGTACTGATTTAAAATTTTGTATTATACGTCGCGTAGTCGTATTTTACGTCGCGCACGAAATTTTATTTTTCGTAATTGCTCGACGAGAGCGAATATGTGTGAGCGTACATATTTTTAGGAAAAACATTTTTTTTATTTTTTTATAGTTTCAAAATATATATAATAAGTATTTTAGTTATCGTTCCAAAATTCCAAAATTGTTATTTTATTTATAAAGCCTTTTATTTACATAGTTATAATAATAAATAATTTTTTTCTATAAAATGGTATATTAGAAAAGTTTATTTATGTAAATATCATTTGGACATACATATATAATTAGTAAATATTTTTTGAGTTTAATTGTAATTAATAATGTATTTTCGAAATTATTATATTAGTATTTTTGGAAAATATATTTCGGAATTATTATGGCGATTTAAATTTTGATTTAAATTTATGGATTTATTTAAATAGTTAAATATTTGAAATTTAATTCATCCCATTTGATTTTTTAAAACTAAAAATTTAATTTGATTTAAATTGAATATGGATTTGGGTTTAAATTGATTTAAATTAAATTACGAATATTCTATTTTTGGGTTTAAACTATTCTAATCCTATCGAAATGGGAATTTCCATGTCCTATAAATAGGCAGGTACCCCTCCATTATTTTTCTCCATAAATTCCTCCACAAAATTTCTACAAAGTGTACGTGCCTCGTGTCAGTGATCCAACCATCCTCGTGTCAGTCGTGACGGCCTCGGGTCCGACCCCGGGTGTCTATCCAAAAGGTTATTCTTTTTACATATACAATATCAATTCTCGTCCAACTACCCTGGACACAAATCCAGAATTCCTCCGCCGTGTCCGACACCCCGGACACAACAACCACCTAAACCCTAATCCTATTCTAATGGCCAGCCCCCGACTCCTGCCACCATCGTCAACACCACACCCGACTCCTCCTTCTGATTCCAGACAAGTCCGACCTCTTCCTGCCACCGTCCCAGCAAGGGCTACCCCCTTTCCCTCGCACCGACCAAAACTCTCCTGGCACCACCCTCGACAGACCCGACCACCCACGAAACCACCACCATCGCCCACAATATCACCACCACTATCATCACAACCACGCCACCGCCGATCACCATCGTCGCCACTCCGGCGTCCCCGCCACCACAGCCTTCAAGAAACCCGACCATCTCAAAAAAAAAAAATAGAAAAGAAAAACCAACAACCCACACACCCCCTCACCTGACCGCCGCACCGGAGCGCAGCACCTCCCCCGCGTCTAGCCACCGACCTCCGTCCTGGCCCTCCGCCGCTTAACCGGAAACCCCCGCAGCGCTCCGCCGGCGAGCCGCGTGACCCAACCACCCTCCGTCTCTCTTCGACTTCCCTCACGATCTCCCCCAGCTAACCCTCCGCCGCGACGAGCCCAGTCGGTGACTCCGAGCTCCTCGCTCCCTCCGCGCTCTACTCCTCTCACTCCGTCTCCTTTCTTCCTCTTCCCCTTCCTTTCGTTTTCTCTCTCCCCCCATTCCATACTTTATTCGTCTGCAGTAAAATTTTTGTATGTGGTTCTGTGTTTTTTTGAGGGAATAGGGTTCTATGTTTTTTGTTGTTGAAGTTTGTGTGTGTTTCGTTTTCTTTATTTTTATTTTATTAACTATTGCATCAGGTATTACTATTACTATTATTATTATTATTACTGTTATTATTTTTAATAATATTCTGTTTAATTATTATTATCATATTATTATTAGTATTAGATAATGGTTTATTTTATTGATTATTAGTATAAATAGTTTAAGACTAGTAAACTATGATTTGTGCTTTTTTTTAGAATAGTTATTATTATTTTTAGTATTTTAAAACTATATGTGTATCATGGATATTTTTATGATTTAAAATAATATAATTACTAAATAAAATATATAGGCTAAATATTTTTCAAATTTTATATGATTAAAATGTTGGCCCTTCCATATGTTTATTTCTGGTCTAGAAGTCCTGAAATTTCTAGTATTATTTTAAAATATTTTTCTAATAGAATAGTTTTCATCAAATACCATATTTTGACAAACTTAAAAAGTTTTTGCAAATTAATTTTTATGTTTTTAATTATTTATCTAAAACAAAAACTATTTTTACTAATACATATTTTTCAAGGATTATAAATTGTTTTCTAAAATCGTATATATATTATTTATCTAATTTCCTTCGAATATCCTCTTGTCCATGACGCAGCCCATCTTCCTATTTCCTTACCAATTCTATACTACCATATGTCAACCCTAGCCAATTTGACCGTTATGGACTCAATGGAACTATCCGTGCCACCAACAGAGGTCCCCTTGTGTAGTTGTTACATCGAAGTCGCAGTTCATGTCATAGTGATCATTGCAGCACACCAGGCGTACTACCAGGCAAGACACCTTGCAATTTGTTGTTTATTTATTCTAGCTCATATTTTATGCATTATTTATTTTCTTTATGCAAAATAAACTGTGATACATGGCATAACCTGTTAGAACTTACTGTTCATTTATATTCTGCTATGTATTATTTTTCTTACACATTAAACCTAGATTTAAGGGACCACCTTTGTGTGTTGCATTCATGGCCTTGACACGTTGTACCACGAAGTTGTGTGTCGCATGTAGAACACGAAAGTGCGTGATTGGCTGGCCACCAGTACGTACAAGTCGTGCGATAGAAATAACCGCTAATAGAGGTTGCATGCTAGTTTGACTAAGCGGTTATAGAGGTTATTGTTGTGGATACAACATAGTAGGCATTGGGCGAGAAGGACAATTCCTTAGCGTATGGGCTTCGATGCACTTTCCTTTGTGACCCAGACTCTCTGCTGGAGATACGGGGTTGATGACCCATGATTACTGACGACCACTGACGATTCTGCGGAACGTCATGCTCTTACTGATGGGGCCTCTGGTGCCCAAGGGGGACTACGCCGATCCTATTTAGCCAGGGCCCATGCGTAGGAAGGATTGTTCTTAACTACATTTTACTTAGATTGGTTAGGCACCTTTATCCGTTAGGTACGAGTACTTTTGGTTTGAGTACTTATATCTGACCGTGGCTTGGAACAATAACTTGTCGCGGAATAGTTCGTCACATCTTGTCCTTGTTTGGTTGTAGGTGTGACTTACTACTTTGATGAGAAGGTATTAAACCTTGTTGGGGTCCGGATACCATATTGGATTCTTAGCATGGAAAGATACGCTACCGTGAATTAGTTTACCATCTCCTGTCCTTGTTTGGTTGGGGGGATGGTATGCTCGTTCAGTAGGTGCGTATTGGACCATGTTATAATTCGATTGACTTATTTATTTGAGCAATATTTATTCAGTTTATATGGCATGATATTATGTGTCTTGTTACTTCCCTCTGAGGACCTGGTTATCTCTCCACGTGTGTGCTATTGTCTTTCGCAGGTGTTTTCGCTCTCGCCATTTCTTCGAGGATGATTGCACTTGGATTGTCATCGCTTTGCTCGCCAAATTAATAACTTTTCTTATGTTTTTTCCTTTACTTGTTGGTAGTGGATTTGTCTCCGCCAAACATATTGTATCAAGAGAATTCATTATCTTTATATGATATCTTTTATTCATTTATTTTGCGTGGATGAGATTAGTTATGGTTCTACTGCATTTTACAGCTTATGTATCCATACGAGGCCTATGTACTTCGTATGAATACAGCTGGCATGTCTACGTTCCTAGTCCTACGTATTTTGGGACTGGGGCGTTACATGTTTTTGTGGTGGCCTATGCAGGTCAAGATAATTTTTTTGGTTACTTTACCGTACCAAACAAGCCTGCGAATAGGATTAGAAGTCTAGGATCTCATTCACATACTTGACCTTTTCACATCGATTGTATCTTGCTTGATTCCTTCAATCATTATTCTTATCATCCCTTCGTGCTTGCTAGAGATTGACCCTACTAGTTAGATATCCCAAACACCCTTAGCTTAATCTTTTAAGTTGGGTAGAATACCCCACGACCTGACACACCCTTGACCATTAAGGAGAATACAATAGGATTATCTAGACCGTAGAGACTAGAGGAAGTTAACCCGTTTGGTCAACCAAGCCTTGGTCGATAAACCATAGAATGATAAACAAGACTTAGATCCTTATGACTCTTAGACCATTCATATTTGTTTTTATTCATCTATTATCGTGCCTATATTTTTACTATCTAGACTAATGATGCTAATGTAGCCTAGTTTTTGCAAGCTTAGCCTTTTACCAAGCTTGTTCGTGACATATATGTTAATGGAGGTACCCCACTAACATATTGTCTATCAGAACCGGTGCATGATGGTCTGATCAACCAAGTGCACTTTGGTTCGCTTTTATTTACCGTTCTACGTGGATAGGGACATAGCTAAACTTGTCCTTTAGAGTCCCATCCGCGACTGCCTTGACAATTCCTTTGAAATTATTCGATCGTCTTTGAATCACGTATTCGTATTCGATAACGCCTCCTTCGAACTCTATATTGCTTCGCCCTCACCTATTTAAGGAGGACGAAGGTGTCATACTAGAACTTTCTCTAACCTTCCCATCGGCTATGACCATTCTCACTCGATGTTGCTATATCTTCATCTTAAACTACTCGGCCCTATCAAGACCCTCTAATCACTTAATTTAAGTAAATCTTTTTCGTTCTATTAATCGTGACTCTCATTCATTACCCGTGACCATACCGTATTATTTTTCTATGATCTAGATCGTGATTTCTTACGACATGATTTTGTTATCGATTGTTCCCCATCGATACCCCCTTGTGTCTTCCCACCCCCTACTAAATTCTTAATTTCGAGGACGAAATTCTTTTAAGTTGGGTAGGATGTAAAACCCCTAAATTTCTACTATTTTTTTCTATTTTATTTAAATTTTGGTACTGATTTAAAATTTTGTATTGTACGTCGCGTAGTCGTATTTTACGTCGCGCACGAAATTTTATTTTTCGTAATTGCTCGACGAGTGCGAATATGTGCGAGCGTACATATTTTTATGAAAAAACATTTTTCTTATTTTTTATATTTTCAAAATATATATAATAAGTATTTTAGTTATCGTTCCAAAATTCTAAATTTGTTATTTTATTTATAAAGCCTTTTATTTACATAGTTATAATAATAAATAATTTTTTTTCTATAAAATGGTATATTACAAAAGTATATTAATGTAAATATCATTTGGACATACATATATAATTAGTAAATATTTCTTGACTTTAATTGTAAATAATAATGTATTTTCAAAATTATTATATTAGTATTTTTGGAAAATATATTTCAAAATTATTATGGCGATTTAAATTTTGATTTGAATTTATGGATTTATTTAAATAGTTAAATATTTAAAATTTGATTCATCCCATTTGATTTTTTAAAACTAAAAATTTAATTTGATTTAAATTGAATATGGATTTGGGTTTAAATTGTTTTAAATTAAATTACGAATATTCTATTTTTGGGTTTAAACTATTCTAATCCTATCCAAATGGGAATTCCCACGTCCTATAAATAGGCAGGTACTCCTCCAATATTTTTCTCCACAAATTCCTCCACAAAATTTCCACAAAGTGTATGTGCCTCGTGTCAGTGTTCCAACCATGCTCGTGTCAGCCGTGACGGCCTCGGGTCCGACCCCGGGTGTCTATCCAATAGGTTATTCTTTTTACATATACAATATCAATTCTCATCTAACCACCCTAGACACAAATCCAGTATTCCTCCGCCGTGTCCGACACCCCGGACACAACAACCACCTAAACCCTAATCCTATTCTAATGGCCAGCCCCCGACTCCTGCCACCGTCGTCAATACCACACCCGACTCCTCCGTCCGATCCCAGACCAGTCCGACCTCTTCCTGCCACCGTCCCAGCAAGGACAACCCCCTTTCCCTCGCACCGACAACAACTCTCCTGGCAACACCCTCGACAGACCCGACCACCCACGACACCACCACCATCGCCCACAACATCACCACCACTATCATCACAACCACGCCACCGCCGATCACCATCGCCGCCACTCCGGCGTCCCCGCCACCACAGCCTCCAAGAAACCCGACCATCTCAAAAAAAAAAAACCAACAACCCACACACCCCCTCACCTGACCGCCGCGCCGGAGCGCAGCGCCTCCCCCGCGTCTAGCCACCAACCTCCGTCCTGGCCCTCCGCCACTTTAACGGAAACCCCTGCCGCGCTCCGCCGGCGAGCCGCGTGACCCAACCACCCTCCGCCTCTCTCCGACTTCCCTCACGATCTTCTCCAGCTAACCCTCCGCCGCGACGAGCCCAGTCGGCGACTCCGAGCTGTTGGAGTTTTAATTTTTCCTTTAGAAAATTTAGTCCCACATCGGAAAAAACAAAGAGGTTGTATCTCTATATATTAGCTTTGCTATTATTGGAGATGCACATGTGGTGTGGATGTGCACATGGGTTTGCCATGTGGGGTTATTTTTCTAACGGGAAAAAGGCTTAAATCAACAATTAAAGTATTCATGTTTTTTGCTCTTGGGAAATTTATTTCCATGGGAGCTAAGCCCCGTAGGGGCTTAGCGACTCGGACTCGGACTCGGGCTCATGGGCTCATGAGGCGCAATGTGGCATTTTGTTGGCGTACTTTGCACTTAGCACGTCAGCATCGTCGCTAGGCGCATAGTGCGCTTTAGTTGCGCTCGTTGCGCGAGCCACTTGCGCTGCCACGTTGTGCTGCTCAGTTGCGCAAGCCCAGTTGTGCAAGCCCACTTGCGCTGCCCAGGTGCGCGCCCAGGTTGCGCTCAGGTTGCGCTGGGTTGCACTGGGTTGTGCTGGGTTGTACGGGTTGCTCGGGTTGCTCGGGTTGCACGGGCGCGCTGGTTGCGCTGCGTACCCCGTGTGCGCAGTGCGTGTAGTGCGCACAGTGTGTGCAGTTCGGTGCGTGCTCTGTCGAGCAGAGTGCAAGGAGCACAGGGTACGCGCAGTTGGCAGTAGAACGTGCGTTTGCATGTTCTGGACGGTTGCTACATATTCGGGGTGGTTTTTACCACGTCTCTAAATTTATGGTAACCGAACAGTTGCTGCAGGGCCTATATAAGGCATCCTCTCTCTCTCAAGGTGAATTACAGAATAGAAAGAGAAGCCACCACAGGAAGTTTACGAGTGTTTTTTAGCACTAGTAAACAGAGTATTCACAAGTGTTCTTTAACACAGTTCTGATCTTCCAGTAGCCTTCGAGAGAGAGAGAGGAAAGGCGCCGCACCAGCGTTGCTTTTGCACGGGAGTTCGTGTCCGTCCGAGGAGTCAGAAGAGCAGGAGTGTTCCAAGTTCTCTGACGAACTTGCTGGTTCCTGGAATCTGTTCGTGTAGGACGAATAAAGCTTTGAGCAACGGTGATCATTCACCCCAGCAGGCCATCTTCCATCTTTCGTCAGTCACCTTCTTCGTTGCTGCCAGTAATTCTGATTGTAACTTCTTTTTAGAAGTACTACGATCGATTGCTGTTGATTACGAAATCTTTTTAGATTCTCGTAATTCAGAATCACCTTCTTTGAAGTGTTGATTTGAAACATTGTTTTTACAATTGTTTCATATTCTCAAGTTTTCTATCGAAAAATTGTGCCCCGGCAATAACAAACTCGAAGGTTTATTGCTACGATAGAAAACTTTAATGCTTCACTCCTCAACACTGACTTCTGTAAGTTAGAAAAGTTTGATGGAGAGCATTATCAAGTCTGGAAGAGGAAGGTTTATCTCACTCTTCAACTCAGAGACGTTGATCACGTGCTGCTTGAAGAGGAACCTACTGTTCCAGATACTGGGTCTGCTGCCGCAATCACTGCGGCTTACTAAACTTTAGGCCAAGTAGAGAAGGAAGAATAGCATTTGCAGGTTGCTTATCCTGAATGCTATGGAGGATTCCCTAGCAGAATCCTACAGTAAGAAACCAATTGCCAGAGACATATGGGAGTCTCTGAAAAAACTGTACGAAGAAGACAAAAATAGGAGCAAGATATTTGTGGTTGAAAAATATCACAAATGGCTCTTTGAGGATGAGACATCCATGTTGTCGCAGGTTAAAGAATTTCTGAAGCTGCGACAGAAGTTGGAAGACGAGGCGATGCCCCTCCCTGACAAGTTTGTTGTTGGAGGGATTGTCTCAAAGCTCCCCGCTGGGTGGAGTAAGTTCTATGCAAACATGCATAGGAAGAAGCTTGAGATCAGCCTTGAATATCTCTTGCAGGAAATCTATGTTGAGAACCAAATGCGGGCTCAACTGAAGGTGGACGCACTGTCCAAGCAATTGGCTAACGCCAATCAGGTTCATACCAAGGAACCAAGGGGAAAGCAGGCGGCTTCCCACAGCAAGAAGAAGGACCCTAACAATCTAAAAGTCAAGGGAACTTCTATCAAGAAAAAGAAGCCAAAGTCTCAAATGCCTTGCTTCAAGTGTGGCAAGAAGGGCCACTTTAAGAATGAGTGCAAAGCAAAGACCAAGCAATCAGAGCAAGGAGAGCCTAGTAAGGTATCTATGATCACTGATATTGCTGCTATGATTGCACAGGTTGATGCGGTAAGGACTGACTCTGACTTGTGGGTAGACACTGGAGCCTCCTGCCATGTCTGCTCCAGTAAGGAGTGGTTTACCACCTATACACCTACTTCTGAAGTGGTTATGATGGCGAACCATGCACAAGCTGAAGTGCTCGGGATCGGGACGGTGGTGTTGAAGCTGACTTCGGGGAAGTCTCTGAAGCTTCAAGGCGTGAAGCACGTACCTGCTATCACCAAGAACCTGATCTCAGGAGGCCTACTCTGTAAAGCAGGCCTCATGATGGACATCAATGCTGGCCAGATAGTGATGTCTATCAAGGGAACATATTTCGGGAAAGCTTTTCATACTGAAGGAATGTTCAAAGTTTAGCTTGTAAATCAGTCCAATGTAATTAATGTGATTAATGAAATCACTCCTTCTGCTTATACTCTTGAGTTGTGGCATAATAGGCTAGGACATGTTCATTGTAAACGAATAAACAGAATGTCTAGTCTAGGACTTATCTCCAAATATGGGGGAAAGGTAGAGAAATGTGAAGTTTGTGCTCAAACAAAGATCACAAGGAAACCCTTTCCTCAGGTTAATCGAAGTACAGATCTTCTGGAGTTAGCACACTCCGATATCTGTGACTTCAAACAGTTCTCTACAAATACCGGGATGAAGTATTTTATAACCTTCATCGATGACTTCTCAAAGTATGCGTTCGTCTACTTGCTGAAGGCTAAAGACGAAGCATTCGAGAAGTTCAAGGAGTTCAGAGCCGAAGCTGAGCGGCAGACTGGACAACAACTCAAAAGAATAAGAAGTGATCGAGGTGGGTAGTACAGGTCTCATGAATTCGCATTATTCTACAAAGAACATGGAATTATCAATGAGACTACGGCTCCGTACTATCCTCAATCAAATGGAGTAGCAGAGAGGAAGAACAGAACGTTAACAAAAATTATTAACTCAATATTGTTGACTGCTGGTCTTCCTAAGTACTACTGGGGAGAAGCTGCATTGACGACCACTTTTATTCTAAATAGAGTACCTCATGCAACTCCAGACGTTACTCCTCATGAACTCTGGTTCAAGGTCAGACCTAACTTGAATGTCATTCGAGTGTGGGGGTGTCTGGCATATGTCAAGCTTCCAGATTTGAAGATTCAGAAGCTTGGGACAAGGACTACTAAGACGATCTTCTTGGGGTATGCCAAGAAGAGTGATGCTCAGAGATTTCTTGATATTGAGTCAAATCATATCATTGAATCTCGCAACGCAGAATATTTTGAAGACAAATTTGCAAGGTACAAGAATATTGTTCTTACGGATGTACCCGAGAACAATGAGGGTGCGCAGGAAACTGATGTCTTCAATGAAGATGTGGTCAAAGAAGATGTTGTTTTTGAAACAACGGCTGAACCAGATCTCGCTGAGCCGTCAACGAAGCAAGTGAGGAGGCCGAAGGACTTCGAAAGTGACTTTATCACCTATCAAGTGGAAGTAGATCCGCTTACCTATGATGAGGCGATGAATACCAGAGACGCGGTTTTCTGGAAGGAGGCGATTGACAATGAGTTTGATTCTATCACCTCAAATAACACTTGGGTGTTGGTTGATCTTCCTGAAGGAGCGAAACCCATCGGATGCAAATGGATCTTCAAGAAGAAGATGAAAGCAGACAGAACTATTGACAAGTTCTAGGCTAGGTTGGTAGCCAAGGGGTTTTCTCAAAAGCAGGGGATTGACTATTTTGACACGTATGCTCCAGTAGCCCGGATGACCACCATCAGAATGTTGATTGCTCTCGCAGCAATACATAAGATGGTGATACATCAGATGGATGTGAAAATAGCTTTCCTAAATGACGAGCTGACCGAAAAGATTTACAAGCAACAGCCAGAGGGATTTGTCATCAGGGGTCTTGAAGACAAAGTCTGCAAGTTGGTAAAATCTTTGTACGGTCTTAAACAGGCTCCCAAGATGTGGCATAAGAAATTTGACAAAGTTATAAGGTCAAATGGCTACATGGTCAGCGATACGGACAAGTGTGTTTATACGAAGTTTGATGATAGAAGAGGTGTGATCGTTTGTCTGTACATGAACGACATGCTTATCCTAGGTACAGATATTAGCTGTGTCACGGAGATAAAGAAATTCATCTCAAGCAAGTTCAGTATGAAGGACTTGGGGGAAGCTGATGTGATCTTAGGGATCAAGATCATCCAGACAGACACTGGACTAGTGTTGTCACAGTCTTATTATATTGAGAAAATGATCACTCGTTATGGGTATCGGGATCTTCCAGGGATCGATACGCCGTACAGGTGTGATCTGAAGCTGAAGCCTAATTCAGGGGAAAGCGTCACGCAGCTGGAGTATGCAAGCGTAATCGAAAGTTTGTTGTATGCTACTACTGCCACAAGCCTGACATAGCTTTTACCGTGGGAATGCTGAGTCGTTTCATGAGCAACCCAGGTGCTGAACACTGGAAAGCTGTGAAATGGGTTATGAGATATCTCAAGAAGACTCAGACATATGCACTGTACTACAGCGGAGATCCGTCGGTAGTGGAAGGCTTCAGTGATGCCAGCTGGTGCTCAGAGGTGGAGAGCGAGAGGTCCATAGGTGGATTCATTTTCACAATGGATGGAGCTGCTATATTGTGGAAGTCGAAGAAGCAGACTATGCTCTCGCGGTCATCCATGGAATCTGAGTTCTTTGTACTTGATATCACAGCCGAGGAAGCGGAATGGCTTCGGGAGCTCATGTATGATCTTCCAGTGGTTGGGGCACAAATACCGGCAATACCGATATACTACGACAACCAGGCAACTACGGCGATGGCATCAAATGACCTCTTCAAAGGGAAGAAGAGGACTGTGCGGTTGAAGCACAGGACAGTACACGATCTTATCAAGAGAGGTGTTATTGCAGTGATTGATGTTCGGAGTCAGGAGAACCTGGCGGATCCGTTCACCAAGGGCCTCAAGCGCCAGCTGGTCGATGACACAGCTTGTAAAATGGGCTTGAAGGCATTCTGATATTGTATTATTGTATTCCTACCATAAAGTTGTATGCTATTAGTTCAATGATTTATCTACTAGGCATCTAGCTTTTGGTTCTAGGGAGGACCACTAATCGGAAGAATATCAATATCAGGAATGGTAGGTACATGTTCTATTGGGCATGGAGAGGTTACGGACCTATAACCACTGTTGTCTACTATTGTTTTCTGCGAAAAATGGTTCCTGTGGGAAGGTTGGCTTAATTGCCTTAATGAGTTCTCAGCCAAAGTGAATGCCTGGTGTACTTTACAGGAAGCACGGTAGAGCAGCACTACAAGTAGTAAAACTCCATGCTACAGTGGGGTGACTCCACAATGAGGTTCCTATATGTGGGGTGCTGCCCAGGAATAGGATAAACCCTCGGCTTTGCAGGTCAAGTCACAGCGGCGTAGCACCGCAAATAGGCAGTTAGCCTAATACTGTATGTTAAATATAAAGAAGGGTGTAGTCAGCACTACAAAGAGGAGGAGTTCCTCATGTTACAGTGGCACGACACCACGATGAGGTACCCGGTTAGGGATAAAGCCTCGGCTTTGTAAGCCAAGTCGTTGCGGCGTAACACCGCAAGGGAGCCTAAGGCTTCATGCTGGGTAGTTTGGCACTACAAAGAGGCGGTTGCCTTATGCTACAGTAGTATGACACTACGATAAGGTTTCCGGTACGGGGTAAGGCCTCGGCTTTAAGCCATGTCATGGCGGCGTAGCACCGCAAGGGAAGCGCAAAGCGTTTCATGCCATGTCTCTTTATAATGAACTCACCTATAGTGTATGGACAAAGAGATATCAGGCCGTCTCTTGAGGGTAAACTTGTTGACGCCCAAAATTATACACTGAAACCAGGCTGGCACAGGGCCTTTAATGTGTATCCAAAAGCACATGTAACTACATTATGTGAGTGGAAAGAATTTCAGCTATGGTGCAGAATTCAAGGCTTAGTCCATTCTTGTATTATAGTATGATGTTTAATCCATGCGGGAAGATTCAAGTCTTCAGCGACAACTCTCCTAATGCATGATGGACAGTTACTGTGGGGAACACTTATACCCATATATAGTGATATGTGGGGGATTGTTGGAGTTTTAGTTTTTCCTTTAGAAAATTTAGTCCCACATCGAAAAAAACAAAGAGGTTGTATCTCTATATATTAGCTTTGCTATTATTAGAGATGCACATGTGGTGTGGAGGTGCACATGGGTTTGCCATGTGGGGTTATTTTTCTAATAGGAAAAAGGCTTAAATCAACAATTAAAGCATTCATGTTTTTTGCTCTTGGGAAACTTATTTCCATGGGAGCTAAGCCCCGTAGGGGCTTAGCGACTCGGACTCAGACTCAGACTCGGGTTCATGGGCTCATGAGGCGTAATGTGGCATTTTGTTGGCACACTTTGCACTTAGCACGTCAGTATCGTCGCTAGGCGCATAGTACACTTTAGTTGCGCTCGTTACGCGAGCCACTTGCGCTTCCATGTTGCACTGCTCAGTTGCGCAAGCCTAGTTGCGCAAGCCTAGTTGTGCTACCTAGGTGCGCGCCCAGGTTGCGCTCAGGTTGCGCTGGGTTGCGCTGGGTTGTGCTGGGTTACGCGGGTTGCTCGGATTGCTCGGGTTACGCGGGCGCGCTAGTTGCGCTGCGTACACCGTGTACGTAGTACGTACAGTACGCACAGTGTACGCAGTTCATTGTGCGCTCTGTTGCGCAGAGTGTAAGGAGCGCAGGGTGCACGCAGTTGGCAGCAGAATGTGCGTTTGCATGTTCTGGGCGGTTGCCACATGTTCGGGGTAGTTTTTACCACGTCCCTAACTTTGTGGCAACCGAACAGTTGCTACAGGGCCTATATAAGGCATCCTCTCTCTCTTAAGGTAAATTACAGAATAGAAAAAGAAGCCACCACAGGAAGTTTACAAGTATTTTTTAGCACAAGTAAATAGAGTATTCAGAAGTGTTCTTTAACACAGTTCTGATCTTCCAGTAGCCTTCGAGAGAGAGAGGAAAGGCGCCGCACCAGCATTGCTTTTGCACGGGAGTTCGTGTCCGTCCGAGGAGTCAGAAGAGCAGGAGTGTTCCAAGTTCTCCGACGAACTTGCTGGTTCCTGGAAGCTGTTCGTGTTGGACGAATAAAGCTTTGAGCGACGGTGATCATTCACCCCAGCTGGCCATCTTCCGTCTTTCGCCAGTCACCTTCTTCGTTGCTGCCAGTAATTCTGATTGTAACTTCTTTTTAGAAGTACTACGATCGATTGTTGTTGATTACGAAATCTTTTTAGATTCTCGTAATTCAGAATCACCTTCTTTGAAGTGTTGATTTGAAACATTGTCTTCACAATTGTTTCATATTCTCAAGTTTTCCATCGAAAAATTGTGCCCCGGCAATAACACGAGCTCCCCGCTCCCTCCACACTCTACTCCTCTCACTCCACCTCCTTTCTTCCTCTTCCCCTTCCTATCGTTTTCTCTCTCCCCCCTTTCCATACTTTATTCGTCTGCAGTAAAAAAAATTTATGGGGTTCTGTGTTTTTTTGAGGGAATGGGGTTCTGTGTTTTTTTGAGGGAATGGGGTTCTGTGTCTATTTTTGTTGAAGTTTGTGTGTGTTTCATTTTCTTTATTTTTATTTTATTAACTATTGCATCAGGTATTACTATTACTATTATTATTATTAATAATATTCTGTTTAATTATTATTATCATATTATTATTAGTATTAGATAATGGTTTATTTTATTGATTATTAGTATAAACAGTTTAAGACTAGTAAACTATGATTTGTGTTTTTTTTAGAATAGTTATTATTATTTTTAGTATTTTAAAACTATATGTGTATCATGGATATTTTTATGATTTAAAATAATGTAATTACTAAATAAAATATATAGGCTAAATATTTTCCAAATTTTATATGATTAAAATGTTGGCTCTTCCATATGTTTATTTCTGGTTTAAAAGTCCTGAAATTTCTAGTATTATTTTAAAATATTTTTCTAATAGAATAGTTTTCATCAAATATCATATTTTGACAAACTTAAAAAGTTTTTACAAATTAATTCTTATGTTTTTAATTATTCATCTAAAACAAAAACTATTTTTACTAATACATATTTTTCAAGGATTATATATTGTTTTCTAAAATCATATATATATTATTTATCTAATTTCCTTCGAATATCCTCTTGTCCATGACGCAACCCATCTTCCTATTTCCTTACCAATTCTATACTACCATATGTCAACCCTAGCCAATTTGACCGTTGTGGACTCGATAGAACTATCCGTGCCACCAACAGAGGTCTCCTTGTGTAGTTGTTACATCGAAGTCGCAGTTCATACCACAGTGATTATTGCAGCACACCAGGCGTACTACCAGGTAAGACACCTTGCAATTTATTATTTATTTATTCTAGCTCGTATTTTATGCATTATTTATTTTCTTTATGCAAAATAAACTGTGATACATGGCATAACCTGTTAGAACTTACTGTTCATTTATATTCTGCTATGTATTATTTTTTTTCCACATTAAACCTAGATTTAAGGGACCACCTTTGTATGTTGCATTCATGGCCTTGACACGTTGTACCACGAAGTTGTGTGTCACATGTAGAACACGGAAGTGCGTGATTGGCTGGCCACCAGTACGTACAAGCCGTGCGATAGGAATAACCGCTAATAGAGGTTGCATGCTAGTTTGACTTAGCGGTTATAGAGGTTATTATTGTGGATACAACATAGTAGGCATTGGGCGGGGAGGACAATTCCTTAGCGTATGGGCTTCGATGCACTTTTCCTTGTGACCCGGACTCTCCGCTAGAGATACGGGGTTGATGACCCATGATTACTGACGGCCACTGACGATTCTACGGAACGTCATGCTCTTACTGATGGGGCCTCTGGTGCCCAAGGGGAACTACGCCGATCCTATTTAGCCAAGGCTCATGCGTAGGAAGGATTGTTCTTAACTACATTTCACTTAGATTGGTTAGCACCTTTATCCGTTAGGTACGAGTACTTTTGGTTTGAGTACTTGTATCTGACTGTGGCTTGGAATAATAACTTGTCGCGGAATAGTTCATCACATCTTGTCCTTGTTTGGTTGTAGGTGTGACTGACTACTTTGATGAGAAGGTATTGAACCTTATTGGGGTCCGGATACCATATTGGATTCTTAGCATGGAAAGATACGCCACCATGAATTAGTTTACCATCTCCTGTCCTTGTTTGGTTGGGGGGATGGTACGCTCGTTTAGTAGGTGCGTATTGGACCATGTTATAATTCGATTGACTTATTTATTTGAGCAATATTTATTCAGTTTATATGGCATGATATTATGTGTCTTGTTACGTCCCTCTGAGGACCTGGTTATCCCTCTAGGTGTGTGCTATTGTCTTTCGCAGGTGTTCTCGCTCTAGCCATTTCTTCGAGGATGATTGCACTTGGATCGTCTTCGCTTCGCTCGCCAATTTCATATCTTTTCTTATGTATTTTTCCTTTACTTGTTGGTAGTAGATTTGTCTCTGTCTAACATATTGTATCAAGACAAGTCATTATCTTTATATGATGTCTTTTATTCATTTAGTTTGCGTGGATGAGATTAGTTATGGTTCTACTGCATTTTACAGCTTATGTATCCATACAATGCCTATGTACTTCGTATGAATACAGCTGGCATGTCTACGTTCCTAGTCCTACGTATTTTGGGACTGGGCGTTACATGTTTTTGTGGTGGCCCATACAGGTCAAGATAAATTGTTTGGTTACTTTACCGTACCAAACAAGCCTGCGAATAGGATTAGAAGTCTAGGATCTCATCCACATACTTGACCTTTTCACATCGATTGCATCTTGCTTGATTCCTTCAATCATTATTCTTATCTTTCCTTCGTGCTTGCTAGAGATTGACCCTACTAGTTAGATGTCCCAAACACCCTTAGCTTAATCTTTTAAGTTGGGTAGAATACCCCACGACCTGACACACCCTTGACCATTAAGGAGAATACAATAGGATTATCTAGATCGTAGAGACTAGAGGAAGTTAACCCGTTTGGTCAACCAAGCCTTGGTCAATAAACCATAGAATGATAAACAAGACTTTGATCCTTATGACTCTTAGACCATTCATATTTGTTTTTATTCATCTATTATCGTGCCTATATTTTTACTATCAAGACTAATGATGCTAAGGTAGCCTAGTTTTTGCAAGCTTAGCCTTTTACCAAGCTTGTTCGTGACATATATGTTAATGGAGGTACCCCACTAACATATTATCTATCAGAACCGGTGCATAATGGTCTGATCAACCAAGTGCACTTTGGTTCGCTTTTATTTACCGTTCTACTTGGATAGGGACATAGCTAAACTTGTCCTTTAGAGTCCCATCCGCTACTGCCTTGGCAATTCCTTTGAAATTATTCGATCGTCTTTGAATCACGTATTCGTATTCGATAACGCCTCATTCAAACTCTATATTGCTTCGCCCTCACCTATTTAAGGAGGATGAAGGCGTCATACTAGAACTTCCTCTAACCTTCCCATCGGCTATGACCATTCTCACTCGATGTTGCTATATCTTCATCTCAAACTACTCGGCCCTATCAAGACCCTCTAATCACATAATTTAAGTGAATCTTTTTCGTTCTATTAATCGTGACCCTCATTCATTACCCGTGACCATACCGTATTATTTTTCTATTATCTAGATCGTGATTTCTTACGGCATGATTTTGTTATCGATTGTTCCCCATCGATACACCCTTGTGTCTTCTCACCCCTACTAAATTCTTAATTTCGAGGACGAAATTCTTTTAAGTTGGGTAGGATGTAAAACCCCTAAATTTCTACTAATTTTTTCTATTTTATTTCAATTTCGGTACTGATTTAAAATTTTGTATTGTACGTCGCGTAGCCGTATTTTACGTCGTGCACGAAATTTTATTTTTCGTAATTGCTCAACGACTACAAATATGTGCGAGCGTACATATTTTTAGGAAAAACATTTTTCTTATTTTTTTATAGTTTTAAAATATATATAATAAGTATTTTAGTTATCGTTCCAAAATTCTAAATTTGTTATTTTATTTATAAAGCCTTTTATTTACATAGTTATAATAATAAATAATTTTTTTCTATAAAATGGTATATTAGAAAAGTATATTTATGTAAATATCATTTGGACATACATATATAATTAGTAAATATTTCTTGAGTTTAATTGTAAATAATAATGTATTTTAGAAATTATTATATTAGTATTTTTGGAAAATATATTTCGGAATTATTATGGCGATTTAAATTTTGATTTGAATTTATGGATTTATTTAAATAGTTAAATATTTGAAATTTGATTCATCCCATTTGATTTTTTAAAACTAAAAATTTAATTTGATTTAAATTGAATATGGATTTGGGTTTAAATTGATTTAAATTAAATTACGAATATTCTATTTTTGGGTTTAAACTATTCTAATCTTAACCAAATGGGAATTCCCACGTCCTATAAATAGGCAGGTACTCCTCCATTATTTTTCTCCACAAATTCCTCCACAAAATTTCTACAAAGTGTACGTGCCTCGTGTCAGAGTTCCAACCATCCTCGTATCAGCCTTGACAGCCTCGGGTCCGACCCCGGATGTCTATCCAATAGGTTATTCTTTTTACATATACAATATCAATTCTCGTCCAACCACCCTAGACACAAATCCAGTATTCCTCCGCAGTGTCCGACACCCCGGACACAACAACCAAATAATCCCTAATCATATTCTGATGGCCAGCCCCCGACTCCTGCCACCGTCGTCAACACCACACCCGACTCCTCCGTCCGATCCCAGACCAGTCCGACCTCTTCCTGCCACCGTCCCAGCAAGGACAACTCCCTTTTCCTCGCACCGACCACAACTCTCCTGGCACCACCCTCGACAGACCCGACCACTCACGACTCCACCACCATTGCCCACAACATCACCACTACTATCATCACAACCACGCCACCGCCGATCACCATCGTCGCCACTCCGGCGTCCCCGCCACCACAGCCTCTAAGAAACTCGACCATCTCAAAAAAAAAAAGAACAACCAACAACCCACACACCCCCTCACCTGACCGCCGTGCCAGAGCGCAGCGCCTCCCCCGCGTCTAGCCACCGACCTCCTTCCTGGCCCTCCGCCGCTTGACCGGAAACCCCTTCCATGCTCCGCCGGCGAGCTGCGTGACCCAACCACCCTCCGCCTCTCTCCGACTTCCCTCACGATCTCCCCCAACTAACCCTCCGCCGCGACGAGCCCAGTCGGCGACTCCGAGCTCCCCGCTCCCTCCGCGCTCCTCTCACTTTGCCTCCTTTCTTCCTCTTCCCCTTCCTTTCGTTTTCTCTCTCCCCCCTTTCCATACTTTATTCGTCTGCAGTAAAATTTTTGTATGGGGTTCTGTGTTTTTTTGAAGGAATGGGGTTCTCTGTTTTTTTGTTGTTGTTGAAGTTTGTGTGTGTTTCATTTTCTTTATTTTTATTTTATTAACTATTGCATCAGGTATTACTATTACTATTATTATTATTATTACTGTTATTATTTTTAATAATATTCTGTTTAATTATTATTATCATATTATTATTAGTATTAGATAATGGTTTATTTTATTGATTATTAGTATAAACAGTTTAAGACTAGTAAACTATGATTTGTGCTTTTTTTAGAATAGTTATTATTATTTTTAGTATTTTAAAACTATATGTGTATCATGGATATTTTTATGATTTAAAATAATGTAATTACTAAATAAAATATATAGGCTAAATATTTTCCAAATTTTATATGATTAAAATGTTGGCTCTTCTATATATTTATTTCTGGTCTAGAAGTCCTGAAATTTCTAGTATTATTTTAAAATATTTTTCTAATAGAATAGTTTTCATCAAATATCATATTTTGACAAACTTAAAATTTTTTTTGCAAATTAATTCTTATGTTTTTAATTATTTATCTAAAACAAAAACTATTTTTACTAATACATATTTTTCAAGGATTATAATTTTTTTTCTAAAATCGTATATATATTATTTATCTAATTTCCTTCGAATATCCTCTTGTCCATAACGCAACCCATCTTCCTATTTCCTTACAAATTCTATACTACCATATGTCAACCCTAGCCAATTTGACCGTTCTGGACTCGATGGAACTATCCGTGCCACCAACAGAGGTCCCCTTGTGTAGTTGTTACATCAAAGTCGCAGTTCATGCCACAGTGATCATTGCAGCACACCAGGCATACTACCAGGCAAGACACCTTGCCATTTGTTGTTTATTTATTCTAGCTCATATTTCATGTATTATTTATTTTCTTTATGCAAAATAAACTGTGACACATGGCATAACCTGTTAGAACTTACTATTCATTTATATTCTGCTATGTATTATTTTTCTTACATATTAAACCTAGATTTATGGGACCACCTTTGTGTGTTGCATTCATGGCCTTGACACGTTGTACCACGAAGTTGTGTGTCGCATGTAGAACAAGGAAGTGCATGATTGGCTGGCGACCAGTACGTACAAGCCGTGCGATAGGAATAACCGCTAATAGAGGTTGCATGCTAGTTTGACTTAGCGGTTATAGAGGTTATTGTTGTGGATACAACATAGTAGGCATTGGGCGGGGAGGACAATTCCATAGCGTATGGGCTTCGATGCACTTTCCCTTGTGACCCGGACTCTCCGCTGGAGATACTGGGTTGATGACCCATGATTACTGACGGCCACTAACGATTCTGCGGAACGTCATGCTCTTACTGATGGGGCCTCTGGTGCTCAAGGGGGACTACGCCGATCCTATTTAGCCAGGGCCCATGCGTAGGAAGGATTGTTCTTAACTACATTTCACTTAGATTGGTTAGGCACCTTTATCCGTTAGGTACGAGTACTTTTGGTTTGAGTACTTGTATCTGACCGTGGCTTGGAAAAATAACTTGTCGCAGAATAGTTCGTCACATCTTGTCCTTGTTTGGTTGTAGGTGTGACTTACTACTTTGATGAGAAGGTATTCAACCTTGTTGGGGTCCGGATACCATATTAGATTCTTAGCATGGAAAGATACGCCACCGTGAATTAGTTTACCATCTCCTGTCCTTGTTTGGTTGGGGGGATGGTACGCTCGTTCAGTAGGTGCATATTGGACCATGTTATAATTCGATTGACTTATTTATTTGAGCAATATTTATTCAGTTTATATAGCATGATATTATGTGTCTTGTTACGTCCCTCTGAGGACCTAGTTATCTCTCTAGGTGTGTGCTATTGTCTTTCGCAGGTGTTCTCGCTCTAGCCATTTCTTCGAGGATAATTGCAATTGGATCGTCTTCGCTTCGCTCGCCAAATTCATATCTTTTCTTATGTATTTTTCCTTTACTTGTTGGTAGTGGATTTGTCTCCGCCTAACATATTGTATCAAGATAATTCATTATCTTTATATAATGTCTTTTATTCATTTATTTTGCGTGGATGAGATTAGTTATGGTTCTATTGAATTTTACTGCTTATGTATCCATACGAGGCCTATGTACTTCGTATGAATACAGCTGGCACGTCTACATTCCTAGTCTAACGTATTTTGGGACTGGGGCGTTACATGTTTTTGTGGTGGCCCATGCAGGTCAAGATAAATTGTTTTGTTACTTTACCGTACCAAACAAGCCTGCGAATAGGATTAGAAATCTAGGATCTCATCCACATACTTAACCTTTTCACATCGATTGCATCTTGCTTGATTCCTTCAATCATTATTCTTATCTTCCCTTCGTGCTTGCTAGAGATTGACCCTACTAGTTAGATGTCCCAAACACCCTTAGCTTAATATTTTAAGTTGGGTAGAATACCCCACGACCTGACATACCCTTGACCATTAAGGAGAATACAATAGGATTATCTAGACCGTATAGACTAGAGGAAGTTAACCCGTTTGGTCAACCAAGCCTTGGTCAATAAACCATAGAATGATAAACAAGACTTAGATCCTTATGACTCTTAGACCATTCATATTTGTTTTTATTCATCAATTATCATGCCTATATTTTAACTATCTAGACTAATGATGCTAATGTAGCCTAGTTTTTGCAAGCTTAGCCTTTTACCAAGCTTGTTCGTGACATATATGTTAATGGAGGTACCCCACTAACATATTGTCTATCAGAACTGGTGCATGATGGTCTGATCAACCAAGTGCACTTTGGTTCGCTTTTATTTACCGTTCTACGTGGATAGGGACATAGCTAAACTTGTCCTTTAGAGTCCCATCCGCGACTGCCTTGACAATTCCTTTGAAATTATTCGATCGTCTTTGAATCACGTATTCGTATTCGATAACGCCTCCTTCGAACTCTATATTGCTTCGCCCTCGCCTAATTAAGGAGGACGAAGGCGTTATACTAGAACTTCCTCTAACCTTCCCATCGGCTATGACCATTCTCACTCGATGTTGCTATATCCTCATCTCAAACTACTCGGCCCTATCAAGACCCTCTAATCACTTAATTTAAGTGAATCATTTTTGTTCTATTAATCGTGACCCTCATTCATTACCCGTGACCATACCGTATTATTTTTCTATGATCTAGATCGTGATTTCTTACGGCATGATTTTGTTATCGATTGTTTCCCATCGATACCCCCTTATGTCTTCTCACCCCCTACTAAATTCTTAATTTCGAGGACAAAATTCTTTTAAGTTGGATAGGGTGTAAAATCCCTAAATTTCTACTATTTTTTTTCTATTTTATTTAAATTTTGGTACTGAACGTAGAAAGACCTGTGTACAGACAAGGAAAAGAGTTTCTGGGAAAGTGTGACGATGGAGATTGAGCATTACAGCGGCTCCTTTACTCTGCTGATGATCTGACGACGGTTTGAACTTGCTCTGACTTTCTGATGCCTTTGATAGAACTCTAGGATTGTCGATCAAGAGGATGCCTGGAGCTGGAGATTTGATATTCAATGGTCTGCCCCATTGTTGAAGGAAAATTCCTTTTATTTATTGGGGAAGAGAGCACGTATATGATGTACATTAGAGTTTTGAGATATGATGGAATATGTCGTCATTGTACGGTATGGGCTTCTGCGGTGCTGACATGTGGCAGACATTGAGATTCTTCTCAATCGAGATCTCTGGTGGTTTATCAAAATAACAGAAGGAGGAGACACGTGGCGTGTGCCAATTTGTTTGTTTGGATGCAGCCAAGTAAATCTTAGGATTTTATCTCAGATTTGGATTCTGATTGATCCTTATCTAAGATTTAAATCAATTTGATAAGATATCAATCATGATTAACCCTAATCCTATCTTTGGGAGAGTCAGTTTAAGCAAATCAACTGGGTGGAACCATGCTTCATGCTCCTCTGGCAAGATCTGAGTACTGTTGCGCTTTTAGGGCGATGAGTTGACCGTTCTTCTGGAGACAACGGAGCCTCTATGCTTTCAGGAAACGAGTAGACTATGCTTCGATGATGATGGTGCCTCTGTACATATGAGCGAGGAGCAGGCTGTGTTTCGAGCGACAAAGTCACTGTGCTTTATGGCGACGAGTAGGCTTATGCTTCAGGTTGACGAGGTTACTATGTTTTTGAAGTGGCAGGCGGACTTGTGTTGGATCCAATAGTATCTCCCAAGTCTCTGACGAAAGGTAGTGGAGCTTCTGGGCCGGAACAGAGTGCTGTGCCATTGGAGTTGATGTGGTATGAAAACATCACCAGTCTACGCCTGAGGTTGGCGAAGAAATGTAGCTGCACTTCTGGATTGAAGACATTGGCTTTGAAGTCTTCTTTTAAAGAGCAATGAATGACCTCTCCTTAATGAACAACTCCCTCTTAATTACCACCATTACTTAGGAAATTTCAAGGGGTCCTAGGATAGTCTAGGACGTAGTAGAATGAACTTTATTTAATGAGGTTCATCGTGCTGAGTCATAGGTTCATCCCATTAATGTGGAAACTTTGAACGTCGGACATGTGGCCTGCATTTTCGACCACTCCCACCCTATATAAAGCAGGAGTTTCTTCTGAAGAGTCACGTATTCTTCTTCTTCTTCTTGTCCTTCGACACCATGCTGGATCCAGATATAGCTTCGTGTAGCAGTTGACCTTGCTTAAGTCGAATTTTGGTTGGGGATTCCTTCGTTCAAAGGGCTACGCCTTTATAGAAGAACTGTAGATAAGCATCGGAACATGCGGGAACGCTTCTCATGAAGAGTTCGAACATAGGCGACGCCTTGGAGGTCTTCAAGGTCCTGACGACCTAGCTTGTTGGTGGATGGCAACCCGGAGAGCCACAAGTTATGCTCTACCCTGCCCATTAGCGGCGACATACTTTTGTTAGGCTAGAAGAGCCTCAGAAGCTGATGCCCTTTTAAAAAAGGGCCTTCCTGCTGCGCTATGGCCTGAGCTTTTGGTGGGCCAATAGCTGCTTTCGGAAGTGCTGTGAGTCTAGAGGGGGGAGAAGTTGTGGTGAAGACTTTGATGGAGACTTTATTCATATCTTCTATCCACAGTATCGCTGTCCATGACGATCACACTATGAAGAGTAACCCCAACGTAGATCCGTAGGAGTTTTCAATTCGACACATGTAAGCACAAAGTCTTTTGTAACAGATCCTTGTAATTATGTCATTATGTAGTCTTTTATGTAATCGTGATGAGTCTGTAGCAAACTCTTGTAGCCATGATTAATGAAAAAGGACTTCTAAGCTTTTCATCTGTTTGTGACTTTTGTCTTTGCTGTTAGCGTGCTTGACCGCTTGCGCCTCTGTGCCTTGTATTATGCTGAGATTTTTTATGCTTGTACAAGACCCCCTTTAAAGTATGCCGAACGTGGGTCAAGCTTGGGGTACTTTGAACAGAAGCATGAACACGTCTCTACATAGGCGAAATGCCCATCACCTTTGTTGCCAGGCTAATGTCGTGCTTAAGCTTCAGCATTAAATGCCTTTGTGTATGTAACTACGAAGAGTCTGTAATAGGTCTTTGTAGCCACGTGCTTCTGTATTAGGACTTTTTTGTTTGTCTTCGTGGTTGTGTATTTTGTACAGAAGTAAGAATTCCTTTTAGAGTAGATAACTCTATTATGAACTGGATGTTTACTCAGAGTTAATATGGACATGTTAAACACAAAAAAATTTATAGAGACACTTTCCTTCCTCAGAGCTAATATAGACATGGCAAGGATAGACTCCACAGGGGTATAGAACGACTTAGAGGTAATATGGACGTGAAGGGTTCTATGAGTAACAACCGTGGGGGGTTGTTATGGAAGGGTTGCCTACTCAGAGGTAATATTGAAATGGCAAGCACCCTTTTCCAAAATAACAGTTCAGAGGTAATATGGACTTGAAATATTTTTTCTAGAGAACTATGAAAACTCAAGGCTATCATAGGAAAAGTGTGACTGCTTAGAGGTAATATGGACATGGTAGACACGGTATAGAATAACACTACGGAGGTGATATGTACGTGAAATGTTTTCTAGGTGGTCATGACAACATGGAGTCATCATAGGATAGGCGACTACTCAAAGGTAATATGGACATGGTAGGCACAATTTTGGGTATAGAGGAGCAATCCAGTGGTAATACAAACATGAAAGGTTTTTCGCTAGGGAAAGGTATAGAAGGGATGAATTCTTTCAAAGGAATTTACGAACACTTACTGAGATGTGGGATATTTGTACTGCGCACGGCCCCATTCCTATTGAAATCCCAGGCGTTGAGCCCAAGGTTCATCTCTGTGGTATTTCGAGTGCCTGGTCTTCGTCCTTGATTGGAGAGTTTACAAAGGCCATGTTAGTTGACAGTATCCTTTTGAGGACCTGGCTGGTACTGGTATGGGAGTCCCAGGTTGAGGAGTCAGAAGAGTGTGAGTTCATCAAGACTTCTGTCTCCGAGTTGGCGTCATATAACCCAACCTCCAGCGGGTACGCTGGTAATAGTTTTGGGCCTTTTCTTTTGGAGCTCTAATACATAAGGAAAGGTGTCAGCCTTTGCCATACTTCAGTAGTTTGTTGTTGTTCAGGTTGTAACCCATCTTCTGCATGAGGTGCTTAGCTTAGTAGCATAGAGGTATAGCTGCATCTTGTCGCTGTCGGATTCTTGATCTTCGGGAGATAGTCGCTGAGGATGCTCCACTCGACCAAAGATGATGGGTTCGTCTTCTTTCCTCCTTGCTGGAACAAAGAAGTAGTCATTACAGAGGGGACAACTTGGCTCGTGTGGTTGGCGGTTGTCACTTGCATAAAGAGTTGTCTAGGAAGTATCTAGTGTTCCAATATGCACAAGAGTAATTCGAAGAAAACTTTCTATTAATAAAATAAGAGATTTTATCCCGGGGGATTACATCATCAAAAGAGTGCACTTTCATGTTGCCACAGATGTTGTCTCCTAGCTCCTCATCGGTGAGGACTAGGGCTGTCGAGGGAGGAGGAGGAGGACGCTTCCCTTTTAGTTTGATCACTAAAAAGGTGGCGGTCGAAGGCTTCTGCGCCTTCACTATCGACCTTAGGGACCTCTGAGCTAGCCTTATGCGCATAGGCTCCTGGCCATCATCTGACGTTACTAAGGATAAAGGTGGTGCTATGCCACAGAGCTTGACGACGAGAGGTGCAGACACCTCGGGGGATCTTCCCTTTAGTCGAACCTTTAGAGGTTCTTCGGCAACTGCTGTGCTTCCTGAGGCCGTATCTGCCTCGTCATCATCATCATTGCCCTCATCGTCCAAAAGGACTGACTAGTATACATCAGCATCCGTACAGTAGGCTTTAAGTCCCCGAAACGGGTTGATGTCAGCGAACTCGGTCTTGATAGTCCCGTCTCTAGCCACATACTTCATGCACTGATGGAGGGTAGAAGAAATGATCATGTACTTATGGATCCATGGTCGTCCCAATAGCATGTTGTAATTTATGTCAACGTCAATAACATAGCAAGTCACTTTGGTGTGGTGATTGTCGATTTGGCACTTCAAGCGAATTTTTCCTAATGGCTCGCTATTTCTCGCATTGAAGCCATTGATTGTTGTGTTTGATGCAGTCAGCCGATGTATTAGAATCCTTAGAGTTTGGAGCAGACTCCTTGGAATGATGCTAAAAGAGGAGCCAGTGTCGATGTGGATGTAATCGACTTTAATGTTACCGACATACCCTGTTAGTACAGAGGCTACTATGCCGGTTATTCTTCAGCAGTATGTCTTATTGGGTGAAGGTGATACTGGAGATCACTTCGACCATATTGTGACAATACAGGCAGGCCGCAGGGTGCCGTGATAATGTAGGCAGGCCGCAGGGTCATCCTTTGGTAGTCGCACCTGAGTGAGAAAGGACTCGACAATCTGCAAGGCTTTGTTGAGCGCATCTCGGGTGTCTTTGGAGAGACGAAGGATCTCAAAAAGTGACAATCTAGCCGGGGTGTTGGCTAGTTGCACCAGTATGTCAAAGTTGTAGGGTTTAATAGGCCCTACTGCCGAGTCTTTTCTGAGAGGCTTGTCAATGTGAACCTCCTTTTGCTTCTGCCTATCTGCGACAGGAGTCTGAGATGGGCATGCCTTTGATACATCAGGAACAAGGGCTGTAGTTGGTAGAGGCACTACCTCCTCTTGAGCCTAGTTCTTCTTTTGCCGATGCGCCGAACGAGTAGTCACCAAGTTGTCATCGGTCGAAGCCGAGACCATACGACATGTCCTGACCTTTTTTCCTTTGACATAAGGGGTTATAGGCACCATCGTGTCGAGAGTCAGGTTAGGGTGGAACCATATGACCTCGCCTTGCTGTATAGAGAACGGCATGAGCCCTTGAGCATTGTCCCGCGCTAGTAGAAGATTGACTACTTCTATTGTCGCCCTAAGAATAGGGGCGACCCCGTCCTGTGCCTCCGTGGTTAGGAAACTTCCAAACTGGAGAGTAACCATGTTGGCAGTGACAGTCTTTTCTTCATAGTCAAGTGATATGACTTTGGCGTCGATGAGGTGCTAAATCTGTCCTTTCAATACGTATCAATCTCGTGTCGAATGGTGGACGTACTGATGATAATGGCAGTATTTAGGTTTGTCCACCTTCCCTAATTCGTCAGAGGGCTTTGGTGTTGGGAGAGACAGCTTTCTACTCTTCGTCAGCATATTCAATAATTACAGCGTATCCTCATCGTTGAAGAAGTCTCCCTTAGCATCTACACTTCTATAGACTTGGGCTTCATGGCTACCAAACCATTGGAGATGTTGACGGTCATAGCTTTCTTGCCTTTTCCATCATTGGGATTGTTGCAAGACGAATGTCTCCCCTTGTCTTCGAAAGATGGAAAGTTCAGTCCTAGGAGTTGCGCGTCCTGGGCTTTCCTTTGTGCCACATATGCCTCTGTAATGAAAGGCGTCTACTCTATGCAAGGAGCACTATGCCACAATTTTATTGCAGGCAGCATGTTCTTGCGGCATGAGTTCATAAGCATGGTCTCGGGCATACCAGGCGGTAGCCTTAAGGCTGTTTGACTGAAGCACTCAATGTATGTACGGACATGCTCCTTCTCTTTCTAGACGACCTCCATGAGAGTTGACATTATCATGTCCATCCCTCCTTCATAGAATCGATCTACGAATAGATTCTTCTGGTCCTCGAACGATGAAATACAGTCGTCCGAAAGGCTGCAGAACCATTCATAGGCTACCCCCTGCAGAGCTCCTATGAAGAAGTTGGAAAGAGGGCATCGTCCTTCAGTAATACCATGTCACTTAGGCAAAGCACCTTAAGTATCGTCGGAGAGACTCCATTCCCTCGTAGGGCATAAGCATTTGCAAATTGTACTTGGGAGGATAAACTACGTTGTCCCACTCGGTAGGATATGGCTACCGAATCCCCATCTTTCGGAGTGCTGCTTGCTTCTCTTTGGCATCCTAACGAGCATACAGTTCCTTGATGGCCTGCTGTATCTCGGTTGACATTGTCGGGCCTGTAGTCGATGGAGTAGACGACGATGGTCCTGTCTAATAGATGGTGGGTAGTTTACTGGATCCATCATTAGCTGTTGGACCAGGCGTAGGTGTGGAGGCAGTGGATACCAAATTCCCCTTGATCTCCAGCATAAGAGAAGACAGAATCTTCATTGTAGCATTTAACATATCTAGGCTCGTTTTGAGAGCTTCGATGCCTTTCAGCTGGTCAGGCGCTTTGCTATTGTCCGCCTTATCATCCTCGGCCATAAATATGGACCTTATGTGTGTATAGGTAGAAGGGACAGCAGATCTTTTGCTCTCTGGCTCAGATGTATGAGCCTCGTTGTCTTGAGAATAGACTGGGAGGTTGCGGTCTTCCTCAGACTCATTGCGGTTGCTACCCCCAGTCTGGTGGCTAGCTGCGTATGGAGGCATCTGTATCGTATGGCTCCTCCTCAGATTGGAATACGGTGTCATCATGAATAGTGGGAGGTTGACTACCCCCAATATCTGACATGGCACCCAACGAAGATTTGGAACATGTGCCTTGGAACACACCTGTGTTGGATACCTTTTTCTTGCTACTCTCGGGCCGGCCGATACGGAAGGATTCTTGGATGACTTCTTGAGAGTTTTAGAACCCGGCGCCACGTTGCTCGTGGTGACACGAAGTTCATCTTCTCTCTTCCTCGCCGACCCCCTGTTGAGTCTCTAACGTGCAGCCGATGTAGGTTGAAGTCTTTGAAAGACGGATCGTCTCCTCGGTGGTAGTATAGCCGCCTGTTGATAACAACAGTTGATGGTAATCTGGGTACAAGGATGCCTTGATTTAGGCATGCCCTGTGCTGTAGATTCCTCTTCTGCTTGGGATAGCACCAGGTCTTCCGTCGTGGTACCTCCATTGTACGTGCAGGGAAGGTGCACGTGTGTACGACTAGAGAGGGTCTATCGAGGCAGACTCCTATCATGCTTGCAGGAAAGCTGCTCGCACGAGTCTCTCTCTATGGGATGTACCCCCTGGCTTGTATCACGTATAGGAGTGCTCAAGCGACAGAGGGGTTCAACTGGTCGAGGCATCGGAGCACGGGGACCAGTCTTGTATAACTTCATATCGACAGTGCGTGTGACTGTTAACGAAGCCTTTGGTCGGTCATAGGCGTGGTACATTTTTTGTACGAGGCACGTACTACCTTAGATTTCTTCCTACTACCCCCCACGGGTGTATAGTATTCAGAATCCAATATAGGCTCGCCTGATGGGAAGGCAATTTTGTCGAAGACGGATCTTCTTGCCGGCAATGCTCCCGTCGTGAGGTATTGTCCAGGCGTGCGCTTCCTTCGGCGTTGTGCCTTCATCAGGTACGCTATAGAGACACCGTCTTCCTCGCTATACTTTCCCAGGATGGGAATCGAGCGAGGAGATATGTTTGTAGCAGCCGAAATCTTCTCCAGGGCTTCAGCATTGAGGGGGTTCTGGATAGCAATTCCCTCCATCATGCTGCTCGTCGTAGCCGCCTTGGGCCTCCAAACACGTCGAGTCTTCTTCGGTTTTACGAACCGCTTCAAAGGATTGGACATCTCATCTGAAAGGAGATCTTCAAAAGCTTTTTGGTCGAAGCGTACAACCAGCATCTTCTGAGAAGATCCCAACAAGTTGTCGTCAGATTGCGTCATAGCCTTCTCGTTGGAGGAGAAGGTAGTCCCCAGCAGAGTCGCCATTTTGTTCGACATCACAAAAGGTTGAACGGACTTTTGGTTTATTGAACGTAAAAAGACCTATGTACAGAGAAAAAAGTCCTAAACGATATATCCTAAGTACAAGGGGAAGAGTTTCTAGGAAAGTGTGATGATGGAGATCAAGCACTACATCAGCTCCTTTACTCCCTTGACGATCTGACGACGGGTTGAACTTGCTCTTACTTTTTGATGTCTTTGATGGAACTCTAGGGTTGCCGATCAAGAGAATGCATGGAGCTGGAGATTTGATATTCGATGGTCTTCCCCTTTGTTGAAGGAAAAGTCCTTCGATTTATAGGGAAAGAGAGTACATATGTGATGTGCATTAGGGTTTTAAGATATGAAGGAATCTGTCGTCATTGTACGATACGGGCTTCTGCGGCACTGACACATGGCGGACATTGAGATTCTCCTCAATCGAGATCTTTGGTTGTTATCAAAATAACTAAAGAAGGAATCATGTGGCGTGTGCCGATTTTCTTATTCAGATGTAGCCGAGTAAATCTTGGGATTTTATCTCGAATTTGGATTCTGATTGATCCTCGTCTAAGATTTAAATCAATTTGATAAGATATCAATCATAATTAACCCCAATCCTATCTTTGATAGAGTCGGTTTAAGCAAACCGACTGGGTAGAACCATGCTTCCTGTGCCTCTGGCGAGGTCTGAGTACTGTTGTGCTTCTGGGCGACGAGTAGACCATTCTTTTAGACACAACGGAGCCTCTGTGCTTTCAGGTGCCAGTGGACTATGCTTCGAAGATGACGAAGCCACTATGCGTATGAGCGACGAGAAGGCTGTGTTTCGAACGACAAAGTCACTATGCTTTAGGATGACGAGTAGGCTTGTGCTTCAGGTTGACGAGGTTACTGTGCTTTTGGAGTGACAGACGGACTTGTGTTGGATGCAATAGTATCTCCCAAGTCTCTAACAAAAGGTAGTTGAGCTTCTGGGTCGGAACAGAGTGCTGCACCATTGGAGTTGAGGTGGTGTGAAATCATCAACAATCTGCGCCTGAGGTTGGCGCTGGAATGTAGCTGCGCCTCTGGATTGAAGGCATTGGCTTTGAAGTCTTCTTTTAAAGAGCAATGAATGACCGCTCCTTAATGAACGACTCCCTCTTAATTGCCACCATTACTTGGAGAATTTTAAGGGGTCCTAGGATAGTCTAGGACTTAGTCGAATGAACTTTATTTAATAAGGTTCATTGTGCTGAGTCCTAGGTTCATCCCACTAATGTGGGAACTTTGACCGTAGGCCATGTGGCCTGCATTTTGGACCACTCCCACCCTATATAAAGGGGAGTTTCTTCTAAAGATTCACGTCTTCTTCTTCTTCTTGTCCTTCAACACCATGCTGGATCCAGACTTAGCTTCGAACAGCATTTGGCCTTGCTTAAGTCAGATTTTAGTTGAGGATTCCTTCGTTTAAAGGGGCTACGCCTTCGTAGAAGAACTGTTGATGAGCATTGGAACGTGATGGAATGCTTCTCATGAGGAGTTCAAACCTGGGTGACACCTTGGAGGACTTCGAGGTCCTGACGACCTAACTTGTGGGTGGATGGCCAACCTGGAGAGCCACAGGTTGTGCTCTACCCTGCCCATTTGCGGCGGCGTGCTTTTGTTAGGCTAGAAGAGCCTCAGAAGCTGATGCCCTTTTGAAAAAGGGCCTTCCTGCTGCGATGTGGCCTAAGCTTTTAGCGGGCCAATAGCTACTTCGGGAAGTGTTGTCCGTCTGGAGGGGGAAAGCTGTAGTGGAGACTTTGATGGAGACTGTAATCACATCTTCTATCCATAATGCCTCTCTCCATGACGATCTCACTGTGAAGAGTAACCCCGGCATAGATCCGTAGGAGTTTTCAATTGGGCACATGTAATCACAAAGCCTTTTGTAACAAATCCTAGTAATTATATATTTATGCAGTCTTTTATGTAATCGTGACCAGTCTGTAGCAGACTCTTGTAGCCATGATTAATAAAAAAGTGAAGTACGTGTAGGCAACTCTAGAGAGGGGGTGAATAGAGTACTTGTGAAAATAATGATCAAGTAAAAATCAACTCTATTCAATCCCAACTAGTAAACAATAAATTAGAGTATAATACGAAAATAAAGTGGGGATAAGAATGCATACGCAGGCACAACAATTTTTAACCTGGTTTCTCTCATGGAGGACTAGTCCAGGCCTGAGAACTCTAGCTCAGGATTAAAATTCACTATTTGTGAAATAGCTTTACAACCACGTGCCTTTACACAGAAGAGCATGCCAACTTCTTGAAAAGATTGCTGAGGCGAAACGTAGAATTTTCCAAGTGACTTCTTAAAGACTCTTGCACAAAACTTCTAATTGACTCGCACCAAGCACCTTGTAGGCTTAGGATATTTTGTGGTTAGTAGATGAGAAAAGTATGGCTCTTTGGGATGTATAGGCTATAAGAGAGAAGAGATGAGAAGATTAGATGGATTGGAATGAGAGAAAAGGGTGCTTACATATACTAGTCCTGGGAGGTAGAGTTCGGCCATAACTTTGTCCAAAATTCAAAAATTATGGCCGTTGGACAACTTGCAAAGAGCAATCCCTAAAAATTAGCTCCTGGAAATTTGGAGACAGAGTTCGGCCCCAACTCTGTGTGGGGGCAGAGTTCGGCCCGAACTCTGCCTCCTAGGAGACAGAATGCTCAATGAGCTAAATGGGCTTTGGCAGTTTGGCTTTTTGTTTGTCGTGCTTTTTGGTTATCTAGTCTATGGTTGAGGTACTCAGTGCGACTCAACGTACAATAGTCTAGACTCAAATAAAATATAAAAAATACAGACTTCCGAAGACAAGATCCAGCAGTATTCGTCAAGCAGTCGTCGATGATGATTGTCTGACTTGATGTGTTGTAGTCGTCTGATTTGTAGCTTTGATGTCAATTTATGTGTCGAGTTGGATCATGTCAAATATCGATTTGTTAATTATCAATATTAGGGTAACTGCGATCCAGTATGGGTCAACAATCTCCCCCATTTTTATAATTGATAAAATTTATGATATTTGCGTGTCACAACATTCATACCTGGACATATATATATATTGCTCCCCGTAGATAGACAATTCAGCTCCCCCGTAAATAGAGAAGTCCTGATACAAGTACTTGTCCAAACAATATAGCACAAGTGTAGCACAATATAGCACAAGTATTTATCCATACATGGTTAAGCAAATATCACATATATCACACATGTTTCTCCCCCTTTGACATTTAGCAAAATGAGATAGAAGCTCCCCCGTAGGAAAATAACCATACAATCACATAACCAAGCTCAAGTCCAACATAAGAAATAACTAGCAAATAAGCCAAATAGAAGCCATAAAGTCATAACGTAGTACAAAGCATAGTGTTCGACTACATAATCACTGAATAAAAATAACAAAGTGCATAAACAAAAGACATCCTACACATCAGAAGCATCAAAGGATGGACCATAACCGTTATATAGCACGGGAAGGTCCAGCAGAGTCGGATGGGTCGCTGGCAGAGCGACGAGGATCAACAAACGCCACATCTGGATCCAAATATCTCCTGACCCAGGTGTCATCGATATGGTAACCTTCATAAGAAGGGTCCCGTACCATATGATAAGACACCGTAGGATGAGAGGCCAAGGAGCAGTAGATGTCATGCAGAGTGTTGCTGATGGCTGACATCTGTAAGGTGGTACAATAGTCTATCTGAGTCCAGCGATCGTCCTCCAAGCGAAAACGATCATGCAACATGGTCTGAATGGACTCGAGAGTAGCTGGTGGCTCGGGCGCAGGTTGTCCAACAACAGGTGGATTAGCTTGAGCATCAGACTCAGAATGCTCTGACTCAGCAGGAGACTCAATCGGCAGGTGGCTCGGGCGCAGGTTAGCCAAGAGCAGGTTCATAGGCTTGATATCGACGCCGATAGTTTATATCCACAAGACCGTGCTTGTCTACTTTCCAACCTTGGGCTTCAATCGGATCGAACCAATCACACCTGAATAACAAAATCTTAGCAGGCTCTATTCTATAATTATTGTCAGCTCCACAATCTTTCGTAGGATGCCATAGAAATCGTTGCCCGTATCAACATCTTTGTAGTTCGAAGATCTGATACACAAATAGCTGTTTTTGGTGGAATCGAGATCCATAAAGTTGTCTCTGATCGGGCAAGTTGTTGACTTGAACCTAAACCCATTCACACAGTAGCTTCGCCATATTTTTGTAGCATAAATTGGTCCCTTGGCTAGCATTCTAATAGACTCATTCTCAAGTCTTGCGTATGGACGATCGACCTAAATACCATAAAAAAAGAAATTAAGCTCATTCTCAAGTGCATATACAGAAAGGTAATTACAAAGTTCTTAAGTCTTACATATGTACTCAACTATGATGGAAAATAATGCCTCATTTCTTGTTCTAGTTCTTCTTCTGTTATGTGTGGCCTACCTGACCTCACATCATCATTAAATATGCTGAAAATAATATCGTTCAATTAATATAATAGTATAATAATCAACACTATTAAAATAATATAGATGTATTAATTACTTACCCCCTCCAACTTATCTACTTCATCATCGTCGCAGTTGAGTAATACATAGACCTGAGAAGCCCTTAGCTCATCATCGTTCAGATATCTCTTCTTCATTTTACCCGATGGCTTTTCTAGAGAATTGAATACCTTCAATATTGTATCATTACATTCATGATCTCCGTCGTCGTTTCTGGAAGCTCTCGTTCTATTAGTTATAACAAGAGGCTTGAAATATATCGAACAAAAGTTTGTAATCTCCTCGAGAACATTGGCTTCACAAATAGAACCCACGACCCGTGCCTTATTTTTTACCTTTCTTTTTAGGTGATTCAAATGTCGCTTGAACGGGTACATCCATCGATATTCAATGGGTCCACCAACACGTGCCTCATTGGAAAGATGAATCGGCAAATGCTCCATAGAGTCAAAGAATCTATGAGAAAACACCCTATCTAGCTTGTACATTGCTATCGCAATGTCCTTCTCTTGCTTTTCTTGACGATCAATGAGCAATTTCTTAGAACTAAGATCCGTGAAGAATATGCTAAGCTCCGTCAATGGATCCTAAACTGCCTGCGGTAAGAATTCCCAAAATACAATCGGAATTAACCTCTCCATGAATATGTGACAATCATGGCTCTTCATACTCGTCAATTTGTTTTCCTTCGGATTGACACATCTTCTCAGATTTGACACATATTCGTCTGGAAATTTTAGGCCCTGGATCCACCGACAAAGTCTCACTTTATCCTCCTTGTCCTGTGAGAAAATTGACTTCGGCAGGAACTGTTTTCCATTCTCCTCTATCAAATGCAACGAAGGGCGTTTGCATATTTCTTCTAAGTCCAACCTGGCCTTGGGATTGTCTTTCGTTTTTCCCTTTACGTCCATCACAGTATTAATTATGTTATCAAACACATTCTTCTCAATATACATGACATCAAGATTATGTCTGATCAGATTGGTACTCTAATATGGCAGATCCCGGTATATGCTCCTCTTTGTCCAGTTATGATCTCTACCAAATCTATCGCACTTGTACCCAGTTGTAGGATCTTCGATAGCACTTGGAAAATCTCTAACCTCCTCCCATATCGTGGCTCTGCACCACCTTGGCGGCGGATCACCCTTGTCTATAACGTCGGCACGAAATGCATTTATGTTCCTTCTGAATAGATGATCTTTTGGCAGAAATTGCCGATGATAATCAAAGAAGCACGGTTTTCCTCCGTGTTTCAAGCGGAAAGCCTTAGTACAATTTTTTCGTATCCTATCCAGAGCAATCTCACCATCCTCTTAGACCGATAGAAGTCTTTAGGAAACTTAGTACCAGCCGACAAGATCTCGATAATCAACTCCAACACTCGGTTGTAGCATTCTTGCGACATATTAAAATCTGACTTAATGCTCAACAGTCTTGTAACCACCTCCAACGGTGAATGATCCTCACAACCAGGATACAATGGAGTCCTTGTATTCTCCAGTAACTCCATGAACTTTGCAGCATCAACATTCGGTGCCTCCTCAGCTGCATCATGAACGAAACTAGGCCCCACAGCATCAAAAACTATGTTCATGCACCCGTCGTCGTATGCATGATTATCTGAAACAAAATTCGGTCCCACATGCATATACGACTCCGGTTCTGATGCTAAAAACACAAGTTCTCCGTGTGCGGTCCACTGATAGTAATTAGGCGTAAAACCCCTCGAGTAGAAATGATATGTCACTTCCACTTCTGGATAATATTTCATGTTATGACATTTCACACACGGATACTAAATTTTGGTACCGCCCATGTACTGAGGGAACGCCTTAGTAAACTGCAGGAACTGCTCTACTCCCGCTATGTATTCATCCCGTACACCACACATATCATCAGGACGACGATTGAACATCCATGAACGATTTCGCAAGTAGTAATTCATATCCATTTGGAAATAATTCTGCAAAGATGGACACACAATTATCCAATAGGCACAAATTTGTTTCATAAATACCTACACAAATTGGTCACCTGTACACGAACCACTTGACACAGAGGTGGGGGCAACCACTGACAAGCCCCCCTCAAGTTTTGTGTCGACTGGATGCATGTCGGACACGAAATTGCACGTGTACGGGATATGGACTGTGCGTGCACAATCGTAAATTCGACTCTGATACGCCTTGGTATCTTGGACACACGACTTATGGACCCAATTCAATTCAAGGTGATAGACACGAAGCCATACCCCTACTCTCCACGTGGACACGAGCACGTGGCCAATGGCACACTGTGTCGTGTCCAATTCGATCTGACCCCATTGTACGATACTGGTTTTCTTCTATGTACTGATATTCTGTTATTCTTTGTTTGGACACCTTCGTATCCAATGTTTAGACACACATACCCCCCTCTGACAAGTACACATATGGGGAACACTTCTGTACAACTATTTTTAGGTTTTATTGAGTTTGGATTTCAATTTGGTATTTTTGAAATGAATTCACTAATAGAGTCTGATAGTCAAAGAACTGGTTTCAAGTTCAAATAGACTTTGGGTTTGATTTTGAATTTGGTTGGGGTTGATTATGAAGATGTGGTTTTGTCTGATACTTGAGTTTTGTAATGTAATGTGAACTGTTCGGATCTTCATTTGATTTTTAGTTTTCAAATTCCTAAACTGTTTTCATTGATACTCGAGTATGTAATCTGAGTTTAGTATAACTGTAACTGAGTTCATATGTGTTTGAGTATGGTTTTGAATTTTGATTTTAGTAGATATATGAAATTGTTCACTGAGATACCATGTTAACCAGAGAACAAAATATTTAACTGCCAAAACTGAGAACACTATGTTTATTCACTTCATTTTTCCTTTCACTCTTTACTGCTCACTGTCCCCACACACACCTGTCCACATTCACACACACATTTCCCTGCTGCCCACATGTTGCTTCCATTCATACTTCACAACAGAATGTTGACACTCACTATATGTTGACAGTTCACTACTGTACACCCATCTATATGTTGCCACATCTCTCTCTCTATACACACACTTTTACATATGTTGACACACACCCTAAACTGCCACTCTATACACACTCACACATATATACTTTACTGCACACATGTCTTTACACACCCCACACACACTCGTATATACATATGCTATTTTTCCTTTACCTTTATATATACAGATGTGGTTGTGCCTATATATATAGCTTTACCTCTCTATATATATGTATATGTTATATGTGAATGTATATATATATATATATATATATATATATATATATATATATATATATATATATATATATATATATATATATATATAATATATATATATATATATATATATATATATATATATATATATATATATTATATAATTATATAGTTATATATATATATATATATATATATATATATATATATATATATATATATATATATATATATATATATATATATATATATATAATAAATATATATATATATATATATATATATATATATATATATTTATTTTATATATATATATATATATATATATATATATATTATATATATATATATATATATATATATATATTTTTTCAGCAATATATATATATATATATATATATATATATATATATATATATATATATATATATATATATATATATATATTTCAGCAATATATATATATAAAATAAAATATATATATATATATATATATATATATATATATTGCTGAATATATTTTATATATATATATATATATATATATATATATATATATATATATATATATATTTCAGCAATAAATATATATATATATATATATATATATATATATATATATATATATATATATATATATATATATATACTCGATCGGGGAGTGGGAGCAGCGGTTCTTAATTTTAAGGACCCGACGTCGTGTTTCTCTAATCAGTTGATCTGCGTCGTATTGATGCCTTTCATATCTGAATTTGTTACGGTTTTTCCAGAGAACCCATATACAGGCGGCTGCAGCGATCTGATGGCAGTGGGAGTCTCCCCAGTTTGCCAAGAGAGCGTTGAAGCCCCCGACGCGATGTCGTTTCCTACATAGGTGGGCGAGAGTGTGCCACAGCTTGTCGGCGAGGTCCCCGGAGATCAGGATATGAGCAGCCGATTTAGATTTGTTGGAGGTACAACAGTGACATCTGAATGCTAGGCTGAAGCCTAAGCCGGTCAGAGAGTCACCAATCGGCAGCTTCCTACGTTGGGCTCTCCAAATGAGGAAAGACCACTTAAGGGGAATATAAGTGTGCCAGTATGGGGTAGTTAACACGGACGACAATCCTCCGGCCCTAATCTCGCTCCTGGCGGACGCCATCGAGAAGACACCTGTAGCTGTTGGGGTCCAACGTACGATATCAGGTAGGTCAGAAAGCTGAGCGTTCGCGTTGGCGATCTCCAGGGCTGCCTCTGGCCCGAGCCACTCACTGATCCGATCCCACCTCCAACCTGAGGTGCAGCACCAAATATCCTGAATCAAGTATTCTGTGGGGGCGTTAGGAAAAAAATGGAAGACCGAATCACCAATCCATCGTTCATGGCATGGAGACGAGGAGCCGTTGCCAAGCCGGAGACGGATAAAGGGTTCTGCCAGCTGACGGCCATGGAGAATACGACGCCAGGAGACGGAGGAGCGGTTGTTGGCCCCCGTCGACGCTTGGTGAGCATGAGGGAAGTATCTGGCTTTTATGAAGCACGTCCAGATGGATTTATGTGATCGAATCTTCCACCACAATTTCATAGAGCAGGCGTCCCCGATGTCCCCAATTTTGGCAAAACTAAGGCCCCCTGCATACGTAGGTTGGGCCATCGTATCCCGGCTGGCCCATTGGTGCTTGTCTTTACCCTCTCGGTACCCCCAGAAGAATTTAGCGAACAGATTCTCCAGAGAAGATACGACCTTTGAAGGCGGGGAACATACGACCACGGTGAAGATAGGAATGGAGGATAAGGATGTCGTCCGCATATGCCAGATAGGTAATGAGGGTGCATCCCACGGTGGTATGGAAGTGGTAGAATCTGGGGATATTGGCCATGTCGTTGAGATTTCTGCGAAGAGCTTCAGCAGCGATGATGAATATGAAGGAGGAAATGGGGTCTCCTTGGCGCACTCTACGGCTGGCTTTGAAAAAACTAGAGGCCTGACAGTTAATGACGGTAGAGAACCAAGAAGCGCTGATGGATCTGTATATGATGTCAATCCAAGTTTTGGAGAATCTGAAAGCCCGGAGGACCCAGATTAAGAATTGCCAGTCAAGACGGTCATATGCCTTCTCCATATCAAGCTTGATAGCGATATTGCCCCCTCTCGATAGGAATTTCATGCAAGTGATCATCTCCTGGGCTAATAGAATATTGTCATTGATATTCCGACCGGTGAAAAACCTGCTTTGCGCCTCGGAGATGATCCTGGGGAGGATGTGGACCATCCTCGTGGCGACGATATTGGATATGATTTTGTTGGTGAGCGTGCAAAGGCTGATGGGTCTGAAATCTTTGAATGTCTCTGGGTTGTCTTTTTTGGGATGAGGATAAGGTTTGCCCGGGAAATAGACTTGGGATAATGCGCGTCTTAGAAAAAGGTGATAGCGGCCTCGATCACATCGGTGTGGATGATATTCCAACAAGACCTAAATAATATGCCTGAAAAAACGTCTGGTCCGGGCGTGCTGTGTTCGTCAAGGTCCCACACTGCGGACTTCACTTCATCAGCGGAGGGGGGGTAGCCAGATGTGTAATGCCTGTGGTTCGTATTACGTATTTCTGGAATACGTGTACGTATTTATCCTTGTATTGCATGATTTTCTTGCTTAATTTCCTCTCTGGGCTTGGTTTATTCTTGGTTTGGGTTGGCTTGGTTCGGTTTGGAATTGCTCTTGGTTCATCATGAACCAAGGGATGAACCCCCTACCTACCACCACCACTCATATTTATTACCTATTCTTCTTCTCTCTCTTCATTAATCTCTTCTTCTTCTATTTACTCCCTTCACCTACCAAAGAGAGAAGAGAGAGGTCGAGGCGAGTGCAACTTGCTTCCATAAGAGAGCCCATTTTATTGTTCCATTAGCTTCTCCTCATGTTTCTAAGACACATTAGAACTTGTCATTTTCCATTTTAAGGCTTTAATTTTTGTAGATCTAGAAATTAGTTATTTTTGGATTTTTGGTAGTTTTGATCTATCAAACTTCTTTGTTTTCAAGTTTTGATGGTTCCATGTTGTAGAGAATTTTATTCTACCCAATTTTGACCTTTGAAAAGTTGGATTTGGACTTATTTTGACCAATTTATGGACTTTTGAAGCTTTGGGTTCAACCATGGAGTTCTTGCTGATTTAGAGAAGACAGTGAGCAGTGTACGAGCTTTTTAGCTTGCGTCACTGAGCTGCACACACTCTTTAGTACAGCGCAGTCTGACTCATACGCTGCCTTTTGGAGGCGTATATCTTGCATACGTTGCCATGAAGAGGAGTCGTATGGAGTACATACGCTGCCTTGAAGAGGAGTCATATTAACCTCATACGCTGCCTTGAAGATGAGTCGTATGGACCTCATACGCTACCTTGATGAGGAGTCGTATGGACCTCATACGCTGCCATGAAGAGGAGTCGTATGGAGTATATACGCTGCCTTTTGGAGACGTATGTCTTGCATACGCTGACCTGAGCGTAGCCTGACATGAGCGTAGCCTGACTTGAGCGTAGCCTGACCTGAGCATAGCCTGACTTGAGCATAGCCTGACCTGAGCGTAGCCTGACTTGAGCGCAGCCTGACTTGAGCACAGTCTGACTCAGGCATAACCTAATATTTAGGCGCAACTGGACCTGACCCTACTTACCCTGGATCTTCTATAGCCCTGTATATTGATATTTTATTAGATATTTAACGTCCATTTTATATCTGAACTTGATAATCACGAATTTACTTGATATGTTTGGAATTGATAATTGAGCATGACGTGATAGTGACCCGTAGTGGTGCACTCCTGACATAATAACCTGACATGACCTGATAGTGGTCCGTCGTGGCGCACTCCTGACAAGTATACTTGACATGATAACTTGACATGATTATCTCAAATAGCTGTTGCGACGGCTACCTGACATGACATGACCTGTATAATTAATCTGGACACTGTGGGCGATTGTGTTTGTATAAATAAACCAGTCCTGTCTTGCATCATGTCTAGGACAGGGACTACTGAGTACCACGGTCAGGAGTACCTACTAAAATGGACTAAGGCTAATAACTAGATTAATATATTAGTCATGACGAGATTTCCCAGCTACAGGCAATCCCGTTACCTGGGCACGCCTTGGGATCTGTAGCCTGCCGTCGAGTAGAGCACATTTCCAGCACACTGTCATGTGTTGCACCCTTCAAGCTACCTAAGGGTACATTCATTTCCTGGACGATGTACCCACCTGAATTCAACTCTAACCTTTTAACCCGGGTAACCTGGATGGTCTGCAGGGCTTGTGGCTGTGGAATAATCTTACTGCATCTTGTTAGTAATTAGGCTTGTGACAACCCTAGTTAGTTAAAGTATCAAGCCGTAATTCTTGCTTGGCCGTGAAGTGATTGGACGGAGTCTAACCAGTTTAGTCATGCACTGATCCTATTCCCGATTATTGAATGACCAGAATGCTTGTATTTATTTTACCGATAAATTGTGAGAATTCCAAGTTCTGTTCAGACGAAGGGTTACAACCCCGGTCCTTGTTTGGTTTACGGGTTGTAACCTGGTTATCTGAATAGTTCCATGGTTATCTCGTCGTATATCATCCTGGTGTATTTTCTTTATTTCCAGTTCTTACTTTTATTTATATCTTGTGCTGATTGCTGGTTTTAGTTCTTAAGTGAAGCCTCCTTTGTGGCACTTGCTCTTTCTGGGGTCTGATCCAGCTGGTTTTGTATGGCCAGATTTCGGAGCAGCTACCGAGGATCACCCAACCTTCCTGCCAGATGGTGAACACTAGAAAGAATCCTGGCAACGAGTGGGTTATTTTGGCTCTCCTACTCTATTGTAAAAGTATTCTTTTGAGGCGTTTAGCCGACAAGCACCTGTTTAGCTCGATTGCACTTACTTACTGTCTGCCTACGGGCTGTAACATGATTAACAGATCCTAGGGTTGATCATGTATGACTAAACTCTTGCTAGTCCTGACATTTTGTAACGACTAGCTTCATGATCAACTGAATATGTAATGTTTGGGACGCCTTACTATTGTATATTTAATGATCATACATCTTGTGACTTTACTTACTTGCTTGTGATTGAGACACTAGGCTTGTTCATGACCTTAAGAGACTGTTGGCTTGTAGATAAACCCTCATGTATCTAGACAGCCGTGGCCGTATAGCGAGATGGATTCCATTTTATATACGTAGCTGGCTATATCTGCCCCCGCTCTCCAGTATTCTGGTTCTGGGGCGTGACAAGATGTTCCTTATCTTGATCATCAATCAAAAGAGGTACCTTAGAAGGAAGCTATCATCTTTGGAGACCACGTTTTTGGTGAAGAGTTTAGAGTAAAATTGGGTGGCGGCCTCGTGGATGGACTGTTGGTCTTTAAGAACAGAGCCGTTCTCGTCAGATATATGATGAAGGGATAGCTGATGCCTGCATCCCCTAACACAGGCGTAGAAGAACGCGGAGTTACTATCGCCCTCATTATCGCACTTCAATCTGTCCTTCTGCCTCCAGAATTCTGTCTCAACTTTGAGGCATGATTTGAGGATGGCTTTGTTGAGATGGAGGGTAGCACGGTTCTCGGAGGATCCGTTAGTGGCAAAATAGATTTTGGTGCGAGTGACGTCGTCCTCCGCCATCTTGATCTCTTGGAAAATGTTCCCGAATGCCAGTTTACTCCATGAGGTGACGGCGCGCTTGGTTGCCTTGAGTTTAACAGCCATTCTGATAACGGGGTCCGGGTTAGAGGCAGAGTTCCATGCGGACTCCACGATGTTGTGGAATTGAGGATGATGTCTCCAACGATCCAGGAATCTAAAGGGTTTTTTAATATGATTGTTGCTGGTGCTGACTTCGATAAGGAGGGGGAGTGGTCGGATTCTGTGGTATTGAGGTGGAAAAGGTTAGAAATAAGGTTCATGTTGATCCATCGGGTGTCGACGAGTGCTCGATCCAGGCGGGAGTATTGGCGACGAGCACCCTCTTGCATGTTGCACCAAGTAAAGGAGTTCCTGGAGAAGGAGAGAGGTTGTAAGTAGGACTGAAATATGAAGGAGCTGAAGTCGTTTATCGCCGGTTGGTGAGGAGGGCGGCCCCCGTCTTTTCCTTGCTGCTCGAAATAGTGTTGAAGTCCCTGATACATAGCCATGGAAGGGTGTTGAAGGAGGTGTGGATCTCTGTCAGGGTGGTCCAGAGTTATTTTTGTTCAACGAAGTCGCAGCTACCGTGGACGGCAGAGATAAGGGATGTGGAAGGGAGGGCTGGGTGTTCCATCCAGCAGGACAGCGTCTAATCAGCGTCAACGACGGTGCCGAACGAGCATTTATTGGAGAGGAGGATCCAAATGTCATGACACCCGGCGATGGCGTTCTGGAAGCCGAGTTGAAGTTGGGTAGCTTTTAGGTTTTTCTGTTGAATTTTGGGTTCGATGATGATGAGAATGTCAATCCGATAGATTTTGATGAGGGATGTTAATCTCCTCTTCGTCGATTTGTTGGCGAGCCCTCTGACGTTCCAAGTCAGGATGTTAAGCGTTCTCATGAAGGCCAGTGGGAGTAGGGTTGAGTTTTGAAGCTGACCGGGTGGTCATGACCGCCGGCTCTCTGGCTCTTAAAATCTTTTTCTTCTTCTTTTTGTTTTGATGAGTAGAAGGGCCCGAATAAGTCACAGTGGTGTCCGCATTCGAGACTCCAATCTCTGGAACGTTCTCCAATGTGATGGCGAGTTCGGATTCGATCTCGACGAGCGCACTGAAAGGGTTGTTGTGGTTCAGGAAGCCTGCATCCTGAGCTTGACGGATCCGTGCATCATACTCGAGGTCAGGCGACCGCTCTTCCGCTACCGGAAGGGACGATGGGGTGAAGGAACCTTCATCCTGATGCGTAGTCTCTTACCTCAAATTGCCGGCATCTTCCGAGGCTTTCTCTGTGAGGTCTCCCGGATGGGCAGTCTCTAGCCTGCTATCGTCCGCATCTGCCGAGGCTGTCTCTGTGAGGTCTCCATCACGGTGTGATATTGTGGGAAGCTCGACAGCTCGTGCTCCTTCGGCTTCGACAAGAGGCTCGGTAGGAGGGAGTATGGGTTCTCCCTCTGTAGGGGGGCTCAGGATGTCGAATCTGTTGAGGAGGGTGATGCCAAATGACTTGGCTGGGGCTATTTTGCTGTGCTCCGCTGTGGGTTAGGGAGGACTGGTGGAGCTGTCACTCTCAGCGAAGTGGGAGTGTATGTTGGGGCGTGGGAGAATCGGGCCTGGAGTTCTAAGGTATTTTGGGTACTGGTGGTCTTCTGGGGGAGGTTTCTTGGAGGTGGTTTCTTTTTGAGCTCTGGGTTTGCTTTGAAGCACTACATCGATGAGTGGCCTCTAATTTGGCAGTGCGAGTAGAATCTGACATTGTTGTCATACTCCAGCGCCTGTAGGTGTGTCCGTCCCCCCAACTCTAGCTGAATAAAGGTTGGGGGTTCGACGGATAGGTCGATCTCTACACATATCTTGGTGTAGTTGCCTTTAGATAGATGGCGGGTTTCGTCAACAATAGCGACGAGTTTCCCAAATGAACTTATAATCCTCTTGAGAGTCGTGGGGGCGAAGCAGATCAGGGAGAGCTGAGACAAGGTAATCTATGTGGAGATAATCTTAGAGTCTGCCTTGAAGCTGAAGTAAGGGGACCATTTGGCGATTTTGATGGAGTTTGCTCCAATGGAGGTGGTGACCTTGGCCCAAACTAGAGAGCAGTCAGACTCAGAGGCGAGGTGGAGGAATAGATGTTTTGAATCTACCGGAGCGACCTTGTAAGGGGAGGACAGACCCCAGCCAGCTATAGCTTCCTGCGCCACCGAGAGCTTGGGGCATCCTGACTGAAATTTCAACACGAAAGATTTCGAAAAGGTAGCGGAGAGAGTAAATTTCTGTGGTAGAGAATGGCACGTTGTTATGATCTCCTTCGGGTGGGATGGGGAATTCCATCTCAGGGAGTTCGACACCATCGGCTGGGGGAGGCAACTGCGATGACTTATTCGGGCGAAGAACATCGGTGAAGGACCGAATAGGGGGAGGAGCTGGGGAGGGGCTCGGGACATGGGTAGGGGAGATACCGACGTGTCCCAAACTAATCCCGGAAGAGTTTGAGCTGCAGCTGGAGAAAGAGGCAGAGTGGGGACATCTGAACCGGGCGAGAGAGCGCCCGCCTGGGGCTGGAGGGAGGTGGCTGGCTGGGAGCATGGGGGCCGGACCGCCACAGGGCCCTGACCGGAGGGCGGTGCCTGACCTGTCACAAAGGAGGCGGAGGGCAGGTGCAAAGTGCACGCCTGAACTGGCACAGAAATGACGGAGGACTGCCGGGGGAGGAGAAACCTGGCGCATAAGATACGGACGTGAGCAACTCGGCGTCCAACCCGGGTGCATGATTCTGAGGAAGCAAGCACATGGCCCTACGAAAGGGGCGCATACACTGGGATGGACAGAGGAAGCAGAAGGCTGCAAGCCTCCGTCAGAAGAAGCAGGCATATGGCCCCACGGAAGGGGCGCATACGCTGGGACGGTCGGGCAGGGCGCGCGGCGTCAGGAGGGCGCATGGATCCCCGAGATGGAGGGCACATGCGGGATCGAGAGATTCGAATTTTGAACATTCGAACTCGATTGTGGGGCAACAGGCGGCCCAGAGGTGCCCGCGGAGAAGATCATCGATCCCGAGGGGGATCGAAGGGGGGGCGACGCCGGAGGGGGAGGGGGCCACCGCAGTGGCAGAGCCGCACAAGGGCAGAGAGGCGACGGGAGGCGATCCAGAGGGAGCGGACGGGGCTTCAGGGCCAAGAGCGCCGATGGGGGCGAGAGGCTCGATCGGCGGCCATCGGAGCCTCGGGGCCAGCCTGGCCGGGGGGGCGCCCACCAGCGCTAGGTGAGCGGGGGCCCAAGCTGGGTGCGACGGCGGGCACCGCGCATCCCAGAGGCGGCCGTACTTGCAGGGGGGAGACGAACTTAGACGACGACGATCGGAGGGGGGACTGACCGGTCGGCCAAGCTCGCGCGGTCGGGGAACACCGGAAGGGGAAAGGGGGGAACGAAATAAAGGACATGAGAGAGGATTATATATATATATATATATATATATATATATATATATATATATATATAGACACAAAATATATATGTATATATTTTGTCTGTCTGTGCTAGGGTTAGGGTTAGGGTTAGGGTTCTTGTCCCTACTTTCTATACTGTAACCTAGGGCTAGGTTTAGGGTTCTCGTGTTTGTGTCTATGCCCGGATTTGTGTCAGTGTCTGTGTCTAGATAGCTAGGGCTAGGGTTAGGGTTTAACTGAAGAGGGCGGCTCGGTCGGAGGAGCGAGGCGGCGAGGAGGCGCGCTTCGTCGGAGTAGAGAGGCGGCGAGGAGGGGGATTCGTCAGAGGAGAGAGGGAAAATTTTTGGGAAAATTTTTGGAAGAGAGAGAAGGGGAAATAAAAGTTTCGAACGTGATATATTAAAACATTAACGACGTCTGCTTTTGACGTCGCTATTCAATGACATAACTTATGTTACGTCGCTGAACATCGCTATTCAGCGACGTAATTTTTCTTGAGTCGCGGAACATCGCTATTCAGCGATATTTTGTGATATCTATTAAAAGAAGTCGCTATATCTAATATTTAGCGATATTATTTTATTTCATCGCTAAACTACGTCGCCAATAGAGCATTTTTTAGTAGTGGATATCATATTAGGTATGGATTGGTTGAGCCGACATCAGGCCAGCATAGATTATCGAGGGGGTAGAGTTCTGTTTGGAGCCCCAAGAGAGCCAGAGTTCGAGTTTACCCGATGGCAGACGGAGCAGAGTAGCGAACTTTTCTGTGGGGTTTCAGTCGAGGAGCAGGCGACTCCACATCCTTTGATTACGGAGTTCATGGACGTCTTTCCGGAGGAGTTGCCAGGACTTCCACCGGACAGAGATGCTGAGTTCTCGATAGACTTGGTTCCCGGCGCGGAATCGATTTCTCAGATGCGTCTATCGAGTGAACAACAGTGAGTTGGTAGAATTGAAGAAGCATGTGGATGAGCTGCAGGACAAGGGCTTCATCCGATCGGGTTCTTCACTTTGGGGTGCACCAGTACTCTTTGTACCCAAGAATGATGGGTCGGTACGGATGTGTATCGACTATAAGGCACTCAACAACCTCACGATCAAGAACAGATACCCACTGCCGCGGATCGATGATCTTTTTGATTAGTTGAGCGGAGCTCGAGTTTTCTCAAAGATTGATCTGAGGTCAGGTTATCATCAGGTAAACGTAAAGGGGGAGGATATTCTGAAGACCACATTAAGGATGAGGTATGGGCAGTTTGAGTTCTTGGTTATGCCGTTTGGGCTGACCAACGCCCCGGCAGTATTTATGAACTTGATGAACAAGGTATTCCACCAGTACTTGGACAAGTTTGTAGTGGTGTTTATCGATGATATCCTGGTGTATTCGAAGACTGAGGAGGAGCATGAGGAGTACTTGAGAGTGGTTCTGGAGACACTCAGGATGGAGAGGCTTTATAGCAAGCTTTCAAAGTGAGAGTTCTTTCTGGACAGAGTTGACTTCTTGGGTCATATGGTGACTGGAGATGGGATCTCAGTGGACCCAAAGAAGATCACGGCAGTTGAGGCTTGGTCGGCACCGAGTTCAGTAGTAGAGATCAGGGGATTCTTAGGACTAACAGGCTATTACAGGAGGTCCGTACAGGATTTCTCTCGGATTGCAGAGCCGTTGACTAGGCTGACCCGGAAGGATACAGAGTTTGTTTGGTCAGAGGAGCGTCAGGTCGCTTTTGATGAGTTAAAGAAACGGCTGATGACAGCTCCGATTCTAGCATTGCCATCAGGATCGGAAGGGTTCACTATCTAAAGTGATGCCTCAGGGAAGGGTTTGGGTTGTGTCTTGCAGTAGCATGGAAAGGTGATTGCCTATGCTTCCAGGCAGTTATGTCCCCATGAGAAGAACTACCCTACCTACGACTTGGAGTTGGCAGCAGTGATATTTGCTTTGAAGTTGTGGAAACACTACTTATACGGAGATTGGGTGGAGATCTTCACAGATCATAAGATCTTGAAGTATGTGTTTACACAGAAGAAGCTCAACATGAGGCAGCGCAGGTGGTTGGAGTTGATGAAGGACTTTGACATTTCACTACAGTATCACCCAGGGAAGGACAACGTGGTTGCCGATGCCTATAGTAGGTATTAGACAGCCATGTGTTTGACTATAGATCGTCACTTGCTAGCAGATTTGGAGAGCCTGGGGATTGAGGTGATTGTGCTAGGAGTTCAGATGCAGATGTGGGGCCTTCAGATTCAGTAGGACTTGATAAAGAGGATCAAGTTGACGCAGTTCGAGGATGTTACTTTACGGTGTATCCGAGAGCAGGTTCGAGCAGGACTAGTGGATGATGAGCTTACTCTTGTAGAGAATGGAGCTTTGAGGTACGGTTCCAGGCTGTGTGTGTCAACTGGAGAGCTTATGGAGCAGGTCATACAGGAGGCCTACCGATATCAGTACTCTATATATCCTGGTGCCAATAAGATGTACAGGGATATGAGGGAGCATGTCTGGTGGTATGGGATGAAGCGGGAGGTAGCTCGCTTCGTAGCCAGATGTTTGGTCTGTCAGTAGGTCAAGGCAGAGAGGCAGAGGCCAGGAGGTTTATTGCAGTCATTGCCCATTCAAGAGTAGAAGTGCGAGCACATCATGATGGATTTTGATTCTGGATTATCGCGTACACCAGGAGGAAAAGACGTGATTTGGGTCATCGTAGACAGGTTGACCAAATCAGCCCATTTTTTGCCATTTAAAGTAGGTACGTCTACTGAGAGGCTTGCACAGATGTAAATACGGCAGATTATCAGGATTCGTAGAGTTTTGGTCAGCATTGTTTTGGATAGGGATAGTCGCTTTACTTTCCATTTATGGCAGAGTCTGCAGACTAGTTTGGGTACTCAGCTCAAGTTTAGTACTGCATAGCTCCCTAAGACGGACGGACAGTCAGAGAGGACTATTCAGATGCTCGAGGACATGCTGCGAACGTGCGTCTTAGATTTTGGAGGATCCTGGGAGGATCACCTGCATTTGGTGGTGTTTGCTTACAACAATATTTTTCAGGCCAGCATTAAGATGTCACCCTTCGAGGCACTGTATGGGCGTAGATGTCATACACCCTTATCTTGGAATGATGTTGGAGAGCGAGCTTTATTGGGACCTGAGATGGTTGTTGATGTAGTCGAAAAAGTGAAGCTTATCAGGGACAGACTTCGCGTGGCGCAGGACAGACATCGGCATTGGGCCGATAGCCACTGGTGACCTTGGAGTTTGAGGTACAGATTAGAGATAGGATTAGAGTAGGTTGTTTGTTTGTGTTTTTTTGATCATATTTGATTATTTTGTAACTTGAGACCTTGTTTGTGTTTATGTCGGAGACATAGTTTTTCTGAGGATATCTCCGACTCGTGGTATCATACGTTTTGGTGTAGGTGGGGAGCTTAGCCCAAACTTCATCGGACCTTTCATGATCAGCGGGAGAGTCGGTGACGTGGCATACAGGCTAGACTTACCACCTACACTAGTGGGTATCCACAACGTATTCCATGTATCATAGTTGAGACGGTATGTGGCTGATCCTAGCCATGTACTTGACCATTCAGAGATTGAGGTAGGACCTACTCTCAGTTATCCAGAGCAGCCAGTGGAGATTCTGGATCGCCGAGAGAAGGAACTAAGAACCCAGGTGATACCCATGGTTCACGTCGCATGAAGGCATCATTCTCCAGGAGAGTCTACCTGGGAGCGGGAGGATGAGATACGCGAGCAATACCCATATCTTTTTGGACCTTAAGGTATGATTGTCTATCCTTCTCATCAGTTTAGTTTCGTATTTTAATTTCGAGGATGAAATTCTTTTAAGGAGGGTAGATTTGTCACTACCACATTTTAGCTTGAGGGTATTTTAGTCATTTTGTGAATTTTGAATTTATTTTGATTTATTGAAGTGATGATTGTAATTTTTGACTTTTGCTAGTTGAGACTTTGGAGACTAACCTAGATGTTGACTCTAGCTATGGTGACTTGATTAGCATGGTGGGACCCTAGTCTAACTTAAGACAACCCAAGTTAAGTCATTTAGAATCAAGTTTTAAATAGGAGAATAAATGACTAGGTTTAAGGACATGACTTATGAATTAATTTTCTTTACCAAGCAATGGGTGCCACTAATGAATTAGCATCAAAGTACTTCGTCTGGAATCTCTTCCTAAATACTGCCAAAGCAATGGGTGCCACTAATCCTATCGCCTGTGTCGCCCACCAATTGCGAGCTAAATCCAACAACTGCAGGCGTACTACCGCCACCTTCTCATTCTCGGGTATCCTAGCTGCTTCCAGAACCACCTCGGTATCCTGAAGCCATGTATCTGCGGCAATCGCATCCTCGGTGCCGTCGAAGAAAGGAGGGTTCAATCGCTTGAAGCTGTTCGCCGCCTGGTTTCCTGGATGTCCGCCTCGGGTCAAAGCATCTTGAACTGTCTGGTGCAGGGCGTCGCTTCGACGATCCTGAGAAGCTATCAAGGTTCTGATGAGGCCTACTAAGGTACCATCATCTGGCTCTACGGGCTGGACGGGCCGAACTGGTGACTCTCCTCCAGTAGGCACAACTCTGGAGGCTACACCGGAATGCTGGGCTTGATCTCCAGGTTGTTGCTGGTCCACGGGAGGTGCTCCTCCTTGCTGATCGACAGGGTCAGGTACAGTGTCGCTGAGGAAGACGACACAGGAAAACAATAAGGAAGGACCATGACAGATCAACGATACAAGCATATAATCAGGGCAAGAATTTCAGGGATTTGAAAATACGGGCGGAGATCAAGGACGAATACTGATTGAGATATCTATTCGGTAAACCCTCACATTTCTTGATTGACAAGACCTACATGGGCCACCACTTAAACCGTGTCACGCCCAGAACCAGAATACTGGAGAGCGGGGGCAGACATAGCCAGCTACGTATATTGAAATAGAATACATCTCAACTATACAGTCACGGCTGTCTAGATATAAGGGTTTACTACAAGCCAACAGTCTCTTAAGGTCAAGCCTATTGTCTCAACCTCAAGCAAGTAATATAATTACAAGATGTATGATCATTTAAATATACAATAAAAGGCGTCCCAAATATTACATATCAGCTGATCATGAAGCTAGTCGTACAAAATGCTAGGACTAGCAAGAGTTAAGTCATACATGATCAACCCTAGGATTTGTTAATCATGTTTACAGCCCGTAGGCAGACAGTAAGTAAAAGTGCATCGAGCTAACAGGTGCTCGTCGGCTAAACGCCTCAAAAGAATAAATTTACAATAGAGTGAGCAAAACAAAATAGAAAACCCACTCGTAGCCCGGGTTCCTTCTAGTCGCCACCATTGGGCTGGAAGCTTGGTAGATCCTCGGGAGCTGCTCTGAAATCTGGCCACACAAAACCAGCTGGGTCAACCCCAGAAAGAGCAAGTGCCACAATGGGGCCACGAAATAAGAACAAAAGCCAGCAACCAGCACAAGAAAAAAAAATAATATTAAGACTAGAATTTACGAAAACATGGCAGGATGATATACGACGAGATAACCATGGGACTATTTCGATAGTCAGGTTACAACCCGTAAACCAAACAAGGACCGGGGTTGTAACCCTTCATCTGAACAGAACTTGGTTTCCCACCATTTATCGGCAAGATAATAATGCAAGAAATCAAGACAGGGAGCAATCTTGTACTGGATTAAGACATGGCTAAACAGGTTATACCTCATTCAATCAATCACGGCCAAGCAGATACTACGGCTTACTACTTTAACTAACTAGGGTTATCACAGGCCTAATTACTAACAAGATGCAATGAGATTGTTCCACAGCCACAAGCCCTGCAGACCATCCAGGCTACCCAGGACGAAAGATTAGGGTTGAATTCAGGTGGGTACATCGCCCAGAAGACAAATGTACCCTTAGGTGACTTAGAGGGTGCAACACTCGACAGTGCGCTGGAAATGTGCCCTACTCGACGACAGGCTACAGATCACAAGAGCGCCCAGGTAACGAGATTGCCTATAGCTGTGTCAATCTCTTCATGACTACTGTGTTATTCTAGTTATTAACCTTAATCCATTTTAGTAGGTACTCCTGACCGTGGTACTCAGGAGTCCCCTCCTAGACATGATGCAAGACAGGACAAGTGGATTTAACAAGCAAGCAAGAAGAACCACCCACGGTGTCAAGGCAGGTCAAGTTAGGTTATCGAGATAAATCATGTCAGGGTACTTGACAGGAGTGCGCCATGACGGGCCACTATCATGTCAGGTTGGTCATGTCAGGAGTGCACCACCACGGGTCACTGTCGTGTTATGCAAGTTCCTTGTCATACCGAGCCATGTATAATAGTCATTCCAAACATATTAAGTAAAAATCAAGTTCATGACAAAAGGCGTAAGGATATAAAATAGGCATGAAATATCTAATAAAATATCAATATATAGGGCTATAGAAAAGCCAAGCTAAAAAAAATAAAACCAAAACTCCAAGAGCCAAGGGGTTAAGCAAGGGGCAGGGGAGCAGCGTACGAAAAGTCACGTACGCTGAGGGCAGCGTAGGTGAAAAGTCACGTACGCTGAGAGAGCAGTGTACGTGAAAGTCACGCACGCTGAGGGAGCAGCTGCGTAAAAAGTCACGCAAGCTCAAGAGGAGCAGCTGCATGAAAAGTCACGCACGCTACAGGGGCTGCGTACGAAAGTCACGCACGCTGAGGGCAGCATAGGTGAAAAGTCACGCACGCTGAGAGAGCAGTGTACGTGAAAGTCACGCACGCTGAGGGAGCAGCTGCGTGAAAAGTCATGCAAGCTCAAGAGGAGCAGCTGCGTGAAAAGTCATGCACGCTACCGGGAAGCAGCTGCGTGAAAAGTCACGCATGATACAGGGAAGCAGCTGCGTGAAAAGTCACGCACGCTCAAGGAAGCAGCATACGTGAAAGTCACGCACGCTCAGGGAGACACGCTTCCAACAGGAAGCGTACTCAAGTCTGCGTACGCAGCGCTAAAGAGCGCGCGTAGCTCAGTGTGCATAAGCTAAACAGCTATGCACATTGCTCACTGTCTTCTCCAAACAGCAAGAACACCAAAGAAGAACCCAAAGCTTCACAAGTTCATAACTTGGCCATCTGAACTCTAAATCCGGATTTCCAAAGTTCCAACTTGGGTGAAACTGAACGCTCTTCCACATGAAAACATCAGAACTCAAAGAAAACCAACCAAAATGGATCAAAACATGTAAAAATCCGAAAATAGCAATAACTTAGATCTACATCAACAGAGACTCCAAATCATAAAAACCCAAGAACTAATATTGATCTCCATGTCCTAAACTAGCAAATGGACAAAGAAAAGAGGGTCCTCATGTAGTGGCAAGATGCACTTGCCTAGGGGTTGGGGAGTTGTGTGGAGGAAGAAGAAGAAGAAGAAATTAATGGTGGTTATAAAGAGAGAGAAGAGGTTGGTGGAGATATAAAGAGGGGGAGTTGTGGTGTGCTGAGGGTGGAGTGTAGGGCTAGGGTGTTCCAACACATAAAACCGAACCAAAATGAACCATCCCCAATAAAACCGAGCCAAGCCAAAACCTAAAATACGGGAAATACCAAAATTCCACAAGTTGAGAGAAAAATAAAATACATGCCAAAATCCAGATACGAGTATAAATACAAAATACCGGAAATGCGGGAAATGAGGGTGACATCAGTGGCCCCGTTGTGGGTCTCGACACCGGGCCGGACCTTGGCAGCCGGATTATCATTTGCTCCTCTTGCGCTGAGAGGCTGATTGCGTCCTTCCGCAGAGTGGCGGTAAGGGGTGCGGACTTGCCCGGTTTGCGAGCTTGGAGGTGGATCGTCAGGGGTCCTTCAGATCCCGTAGCCGTTTCGGTACTAGCTTGTTCATTTCCTTCATCAAGGTGCCTCTTCGACTTTTCGTATAAGCAGGAGTTCGAGTAGTAAGATTCGACCCCTTTGAAGGGATCGATATCAGCAAATTCTGTCTTCACGAAGCCGTGTTTGTCGACGTATTTGAAGCACTGGTATAGCGTGGAAGGCACGATCATATAATCGTGTATCCATTGGCGCCCCAAGAGGATGTTGTAAGAAGTGTCTGCATCTATGACGTAGCAGGTGACTTCGGATTGGAGGTCACCAATTTGACACTTTAGACGAATCTTTCCAATAGGGTAGCTCTGCCCGAATTGAAACCGCTGATGGCGGTGCTTGTAGGTGTCAGGCGATGCATTGGGATACGGAGATGATGTAGCAGACCCTTCGGGATGATGCTTATGGAAGAGCCAGGATCAATGTGCATCCGATCCACCTTCACGTCACCGATGTATCCCGTGTAGTATAGCGGGCGATCATGTAGTTTTGTTTTGATAAGCATGTCCTGCGGAGTGAAGACGATATTAGGCATTGCTCCCGTGCAGGCACTGTCTTGGAGATCCACGGGTGAGTCCTCTCCGGTGAGGTTGGATTGAGCCAGATAAGCATCGGCATTTTGGAGTGCTTCGCTCAATGCAATACGAACGTCCTTCGAGAGCCTTAGGAGTTCGTATAGTGACAATTTGGCCGGAGTGTTAGCCAATTGTGCTAAGATGTCAAAGTTATAGGGCCTCTCTAGCCCTTGGGCTGCGTCCTTTCGGAGGGATTTATCGAAGCGAGTCTCCTTCGGCCTAGGCTTGTCGGTCGTCGAAGGCTGAGCCGGTCCCGGAGCATCAGTTGAAGTAGGTTGATGATTTTCAGCTGGGCTGTCAACCACAGGTTGGGATTACGCTCCGGATCGCGTGACGACGGCTGTAGCTTCCTCGTTGTCTGCTGAGATTGTGTGGCAGGTCCTGATTTTTCCACTCTTTTTGTTAGTAGAAAATGGTGTGGGCCGAGTTACTTCTGACACCAAGTCTGGATGGACCCACATGACCTCCCCTCGTGAGGTGGTGAGAGGTACTAGACCAGCAGCCTGTTCTCGGGGAGGTGGAAGATTGGTGATCTCCATCGTCGCCAGAGGGACGGGGATTACCCCGTCTTGAGTCTCCGTCGGAGGGAAGCTGCCGAATTGTACGGACACCATATTGGCTGCTACGGTTATTTTTTCGAAGTCGATGGCCAAAGCATTCGAATCGATGAGGCTTTGGATGTACAGTTTTAGTTGGTAGCAGTCGTGTGTAGCGTGGTATACATAACGGTAGTAATGGCAGAACTTTGGGTTCTCCAAATCAGCCGGCCGAGGCTCCCACCTCGGTGGAGGATGCTGAATTCTACCTCCTTGTATGAGCATGTCCAAGATAGGCTTGACGTGGCCGTCTTCGAAAGAGTAAGTGATCTGAGGCAATTGTTTGTCTGCTGTTTGTGGCTCGGGCTTCTGGGCCGTGTCGGCCACCATAGCCTGCTTTCCCTTGTTGTCCCGATTGTTGGAGGGGTTACCCCCATTATCGTTGTTGGGACGCTTGCCCTTGTTTTCTCCTTCTGAGATGTGCAATCCCAGTTGGCGAGCCTTCTTCAGTCGTTCTTCAGCGCTTGTGGCGCTGATGATGAACGCCTTCCAATCTTTGAATTGACTTTCGCCCATCCAGAGACTGATCGTTGGAAGCAGTCTCTTTTGGCAAATTTCAATCAAAGATGAATCTGGATTTCCGGAGGGCAGCTTCATGGCGGTCTGACGGAACCGCTCGATGTAGTTTCTTGTCAACTCCTTCTCCCCTTGGATAACGTCCATAAGAGTGGACATAGTGACATCCTGTCCTACTTCGTAGAATTGTTCCAAGAACAGGCGCTTGAAGCCGGCGAAGGAGTGGATGCAGTTGTCCGGTAGATTGCGGTACCAATCGAAGGCGACTCCTTCCAATGCCCCGATGAATAACCGTGTGAGAATCGCATCATCATGAGGCAGATGGTCGGTGGTGACCTCAAAGTAAGTGATGTACCGACTTGCTGAGGTTTTGCCATCATACGGGTTGATATTGAACGGCTTATATCTTGGTAGGAATGGAACATCCCTCCATTCAGCATGGTATGGTTGACGTATTCTGAGATCTTGGGCATTCTCTCGGGCATGGAACATGGCTCGGAGCTCCTGGACCTCTCTCCTTACTTCTCGGGTCTCGTCTATAGCGGTAGGGGCTGTTAATTCGGAAGGATTATTGCCCGAGTTTGGTGCCGCTGAGTTCGAATCCACATTGACCGCAGGGCCCGTGCTTGTTTGAACGGGCGTTCCTCCTTGTAGATTTGGCAGGGCTGCTTTAATCTTGTCTACAGACTTGACCAAAGCAAGTAATATGGCTTCGAGACTGTCAATGCGCTGGCGATCACTGGAACCACCTTAATTGCTGTCCGTCATGAACACCGTCCTTATATGAGGAGTGATAGAAGGAACGGTGGAGGATGTGCCCTCCAAGTCGTACCCATGCACCAAAAAGTCATCAGGATAGGTGGGAATGTTCTCTTCGGGTTCGGACTAGGAGGGAGCAGTACCCCCAGCCTCAGAGTTTGCTTCGTCTTGAGAGTTATGGATGTCCTTGGGGACATCGGCGTCTGTTGCCCCTGATGGGAGAGTGGTTTCCTCGGGCTCGGCTTCTTGAAACATCGGATTGTTACGGATGTTCGGAGGAGTGCTACCCCCAGTTCCCTCAACCCCTAGCGATGTAGATGATGAATTTCCCATCGCGGTAGATTTTGTCTTTGAACGGGTGTGTTGGAATAACCGGTAGAGGATAACCGTTTAGAAGACAGTTTCTTAGCTGTAGTTGTTGATATCTTGGGACTGGAGATGCTTGTCTTTTTTACCTTCCTTTCGACAGGGACCTTCTGAGCGGAATTGTAGGAGACAACAGGAGGTGCCTCATCTTCTGAGTTCGGGTGCTGTAGCCTTTGGAAGACGGACGGCCGATCTTCCGTCACTGCCGCGTTGTTGCAGCAGCAATTGACGATGATTTGGGTACAGCGATGTCCAAGCGAGGACTCTTTTCACGCCGACACTCCTTCTCTTTCCTTGCGTTTGTAGAGGATCGCCTCCCGCAGGTCAGAGGAACCACTCTGTCTGTTTGCCGTCGAAGGCTGGACTCGAGCGGTTATATACAACTTCCCATCCGAGGCCCGTGTGATAGTCAACGGGACGCCCCGATAGTCAGAGGTTGGGACAGCTGACTGGGCCCGATGAGCCCGCGCTGCCCTAGACTTCCTCCTTTTAGCACTTGCGGGTGCGTAATAGGAGGAGTCCAAGTTGAATGCCACAGAGTCTGGCTTATCATCCAGAGAATCATCAGGGTCAGGACCGCATGAGAGACGGTCGAAGACTGATCAAAGAAGCGTGAAACGGACGCTATGCGACTAGAGTTGGATACCGTGCAGGCTGTCTGCATGCGGTTGTCTTCTGCCGTCGGACGAATTGTTCTCGTACGGCTAGGAGTCACGACTGTACAGGCTGGCCGCATGCGGCTAGCAATTGTGGCCGCATGGGTTTTCTACAAGCGATTGACTTCCACAGCCGCATGAGTTTCATTCGTGTGGTTGGCAACTGTAGCCGCATAAGCTATGCGGCTGACAAATATGGCCGCATGAGTTTTCTTCATGCGGCTGGAGGATGTAGCCGCATGAGCTTTCTCCCTGCGACTGATAACCTTATGCAGCTCGGATCTCATATAGTTTCTCTTTGCCCCTGCAAGTCCAGCATCATAGTGTTTTCTTCTGCCGGACTTGGGGACAGCAGAGTTGTCTACGATCTGAAGTGGGGCCGCAGGGGAATCTTGCTCGTCGTCTTGAACAACAGAGGGTGTCTCTGCAAGAGCTTCAGCAAGAACGAAGGATCGGGGTCTCCACTCCTTACGGACCTTCTTTGTGCGGGCTCACTTCTGGACCGGGCTAGTGCTTTTGTCGGAGAGCATCTCTTCGAACGCCTGTTGGTCGAATCGGGCGACCATCTTTTGTTGAGTGGAGCCAAGCTTGGCTGTATCCGATTACGTCACCAACTCCTCAGCCGTGGAGAAGTTAGTCCCCAGCAGAGTCGCCATCGTGTTTGCCATGAAATATAAAAGAACAGAACAATTATCGGAGGACCAAACTTTTACTTCACGTTACAAACTCGCTTGTACAAAGAAAGCCTAGGGACGAAAACCTAGGTACAGCAGTCTAAGTACAATTGTTTATTTTAGATTCTGGGGGGTGACGATAGAGGCTCGGGAAGGCGATGGCAGCCCTGCCTTACTCCTTGGACGATCGGTATGCAGCCTTGGCTCCTTGTGAAAAGATGGTTGGCATTGATGAAGAAATGCTCTTCTTGCTCCTCTGTTGCTCTTCTGGCTTCTCTCTCTCTGTGTATTCTTTTTCTCTGACTATTGGGGGGGTCTCTCTGTATATACGTATTTTTCTCTCTGAAATTGTATATCTTACAAGGGAATGGCACCTTGCTATTTATAATAGTGGGATGTGATCATTAGGGTTGCCAATGATTAGCTCTTGGAGATGGCGACGGCTTGGGGATTGGTCCATCATGGCCATTCGTTTTAAGTATGATGAATCTGGGCCATTAGGTGTAGATTACACCAAATCCTATGAGCAATTAATGCTGATTGGAATAAATCTTCCTTGTATTGATCTTCTGATATCTGCGAATAAATCAGATCTATTCTTCTACCACGTGTCCCAGATTTATTGGGATTTGACCTAATCTTTAATGGCAGCAAATCTGAGGAATTAATCGGTTTAGGACACGTATCCTAGGAGCTGCTGGGGGGATCTGGACCGCATGACTAGTGAGCCGCATATGAATGTGAGCCGCATGTGAATGTGAGCCGCATATGGTTAGGCCCACGTGTCAGGGCTGCATGGGCAGTGGCCCTCACTTGAGTCCTCTAACCACAGAGGAGTAATCCTTGTGGGCCATATAGGTATATATCCGCCTGGGCCGCATAGACATGATCCTCTTGAACAGCATGAGAAGTCCTCGCTTGAGCCGCATGAGGCTTTCATGGCCTGAGCCGCATAGGATGGATTCACTCTGAGCCGTATGGGAAGTCCTTTGCTTGAGCCGCATGAGGCTTCTATGGCCTGAGCCGTATCGGATTTATTCTGAGCCGCATGAGAAGCGAGCCGCATACGAATGCCTACGTGGCAAGGCCACGTGGCATTTTTATGGCACTCGGGGGATTTGTGTCAGAGATTTCTTTCCTCTTCCCTAGAGATTCATCATTATGACAGAGTCATAATTACCTGCCTTTGTGTCAGGGCTGTCAACTTTTTAGAGGGGTCAGCCATCATAGCAATTAATGTAGCATGGGTCGGAGGGGAGCACTATCAGGCCACGTGTTCTCTGAGCCGCATGGAATGCCTTGGGCCGCATAGCTCCTTATGCCGCATGATTCCCTGAGCCGCATGAGTCCCCTGAGCCGCATGGATCTTTCCTGGCCGCATGAATCATTTCCTTTAGTATTTTCCATGCTTCTACATAGATGTTGTTCAGTCATAACCTGCTTTACTAGTGTTTTGGCTCTATCCCAACTTCATTATGTTTCAATCCATTTTATATTAGGCACCCTAGATGGTAGCAGTCGACTGATACCCTAAAAACTTCAGTATCAGAGCCTTGAATGTTGGCATCAGATGGATTAACTTCACATTGTCCTTCATTCCCTGTACTATCAGACTAGATATGGTTCTGGCCCTATGTTCAATGTATGCTTTCTAGTTATCATTTATTAAGCATTAAATTAGAAACATACATGCATATCATTCACTACCTTGACTTTCCCCAGTAACATCCTCCAATTAACTCTATCCCTCGGTTGAGCTACTATTTCAAAGCTTTGACACAAGCATATCATTCACTACCTTGATGTATCTATCTTACAGAATTATGGAGCTGAATTACTATATGCGGAATCGTACGTGGATGTACAACCGTCATCCTGATGACATGTACGGTGTGCGGAATGAATTCATAGAGGGTGTACAACAGTTCCTGTATTTTGCCAAGGCGTTCCCTCAGTACATGGACGGTACCAAAATTAAGTGTCCGTGTGTGAGATGTCCCAACTTGAAATATCATCCAGAAGCGGATGTCACGTATCATTTATACTTGAAGGGTTTCACGCCGAATTACTATCAGTGGAGCGAGCACGGAGAACTTGTGTCTTTAGCATCGGAGTACGAGCCTTATGTGGATGTCCACAACAACGCTCCTTACGATGATGGGTTGGTAAACATGGTTTTCGACGTGGCTGGGCCTAGTTTCGATCCGGATGATCATGATGCACCTGAGGAGGCACCGAACCCCGATGCTGCACAGTTCATAGAGTTGCTGGAGAATGCAAGGACTCTATTATATCCTGGTTGTGAGGATCATTCACCGTTGGAGGTGGTTACAAGATTATTGAGCATCAAGTCCGATTTTAACATGTCGTATGATTGCTACAACTGTCTTATGGAGTTGCTTATAAAAATATTGCCTGAGGGTGTGAAGTTGCCTAAAGACTTCTACCGGTCTAAGAGGATGGTTAGATCGCTCTGGATGGGATACGAAAAAATCGATGCCTGTCGCAACGGGTGCATATTATACTACAAAGACGACAAGGATGAAGATGCCTGCAGATTTTGTGGTGTCGATCGCTACAAGGCATGTGGTAGAGGAAAGTCTGTCGGTGCCAGGAAGCCTACCTCTTCGATGCAGTACTTGCCGTTGACGTCGCGGTTGCAACGGTTGTTTATGGTGAAGGAAACCGCAGAAAACATGAGTTGGCATAAGCGGGGACATACCGAAGGAGTGTTGGATCACCCTTCTAAGGGAGAAGCATGGAAGAACTTTGATCGAGAGTATCCAAATTTTGCTTCTGATCCACGTAATGTCAGATTGGGTCTCTGCTCCGACGGTTTTACCCCATTCGGACTTTCAGGGTCCCAGTATTCGTGTTGGCCTGTGGTCGTCACCCTGTACAATCTACCGCCTTGGATGTGCATGAAGACTCCGTATATGTTTCTCACCGTTATTATCCCAGGTCCGAACAATCCGAAAAGGAACATCGATGTGTATTTACAGCCGTTGATTGATGAGTTGAATCAGCTGTGGAAAGTAGGTTCCAACACGTACGTTGTATCTAGAAAACAAAATTTTCGGATGCGGGCAGCACTTATGTGGACCATCAATGACTTTTCGGCCTATGGAATGTTATCTGGATGGAGCACGCATGGTCATCTTTCATGTCCGTATTGCATGGACAGCACTAAGGCTTTCCGTTTGAAACACGGAGGCAAACCGTGCTTCTTCGATTGTCATCGACAATTCTTGCCGAAGGATCATCCGTATCGGAGAAACAGGAATGCTTTTCGTGCTGGCGTTGTGGAGAAGGCTAATCCCCCGCCAAGGTGGCCCGGATACACGATATGGGAAGAGGTAAAGATTTACTAAGAGCTATTGAGCAGCCTACTACGGACTACAAGTGTGACGGATTTGGTCACACTCATAACTGGACGAAGAGGAGTATATTCTGGGATCTTCCATATTGGAGCACCAATCTGATTAGACATAACCTTGATTTCATGCATATCGAGAAGATTGTGTTTGACAACATAATTACTACTGTAATGGATGTAAAGGGGAAGACGAAAGACAATCCAAAGGCTAGATTGGACTTGGAAGAAATGTGTAGACGTCCTGTATTGCATTTGATAGAGGAGGGGAATGGAAAGTTGAAGCAGCCTAAGGAAATTTTCTTACTGGAGAAGGAGGATAAAGTGAGGCTTTGTAGGTGGATTCATGGTCTAAAATTTCTAGATGGGTATGTTTCGAACTTGAGAAGATCCGTCGACCTCAAGGAGAACAAACTGACAGGTATGAAGAGCCATGATTGTCACGTACTCATGAAGCGGTTAATTCTGATTACATTTCGGGAATTCTTACCGCAGGCATTTTGGGATCCATTGACGGAGCTTAGCATATTCTTCAGGGACCTTTGTTCTAAGAAATTGCTCATTGATCGTCTAGAAAAGTAAGAGAAGGACATTGCGGTAACACTGTGCAAGTTAGAGATGGTGTTTCCTCCTGGATTCTTCGACTCTATAGAGCATTTGCCGATTCATCTTTTCTACGAGGCACGTGTTGGTGGACCCATAGAATATCGATGGATGTACCCGTTCGAGCGACATTTGAATCACCTAAAAAGAAAGTTAAAAAATAAGGCTCGGGTCGAGGGTTCTATTTGTAAAGCCTATATTCTCGAGGAGATTACAAATTTCTGCTCCTCCTATTTCAAACCTCATGTTGCTACGAATAGAACGAGGGCTCCGAGAAACGACGACGGATATGAAAAATTTAATGATGGAATACTGAAAGTATTCAATGCGTCCGGAAAGCCTTCGGGGAAAATGAAAAAGAGATATTTGAATGACGAAGAGCTAAGGGCTGCTCAGTTGTATGTATTACTCAATTGCGACGAGGATGAAGTGGAGAAGCTAGAGGGGTAAGTAACTCAGGATGATGAGTTTACGTCATCTCAATGTAATAGTATAAGCTAATATTATTGTACTAATCGGCAGTTGCTTCGTTATTTTCCAGCACATATAATGATGAGTTGAGGCTGGTTAGACCCTACCTAATAGACGAAGCATTAGAACAAGAAATAAGACGTTATTTTCCTTCTTGGTTGGGCGAATATGTAAGTAGCTCGGTAATTACTGGCATCTTCTAATGCAACTGCACAATAAATAACTTATTATCGCTTCTTTGATATTCAGGTCGATCGTCTAATTTCACCCGAGATTGAATTAATTAGAACTCTTGCCAAGGGACCAATTACTTTTGTTAAAATATGGCCAAGTTACTGTTTCAATGGCTTTCGGTTCAAGTCGACAAATGCTCCGATCAGAGACAGCTTCCTGGATCTTGATTCCACGAAAAATAGTTGTTTGTGTATCAAGTCTTCAAACTACAAAGACGTCGATCCAGGAAATGATTTCTTTGGCATCTTGCGAGAGATTGTGGAGTTATCATATAACAATGGCAGAGAACCAGCAAAGATCGTGTTGTTCAAGTGTGAATGGTTTGATCCGATTGAAAATCAAGGTTGGAAAATTGACAAGCATGGTCTTCCGGATATAAACTACAAGCGTAGATATCAAGGCTACGAACCGTTTGTCCTAGCAACTCAGGCTCAGCTCGTGTACTTCACAGCTTATTCGAGACGGGGAGCAACGAAGTCTGACTGGTAGGCTGTATGCAAGGCAAAAGCCAGAGATACTTTTGATGTTGACGAAAAAGCTTACCAGAAGGACGAGCTACCTCTTGTAACCAATATTGTCGATGTGGACTCCACGGAAGTTATGCATTACACGACACATAATGTAGAAGACGTAGAATTATCCGAAGAGGAAGACGAAGCCGACGAAGGCGAAGATGAAAGTGAAGATGAGAAGGAAGAGGAAGATGAGGTCGAGAAAGACGAACAAGATGATTATTCTGAAGATGATTGAGAGAGATATACTTATCTGAACTTAGATGTTTCTTCTAGAATATATTATCTGGACTTAGATGTTTATTGTAGAATGTATCATCATATGTTGTCTTGGTTATTATCTTGTCTTTGTTGTACTTTCATATTTCTAGTCTCTATTATTCGTTGTACTTTCATATTTCTATTCTCTATTATTTGTTGAACTTTCATATTTCTAGTCTCTATTATTTGTTGTATTATCATATGCTGTTATCAGGTATGGCAGGTCGTCGTGGAGCGTTCTGAGGGGGACGACGAGGTCACTCTCCTCCGGTACTTCCTACAGGTACTGCTAGAGGATGAAGTTTTCCTTCGGTACCTCATTCTGGTACCGGCTCTGGATCCTCGTCGCCGATTACTCCTCCATATCGGACAGTAGGTGGGCCTGCTGGGACGACGTCACGTGGCATATCTCCTGGGACGAGTAGTTACAGGCCTATTGAGAGTGCTCGCTCGTCTAGCGTTCCTACTGCTGATACGACGATGGAGACGGATGAGCAGATGGCGGAGGCTGCGGTGACGGCCGAGGCGGCGGCGCCGACGGCCGACCAGCATCATGCAGATGATGCGTGTGCACCTCCGGAGGAGATGAGGACGGAGATCTGGGCCGACGGTACAAAGTAGGTGTTTTGGTTTAAAATTTTTTTTCTTTCTATTTTTATCATAAATTAAATTTTTTCATGAATATAATATGTTTGTATAGATATCGTCCCCCAGAGGTACAGAGACGTCTAGGCCACATGCTGAGGCATAATTATGGTGGTGCTTGGATTAACTACTCTGATGCTCCGGACGAGAGGAAGGCCTTCTGGTTTGCGCGTTTCAAGGTTAAAATATATTTAGTTTTAACATAAATCATATAATTTTTGCATATTATATATAACTGATAAATATTTGGTTTGCGCTCTTCTAGGATATGTTTTTCTATCCACCGCACCAGACCGAGCTTATCGAGGGGATGTTTCCTACCGTCGCTGCCAAGCTGATCCGCGACTCTATCAATGATCAGAAGGATCGTGATCATGCCGGAAAGCCGATCCAAGGTTGGATCACCCCTGATCAGTGGAATGCGATGAAGGCTCGATTCGACGAGCCAAGGTACAAGAAGAAGTCGGAGAAGGCCAAGGCGGCTAGGCAACATGCCTCGAAGTGGTACGGTGGGTCAATTCCGATGACGGAACATTTTCGTCGTCTGGTATGTCTTCCTCTTTTAAAAATATTATTTTAATGCAAAACCGATAAATTATTACTAAGATAATATATTTAATTACAGGTAAGGAAGGTCGGTAACGTCGACATGGTGACCGACTTCCTGGCCACCCATCGGAACGGCGAAGGCCTTATTGACGAGACGGTCGAGCAGACCTATGTAAGTATTACAATACGTTATCTTAATTTAATACTTCGTGTCAATTTTAATATAACTTAGTAAATATGATGCAAATAAATATTCATGTAGTTAGTAATAATAAGTACATTAATTAGAAATTAGAAATAATAAGTACATTAATTACAAATTAGTAATAATAAGTACATTAATTAGAAATTAGAAGTTAGTAATAATAAGTACTTTCTAGGCCGAGTATCAGAGGCTACGGGAACGGGCGGCTGCTAGTGCACCTGATGCAGGAGAGGCCGGTACTTCCTCGCAGCCCACTCAAGCTCCGTCGGCGGACGAGCTATGGATGGCCGCTGCTGGTGGACTCCGTAGGGGTATGTACTACGGTACAGGATCCTATGGCGCCCTAGTTTCGATCCAGTCCTCTAGGTCATCTCCTGCTAGTATGCATGGTCCACAGCCGTCCCAGGAGTCTGCCAGAGTCCACCAGATGATGGAGTCTCTCCGTGACGACCTGCTACGACGGATCGAGGAGCAGTCTCAGCACCCTATGGAGGATCCTGCGCTACTAGCACGATTGGATACACTCGACCGCGGCATTATGGACCTCAGGGAGACGACTGAGAGGACAGAGCGCACCATTGGAGGGTTAGAGCGCACGGTGACGGAACTGCAGACAGGACAGGTGACCATCGCCGAGAGGATGAGATTGGCGCAGGAGTCGATGGTCCAGAGCAGTGATAGAATGTTATCTATCATGGATTCATACCACCAGCGACTTACAGCATTGGAGCGTGCTGGTCCTTCGGGTGCGCCTTCATCGTCGTCGACTCCGCCGCCTCCACCGCCTTCTTCTTCGACACCGACTCCACCGACGTCACTGCCTGCTCCGTCGGTATCGATTTCACTTGAGGAGTATGAGTTGTTCTTATCCCTTCGTCGTGGCGTTGCCCCTCCTGCACTAGATTCCTTGTAGTCCTAGTTAGGACTGTTTCTTTGTGTTTGTTTCATTCTTTGTTTGTGACTTGGATATTTGTTGGTTGTGTAGATTTGGATGTTTGGATCCTATTCTATTTGTTGGTTGTGTGTAGACTTTGGTTATTTGGTTGTAGACTTTGTTATTTGGTGTAGAATTGGTTATTTGATTGTAGATTTTGTTATTTGGTGTAGAATTGGTTATTTGGTTGTAGACTTTGTTATTTGGTGTAGAATTGGTTATTTAGATACTTGTTGTTGTGTGATTGTTGTAGACTTGGTTATAGGGACTGAAACCTGTGTACAGTGAGAAATAGACATTCTGAGAACTGGACATTGTGTGATTGTTGTAGACGTGGTTATAGGGACTGAAACCTGTGTACAGTGAGAAATGGACATTCTGTGATTATTTGGATCCTATTCTACAGTGAGAAATGGTTATCTTTTTAAACTGCCGGAAGAAATGGACATTATGTATTTTTTTTTTGCAGATTTAGGGACGTTTAACGACGTCCACCAACGTAAGTTTGCGTCGGTAAACGTCAGTAAATCTACGATATTATCCAGGGCACCGACGTTTAGCGACGTCATTATATGTCGGAGAACGTCGATAAACGTCGGTGCACGTCGATAAATATCCCAGGAATTCCCAGGATTTACCGACGTGTAGCGACTTTGGACATGTCACTAAACTACCGATGACTCGACGGTAATCCGTCGGTAAAGGTACCGACGCGTAGCGACACGAGGTAATACGTCGCTAATACAATGACGACACGATGGTAGACGTCGACAATATACCGACGTATAAATACGTCGGCAAACGTCGGTACTTGCGACGTTTGGCGACGTTTAGAAGATCAGCGACTTACATTTCCGCGACCAGCCTAAAACGTCGGTAATTTCGTCGCTAAATATTTTTACCGACAAAAATTTTCGTTTTAGCAACGTCTTTAGGCGTCGCTAAAACGACTTAGTCTACTAGTGTTTGTATCATTACAACTTTTTGAAAGGAAAGGTATTGTCCAGCTTCCCAAATTCATAACTAATTCAATTTAATTCCTTTTTGACTCTAGTTTCTTACATTAGAGTCTAATCCTACTGTATTTTTTGTTCATGGAGAAAAATCTCAGTTTTTGGACAATTTGGAGATTTTGGCTAGCAAGGAGAATCATTCGATTTGGGGCTTTTTTTTGTCATTGGCACACTATAGGTAAACCCTCTAAATTGTATTTAAATTCTGATTTCTTTGCATGGTAGCCTAGATCTAGGTGTTCCCTAGTTGTGGTGTTAGTTTTGAGTAAGTTTGCATTGATTTTGTGTCGGTATCGGACACGTATCCTAACCTAGTTCTAAGTGTTTGATGAAATTCCACACTCAATATTTTTTTCTGTTTTTGAATTGTGTTTGAATGGATTTGTAGATCTATGGGTTGTGTTTGATTTTGTGTCAGTTGTGGAAGATTTTCGTGTCGTGTCATATTAGCACGAGGACACGAACTCGCCGCAGCAGCCGCAGGACACTGCCCTACTACTCGGGGTGCATATCTCCTCGGACACGGCGACTCGACACATGTCACTTGGCGAGGACCGAGGGGCAGTGTCTGACACAAGCCCCCTCGAGTCTCGAGTAACTTCGTGTCGAGTCGGACAAGTAATCGAGCCCGTACTGGCCATCGCCTACTGTGCGCGTGAGCCACAGACACCTCTGACACGGGCTTCGTGTCGTAGCTTGGTGTCTCGTGGACACGAGGCAGGGTATCAGGGTTATAGCCCTACCCTAGGTAAATCTGTGGACACGCACTCGTGTTGTATCGTGTCGTGTGTCGTGTGCTAGACACGCATGAACACGTGCACGAGGCAGCGTGTCTGTGCATGCACGAGTAGTGTTTGTGAGCGTTGACACGCCGTATCCGGCTTTATTGGACACAAAATGGTTCGAGGGACAAGTACACATATGGGGCTTTGATTACCAACCATTATATTTGATTATTAATTGTATTTTGGATTCAAAATCATGTTTCCCCAATATTTCTGATACTATATTGTAGGTTGATTTTTCTGAGAATTCGAATTGGGTTTTACTATTTTCTTGATGATTAATTTGCAATGTTGGTTCACATGTATACATCTGAATATTATTCACATGTAAGGGTTCATGATTGGTGATTAATCATTGGTTTTGAATTTGCTTTGGACTGTTTAATTGAAAACTGTCATATGTTACACTGAGAACTGTTATGTATAAACTGAATTCAAATTTTCTGAGCTTTGACACACTGATTTGTGCACACACATTACTATACAAAGCTAAGAATAGCTATACACACACACATATGTACAAGCTAAGAACACACCACCCTGCACTCATGCACATGTACTCCTAAAACTGAACCCACACACACAGGTACACAGGAACATGAAACACCCTACTGCTACACTCTACCAAAACCTGAAAGCACATTGTAACTTGTAAATGTTTAACGATGCCATGTTGTTCATTAACCTTAATTTCAGTCATTAGCCTACTACACTTCACGTGTTATCCACAACACCCTATAGCTATTATTGTATGATTCACACATAATTCCACTTACCTATATTGACACACACCCTCACATAAAAGCTGAGAAACACACACTCTTTCCTGTCACTCACACACACACAGGAAACACATATATGCACACACATGCCACAGTATCTCTCTCCCTATATGTATATATATATATATATATATATATATATATATAAATCTATATTCTTGTGTGATAATATATATATATATATATATATATATATATATATATATATATATATATATATATATATTTATTTATTTATTTATTTTTTATATATATATATATATATATATATATATATATATATATATGTAGGTTGCTTATATTAATTTTGTATATATACATAATGTGTGAAGATATATGTGTATGCCATATAGACTGTATATGGCATATAGCCCTATGGGATATAACCTATGTAGCCTATGTGTATTGGCATGAATACACATGAGATTTGTGTGGATAGAATTGTATGGCTTTGTGATGATGTGTGAATGCTAGATAGGTATGGCTAGGCTTAGTGAGACTTGTTTGGGTTAGGTTTGACATAGTTGACCTAGTTTGACTAGTGTAGTTGACTAGAGTTGACAAAAGGTTGACTATAGCCTAGATTGACCCAAACATCATGTAGAATGTATTGTAGCAGTTTATATTACCATTCTGGACATGTTGTGACTTGTGTTGTTCTAAATAGGAGTTAGACACTCTCCTCAGACAATATATTCTTTTCAGACATATAGATAGCAGGCGAGTACATTTTCTGATAATTTCATAACTTGCTTAGGATTATATTCTTGCCCTAGATTACTTTACTTGAATGTTGTCACGTTGGTAACACGGATTGGTACTATATGGATCCCTTCATGAGATGTTATCTCTTTCAGGAGCATCAGATACTCATATCTTGTGTGTTTTACTTACATCATGTATCTCATACTTCTACTATCATGAATCTATCATGAATCTGCTTGTGACTCATGTACTCTCATGAATCACAGAGCCTTCACGAATCTATTCATGAATAACTCATTATGAGTCAGTAGCGTAGTCATGAATCTTAACGTAACTTGACTGGATCCTTGTGTATTGATTGGGGAAATAGGAGAGTAGAACAAAACATGTGAATATTCCAAAGTAGTGTAGTCAGGAATCAACTCTTTAGTATAGCCATGAATCACCTCCAACTGTTCACATGTTTATCTTGTACTCTGATTCACTAGTCACAGATAGTTCTCTATTTATAGTAGCTATTTACTTACAGCTCTCTCTTTTATACCATGTTGTTCTTTCAGTTTCATGTATCTTACTCTCTAGCATGTTTATATTTCCTAATCTGTTATGATTTGCGTGAGATGTATTGTGCTCGCTTCTGTCCTGACTGGACCTGTTGAAAATATTATAGAGGATGAGGACGAGGCACTTTGTACTACATACTATGGGACTACCCAAGAGGATTGCTATGACTTGGATCTCCAGCAGGATGCATTAGTAGTGGATGACACACATTTAGTCTAGAGTTGTCTATTCCATTGCACTTATTTCTCTGGATTATTGTATTTGAGCTTTGGGATGTTTCTGGATTGATGTGATTAATAGACACTTAGACTCTCTATCTATTTGTATCTTTTGTGGATTCGTTTCATATCTATCTACCTTATCGTAATTCTACCTTAGTTGTGATTAAGACTGTATTTCTGTATTGTCCTCCATTCGGAGTGTATATACTGTACAGGTACCTTATGTTGTTAGATGTTGTGACCTAGGACAGCGTTCTACCGCCGACATTGCGGTGTAGGCTGGACGTACCCATTTTTCGTACCCCTACACTGGGTGCGAGTCATGACAATCATACAAAATTCGCATGACACAATCTTTTTAAATGTCATCTTAGAATACTTATCATGACATTATATTTTTTAATGTCATTAATAAAGTTATCAATGACAGTCATTAAATGAGCCAACATTAAAAGTATCATTAATGACATGTTTAGATGGGTGACATCTATAAAGTATCATTGTCAAACCCAATACTGCCAGACCAAACCAAACCAAATCTATGATTAAGAAAACTAATAGGGATATATTCTATTATACAACAAAACCAAGACCTAACAATCATGCACAACACACTACATGCAACACTCAACATGCCAGATGTTATTATTATGGCACCATTGGTCATATCTCTCCTCCATGTAGAGTTAGAAAGCTTGTTGATTTAAATATATGTGCATGGATACCGAAAACTAACATTCTAGGACCCTACAAGAAATGGGTACCAAAAGTTTCATCTGCAAATTCTTTTGTAGATGGAACACCCTTCACATGCTAGAAGCAAATGGATTCTCGACAGCGGTTGCTCACGGCACCTGATCGGTGACGCTTCATTATACACAATATTACCGAAGAAGAAAGAAGGAAGCGTTTCCTTTGGTAGTAATCTTAAAGGATATATAGTAGATATCGACAATATTGGCAAGGCTCCCTATCCTGTGAACAAAGATGTCTATCTAGTGACCGAGTTAAAACATAACCTCCTCAGCATAAGCCATTTAGATGAGCATAGTTATGGTATTAACTATCAAAAACATGTGTACTATAGTTGATAAATCAACTAGTAGTACTATTTTTGAAGAAATTAGGGAAGACAATATATATTTTCTCTTTGTTAGAAGATGCTAAAAAGCAGGTAGATGCTTAATGGCCCAAAGTGATGAGAGTCAAATATGGCGTGTAAGACTCGGTTATGCAAATATGGACACAATTTCAAGACTATCCACAAAGAAGTTGGTACGATGCTTACCGGATATTACTTTGAAGAAGGATACAGTATGTAGTGAATGCGAAATGAACAAAGCTACCAGATCCACATTTAAATCCAAGAATGATGTAAGTACCACTAGACCTCTACAATTACTGCATATAGATTTATTTGGACCAAGTAGAATTGTAAGTCTATGTGGTAAATTATATGCTTTTATAATATGAGATGATTTTTCTAGGTACATGTGGGTATATTTTCTTGCACGCAAGAACGATGCATTGTCTGAATTTGCCTCCTCTTGCAAGAAAGTTCAAAACGAGAAATGATTCATGATCACTCGTATTCGAAGTGATCATGGCGACGAATTTAAGAATGCAGAGTTTAAGCAATTTTTTGACACACAAGGTTATCTGCATGAGTTCTTTCGCCCTAGGACTCCACAACAAAATGGAGTTATGGAACATAAGATCATGACTCTATCCGAAATGGCTAGTGTAATGTTAAACCAATTTAGACTACCTAAATACTTTTGGACTGAAGCTGTCAATACAGCTTGCTATGTTCTAAATAGGGTTCTAATTCGACCTATATCGAAGAAGACTCCCTATGAGTGATGGTTTGATAGGACACCATCAGTTTCATATTTCAGGATATTTGGTTGCAAATGTTTTATTCTCAATACTAAAGACAATTTGGCAAAGTTTGACGAAAAGGCCGATGAAGGTAACTTTTTAGGTTATGCGGCGAAGAGCAAAGGGTACCGAGTCTTCAACAAAAGAACGATGATCATTGAAGAGTCAATAAATGTCACTTTTGACGATCTGAATCGACAGACAATCAATGATGATGATGAAGACATGAGTGCACCAAGTACAGCACCTACAGAACCTTCAAGCACAGCACCGGCTGATCCTCCAGAAAGATCACGTACGGAACTAGAAGCCGGAACCAGCTACCTTGAGAGTTTGACAAAAAGAATAAATGTTTTTGGCTGGTCATCCCAAGGACATGGTAATAGGTGACCTTACCAGGGGTGTAAGTACTCGTTCCTCTAGCAAAAGATATAGTTTCCTGTCTTGTATTTATTTTACACCTTGAACCCAAAACTATTAAAGAAGCATGTAGCGATAAATTTTAGTTATATGCTATACTAGAAGAATTAAACCAATTTGAACGAAATCAAGTTTGGGAACTTGCTCCCAAGCCTATTGATCATCCGGTCTCTGGCACCCGATGGGTATTCCGAAATAAACTTAAAAAGAATGTTTTAGTTACTCGTAACATGGCTCGACTCGTAGCTCAAGGATACAATCAAGAGGAAGGTATCGACTATGATCAGACCTATGCCCCAGTTGCGAGATTAGAATCCATTTGAATGTTATGTGCATTTGCCTGTATTCATATTTTTAAACTATTTTAAATGGATGTTAAGCGTGCATTTTTGAACGGTTTTATAAAAGAAGTTTTTGTAGCTCAACCTCCAGGTTTTACTGATTTCAAAAACCCTAATTATGTTTTCAAGTTGAGGAAAGCCTTATATGGTTTGAAAAAAGCCCATCATGCTTGGTATGATCGTTTAAGCTCTTTTGTTTTCTTGATAACGGTTTTACAAGAAGCAAGCTTGATATTACACTGTTTATAAAGTCGTATAATAGAAATCTTCTTTTAATTCAAATTTATGCAGATGAGATTATCTTTGGATCTACTTATGAATCTCTTTGTCAAGAATTTTTAAAGTATATACAGAATGAGTTTGAGATGAGCATGATGGGAGAACTGAAATTCTTCCTCGGACTGCAAATCAAACAAACCAACAATGTGACGTTCATTAATCAAACAAAGTACACAAAAGACTTGTTAAAGAAGTTTGACCTAGAAACCATCAAACCACTTGGAACTCCGATGTCGACTTCAACCAAGCTTGATATTGATGAATAAGGCAAACCGGTCGACATACGTAAGTATCGAGGTATGATTGGTAGCTTATTTTATTTAACTGCTAGTCGTCCTGATATAATGTTTAGTGTTTGCTTGTGTGCACGTTTTCAAGATAACCCTAAGGAATTATATTTGTGCACGGTTGAGCTTATCTTTCGATACCTTAAAGCCACTTCTTCTGTCGGCTTATGGTATCCCAAAACCACGTCCATTGACTTAATCGGTTACTCGGATGTTGATTTTGTTGGATGCAAGGTGGATAGAAAAAGTACAAGTGGTGCATGTCATTTGCTAGGTAGGGCTTTAGTCTCTTGGTTTAGCAAGAAACAAAATTCTATCGCATTATTAACTACTGAGGCTGAATATATCGTCGTAGGACGTTGTTGTGCACAAATTTTGTGGATGAAGCAAACCTTAGAAGACTTTGGTTTACTTTACACACACATACCCATTTTCTGTGATAATATTAGTACTATTAATCTAAGTAAAAATTATGTATGTTACTCTCATACTAAGCATATTGAGATTCGAAATCATTTTCTTAGAGATCATCAAACAAATGGAGAATAGACCTCGTATATGTAGACACAGAGAACCAACTGGATGATATCATTACAAAACCATTAACGGAAGATCGTTTCAATTATTTATGTCAAGAATTAGGAATTTTAGATGTTAATAATATTAATTGATTTTGTTTTATCAATTATCTTTCAATATGCAAACATTATTTTCGATACAAGCCTACGAAGGGTCGGTCTGTCACCACGGCTACGGCTAAAGCGAAACAGTATTTAAGTGTTCCCCGGAGAACCTCGTTAGCTGGGACATTATCGCTATAGCTAATCTGAGACAGTCGCTGTGTAACAAAAAACAATTCATAAAATAATATTGTGGACACACAAAAAAGAAGTAGAAAATACCTGTCTTTTCTTTATTGGCGTAAGGCACCACAAATCGAGTACGCCTGAGAGATCCTGCGCTAAGGATCCTCGAGTACAAAAAAGAATTCTGGGGAATGGGACGATGGAGATCGAGCGGCAGTTGCTCCTTTACTCCGTTGACACTCCGATTACAAAAGTGGGAGAAAACCTAAGAAAATTGCTAACTCTCGGCTCACTGGCAAGAAGTAAAGCAATTTGGCTCTTGAAAATGCTCTCCGTTCTGTGTTTTGAAGAGGGATGAGGCCCCCCTTTTATAGTCGTTCTTGAGCTGGAATGATGTTATGCACCAACATGAGGAAATACACTGGTTTTTATGTGGGCACATAGTCCTGCTTTGGGCGCATAGGATGTAGGCGCATACAGGCTGCAAGATTATGGGTTGGTCGTGGTGTTGATGTGGTCGCATTCTTCGGTGCATGACTGCTCATGGAAACTGACGTAGTCGTGTGCTTCGGTGCACATTTTAATCATGGATTTTACTGAGTCAGGCTTGGGCGCATAGCCATGTCTCAGCTATGCGCCCTCCTTTTGGAGGAGCTAGTCTTGGGCGAATGAAACTTCACTGGCTGGGCGAATGGAGCTTTACTAACTGGGCGCATGGAGCTTCACTGGCTGGGCGCATGGAGTTCCACTGACTGGGCACATGGAGCTTCACTGACTGTGCGCATGGAGCTTCACTGGCTTGGGCGTATGGAGCTTCACTGGCTTGGGCGCATGGGGCTTCATTTGCTGAAAATTTTTCATGCTTCTACAAGACCCCTTTCAAAGTTTTCGATACTTGAACAAGTTCGAAATACTTTAAAAGAAGCATGGATTGTCTTCTCGTGATGCAATGGACGCATAACATAGCTCTCTCCTTGGGTACATAGTGTTTGGTCAGCCTGTCAGAGAGATACGACTGTTGAGATCTTCGTCGAAATCCAAACTGTCAGCTTCATCGGAGTAGAATTTGAAGCAGTCCATCCTTCATACGTCATCCACGTCAGCAAAGGACAGTCGTATAGTGTGCAGGATGCTAATTCTTCACGTGGGCGCATAGACCGTTGTTGGCGCATACAATACAATGTACGTATGGGCGCATAAAGCATGTGGGCGCATAGGAAGTGGCTTGTGCCTATAAATAGGCCCTGAAGGAGAGAGAAAGCTCATTATTCCCATCTCTTTGAATTTCTCAGAAAACTCTTCATCTTCTTTCTTTGAGAACCATGTCTCCCAAGGTCGCCAAGAGATCCGCGAAGGGAATGGGGGTTGCGCCGAGTAGCTCTCCTCCCGCGGCAGCATCCTCGACAGTCAGGACCTGATTCTGGATGAGGGCATGCTTCAAAAACAAAGTCTCGAGCGTTAGTTTGTGACGCTCGGACTTTTCTTCTGCCTGGGTGCTTGCGCCTAAGGTAATATGCTTCTGTGAGCATCATTATGCGCCCACAGAAGTCATGTGCCAACACTGTGGTGTGCTATACACCCACATATTGACATGTTATGCGCCCTCCAGCTATGGCATATTATGCCCCCATGTACTGTTCGTGTGTTATGCGCCCACATGTTTTGGGTGCATATCCCTTTGGGCGAATAGCCCTTTGGGCGCATAAAAGCCCTTCAGAACTTAGTTTTTCCTACGGATTTCTGAGTCTGACTTTCTTTTCTGTCCCTTTTCTTCTTGCCACATCCATGCTGAAGACTGAGACCGTTGTGAAGGAGGAGATGCTACCTTCTTTCATCAAACAAGAGTCACCGTTCGTTAAGGAGGAGGTGATACCAAAAATTAAGGTAAAAAAAGAATTGGCACTGATCGGGGAAGGAATTACTCCAAAGTTTGAAGCTGCTGTAAAGGAGGAGCCCAAGTCTGAGGGTAGTACCACTGGGAGTTTTGACCTACCTGCCCCGGCCGAGGACCTTAATCAAGAAGATCCTTCATATACGAAATGGTTGAGGGAATGGTATATGCCTCGACACAGCTAAGATCCGCAGGTTCCCATAAATGTCTATATTTCGTCTTGGTATTTTTGTCCATCTTTAGCTTTATGTCTCACTTTTTTTGGACATCAAATGTAATCCTCTACTTCTTGACCAGATGAAAAGATGGAGAACTTTTTATTTTGCTCATTAGATGTAGTCCTGTGAATGTAACTGATTTTGAATAAACAGAATACATTCTCTCCATTCTTTGCTTGTGGTATCTGTGGTGTTTGTATTAGAGAGCTAAATACAGCATTTGTGTAAAGGATTTCCCACTAGGGGACCCCTCTCTCTTTTTTTTGTTTGGACCTATTGTCCCTTTGTGCATCCGAAAATACGAGCAAATAGATTGGAATGATACTTTCGTGGACCTATCACCCTTTGGCACACCGGTGGTGCGGTTAATAGATTTGAAACAAAACGAAACAGAGGTAACATGGTCATGATAGGTTTTGTGATCTTGACACCGTGACTTTCATCCCGGGTTGGGTACAGGCGTCAAGTCGAAAGTCTATCGGTATCAGAGGTAATATGGACGTGACACATAATAATCAGGAGTAGTTTTTTTTGGTGGAAAGGATTTTTTTTGTCAAGTTTGGCTTCTTATCAAGTGTTCCTTCCTGCAGCGGAGGAAACTCTCCAAGCCTCCTCTCCAACTAAAGATGAGGAGATGGTCAAGGAAGTTATCAAAGCTTTCTACTCTTTACTGAAAGTAAAGCTTCCTGGAGTCCTGAATAGGAATGCCGCCTTCGGCCTTGTGAGGCTGTTGCCGAATGTCAAGTGGCGGCCCTCAAGAGCATGGCTGGCTATGGGGAGCGGGCCAACACTCTGAGAAAGGTCCTGAATGACCTGGAGGGTCAGGTGGCCAGGTTACGGGATGCCAAACAGCGGAGCCCGACGTCGCTGTTCCGCGCAGAGGACGAGGCTTTAATGACGGCTCTTGCGGATGAGATGGCTACCTTCCAGGCAAGGAAGGACACCCTTGTTCGAGAGATCGGCAAGCTGGCTGACCAGTATGTCCAGTTCAATGCTGCAAGTGAGGCCCGTGCTGCTTCGAAGAACAGGCTGACTGCACAGATTACTGAGAAGTATAATCATATTGTAGCACCCAGTTTTCCAAATGAGGATAATTTTGAAATTTCGTGTTTATAGTTATTTTAATAATAATATTTAATTCATGATATGATTTTTGGTGATTTTAAATCATTTTAAAATTATTTAAATCAATGACTTGTGGTTTTGACGTTTTGCAAGTGAAACCCTAGAGACTGTTTGACCTAGAGCCTAACCATGTGATTATGATATTTTAATGTCATTTCTGGCCTAAGGATATTTTGCATTTGACCTCTTTGAATTATTTTGATATTATTTTATTATTTATGATATTGTTTTGGGATTATTTGAGTCGGGTTCGAATTTCATCTCAATCCGACTTGTAACGGGGACCCGGGGTAACTTAGACTCTAGTTGGACCCATGCATTAGTTAGCCATGGCCCACATTTTAATTAGTCATGTTAGAAAGATTAGTCATAATCCTAATTATTAGGTTAACCATTTAGAGTTTTTATTTTGACCCTTTTACCCTCAAACCCTAACCAAAATTGTTTTAAACACTTGTAACTAAGGGAGGGGCAAACTTGTAATATTCAATGAGGGGGGGATAACCATTGTGGCCGGCCATAATAGAACTCCCATCTCATTTCCTTTCTTTGAGAAGTCTTCTTCCCCAAGTGCTCTCAAGCTCTCCCAAGGAAGAAGCCTTTCTCCTTGGATTTTCTCTCCTTTAGGTAATATTTCCTTCTCTTTTATTTCTCCATTTTACATTTAGGAAAGTTTTAACCATAGGAATGACCCCCATTGTTGTGTCCATATTTTGTGTCCTCTTGTGTCCATTATGTGTCCTTTAGGGATTTCTATTATATTATTGTTGTGTCTTGTGTTCATGGGAAAACCCCCAAACTTGGACACACTTTATATTTAAAATATTGATTAAATGAATTAATTCATATTAAATCTCAGATTTGAATATGTAGAGATGTGTTCTTGAGTACTTTATATTTCATTCATGTATCTCTTATAGATGTGTTCATGTTACATATATAGATTTTTGTATGTATATATATATTGTAATGAGAGTGTATCTATATTTATATATGTAATAAATGGTTCATGATGATTATATAATAAAGTTTGTGAGTGTGGTTCCTCATATTATTATTGTCATTATTGTTGTGGATAATTAGGATATATATTGTGTATTCTTTTGGCTCAAACTATCTAAATCCGTCATGATTTTTATCCACGTTTTTAATTTCAGCTCTAACTTAGAAATGTCATAACTTCTAGCTCAAAGTTCGGTTTAATCTCCCATTTTTTTTTAAAGAAACGTATTGAAGTTAGCTTTCCAAAAACATGTATTAGTAGGCCTAATTATTTCTGTAACTTTCTGGAGAATTATTTGAGTGTCAGTTGTACGAAAGACAAACGCGTTCTCGGTGTTTTCGCGATTCCGGGAGTTTCCGGAAACGAAAACGCGATCCGTTTGAAGTTTCGGAAAACTAACACATAGATCTATAAATAATTTAATCCTAGATATTAATTCTTGCTGAGATGGTATAGTATTGATTATTAGTAGGAGTTACTATTCGGCATATGAATTTTGTGCACCCTTGTGTGTAATATAATGTTCTATTTGATTTTAACCCATGTTAATATATATACATTATGTAATTAAATAGAGAATGCAAGCATGAGTAAATGGTTAAATAAATGATGTATGAGGTGTAAATATCCTATCTAATGTAAGCATGTATAAGTATGGCTTGTAATGAATATGTAGGTTCCATAGTATGTAATGTATGGTGCATATAGTAGTACAAGAGAATAAATGAATGATGAATGAATGCAAGCATGAATGTAATGTAATAATAGATGTAATGTATACAATATACAAGTTAATGAGATGTAATGTTCTATGTTAACACAAATCCTATATTACCTCATGTACCCCCATTCGAGGAGTATAAACTGTTTAGCCTTATACTGTTAGATGCATGAGACCTAGGACAACGTTCTACCGCCGACATTGTGGCGTAGGCTGGACGTACCCACTTCTTGTACCCTAACTCTAGGGTGTGGGTCATGACACGTTTTTAGTGGTGGCCCATGCAGGTCGAGATTCGCATTAGTGCGATTTCGTAGTAGCGCAACGACTTAGTTGTACTACTACGAGCCTGCTATAGGATATATAAATTAAGATGTTAGGATGAGAGGATACTCAATCACTGTTAGGATTCCTTGAGAGATTCCTGGGATGACCCATGAGAATCTTATTTTGAATTCCGATTTAAACTCTTTTTCCTTGTTTTGATTCACCTTTTTTCTTGATTTGAATTTGATTTTGTGGATTCATTGTAGAACTTTGAATCCTGGTATTAGTTGATGATTTTGATAAAATTTTATAGTTGTTGATTTAATTTTGTATTTAGATTAATATTTTCAAATCCAAGGTACTCAATCACACTTAGGATTCTTTGAGAGATTTCTGGGACGACCCCTGAGAAACTCATTTTGAACTTCAATTGGAATTCCTTTTCCTCTTGTTTGGATTCACCCTCATTCTTTGCTATTGAATTTAAGCTTGATGGGTTCCTCTCGTTTGAACCGATGAGAAGGAACATATCTTCATTATTCTTTCTCGCCATTATTCCCTTGTATTCTTATTTACCTCTTATCTTAAACTCTGTCTCATTACATTAATTACCCATATCTTGTCATCCCTACCAAATGTACTTTAAAACCCTTGAATCTTCGTATCTTTTGTATGGAGAAGGCTAAGGAAGTGACGTAAATTATGTAGCTCAGAGAAGACGTAACTGGTTATTTTATGATGATCTAAAGGAAATCAAATGTGGAGTGTTCCATATGGAAACTTGAGATAGAAATGTGGTAAAGGTCTCGAATAGAATAAAGAGATGTATACTGCCAATCTGGAAACAATTACATTTAGAGAAATTTTGGGGTTATGAGATAGTTTATAGGTGTATTCAAAACTAATGAGGATATCAGAGGTCAACCTAGTTTTGAGAACTTAGAAAATCTTGGTTATTGATTATGGGGAAAACTTTTACTCTGAGGCTATGTAGAAGGTTAGTAATGGAAAAGAGAAGTTAATTGTGTTTAATAAGGATATTAAACAAGATGTTGCGAGGAAATGACTAGGGATAGAGAGAACACAAAGTTATGGAAGTTTAGAGATTGTTGTGAAATATTTTTAGGAGAATAATATTCAAGGGTGTATGTCGAAGAAAATACGAAAGTTGATTTTATGATGGAAGATAAGTTTTGTAAGGCCTAGAGATTTAAATTAAATAATACGGGGAGAACAATTTGAACAAGTTCAAGGAATTCGTAAACAGGATTTAGAGGTTTTGGGTCAAATTTAAGACAAGGTGAAAGAACTTGGAAATTTAAATAAATGGTTAATATTGATTCCTAAATGTGAGTGCTGTGCTTTAAGAGTGATGTTTGGAAATTGGGAATTGCCTACGGTAGTCATGGTAAGGGTTTAAGTAAAGGTTAAATTTTCATATGGAGACTGGTGAGGTAAAGATATGATTGGCAAGTTATGACCAGATGAACTTAAGAGTATCAGAAGCAGATGACTAACTCGATCTTCATTATTTTTGTGCATTAATTACCACCTCTTGAACTCCCACTTTCTAATTGAGATCCTTGACGTTCCTTATCGTGACTTTGATATTCGGAATGTAATACTAGCTGTTACCCTCCAATAAATCTTATATGCAAGACCTAGACGAGCTCACCTTCGTGTAGGTATATCATGTCCTACTAAAACCCGTCTTCTTGTACTCTATTTTCTTGATATAATTTTCTGGTCAACTGGCTAAACTATAACCTCTACCATTATACTAAATTTCTTCTTATTTCAATTAGAAATCCAGCCTTGACTCAATTCTTTCGACCCGACATGTGATGGTGTTCTGCTTGTTTCCTTAGATGCTTAACCTTGTACCTTATCTGATTACTTGACACGTTGGTTAAGAAACTTGGACTATGTAATTCCTTTCATCATTACCACCCTTATATCTTGTGCTGCTAAATTAGCCTTAGTTTTGCAAGCTTATCTATTTTCGAGCTTGGTCATGACATATTTTATTGGGGGGCCACCCACTAACATATTGTCTAATCAGAACCGGTACATGATGGTCTGATCAACCTATTGCACTTTGGTTCACTTTTTCATGTATCAATCTACGAGAATGGAGACATAGTTAAACTTGACCCTAGAGTCTCATTCGCGACAGCCTTGACAATTCTTCTTGAAATCTTTTCATCGCCTATGAACCTCGTATTCGTACTCAGTCGAATTAAATTTAATCATGGCCTGAACCTCCATCTTTGGATGCTCGTGCTCATACTTTGATTTCATTGATTTCCTTTGTTGCCCAAATCTCGTTTTATCCCGAAATTGATCAACTTAGATCGTGTCAAGACAAAAGTCTATGTGATTTGTTGTGCCTAAATTTTCAATTTTTGCCATTTTATGGAATAGTAACCTTTTAATAGTTTTTTAGTTGCTTGTTAATGACCAATTTTTATATAGGATGGTAGACAGCCCTACAACCTTGATGATTGTTGTTCCCTTACCTTCCCAATTAGGACATCCTAGATTGTTTGTGTGTTGATACCATAGAGACTATTTTGACCTAGAATGATTAGTGTACCTAGATGAGACTTCCAACTGCTACGGTATGCCCTGACCTTGTATACTATTCCTTCAAATTGCATGATTTAGATAAATTTTTTTAGACCTTGATTGTTGGAAAATAGGGACGTCACCCCATTAGTATCAGTTGTGGATATATATAGGTTAGTCCTTGATGTGCGGATGTGTGTCTAAAAATATGTAGCTTATGAGATTTATGAGAGATTATAGTATCAGCCTTGATAGGATGTACTAGTCTTTTGGTGAGTATAAATGTGTTATGAGAGATAGGGGCCTATATGTATTAGTAATGCATCGTTTCTATGGTAATAGAATGTATTAATAGATGGTTAATAGAAAGATAATAGTTTGAGCATACCTATAGCCTATGATCAGTTCCTTTTCATCCTTAGTTAAGACCACTTTAAAATAGGTCCAGTCCCTTGGATATAGGTTCCAGTCCATATTTTATTGAAGTTCTATTACCGCTGTACAGCAGAGCAGTGTTGAAGGTTCCTAGATTGACACTATTTAGATGTCCGTTTATTATTCCAGTGTTAGGAAGTGTTATCTTAGATATTGGACAGGTTAGAGGCTCTAGAAGGAGTACTATCGATCTTAAATTTTGAGCCCGAAATTTTTCTAAGGTGGGTAGAGTTGTAGCACCCAGTTTTCCAAATGAGGGTAATTTCGAAATTTCGTGTTTATAATTATTTTAATAATGATATTTAATTCATGATATGATTTTTGGTGATTTTAAATTATTTTAAAATTATTTAAATTAATGACTTGTGGTTTTGACGTTTTGCTAGTGAAACCTTAGAGACTGTTTGACCTAGAGCCTAACCATGTGATTATGATATTTTAATGTCATTTCTGGCCTAGGAATATTTTGCATTTGACCTCTTTGAATTATTTTGATATTATTTTATTATTTATGATATTGTTTTAGGATTATTTGAGTCGGGTTCGAATTTCATCTCAATCCGACTTGTAACGGGGACCCGGGGTAACTTAAACTCTAGTTGGACCCATGCATTAGTTAGCCATGGCCCACATTTTAATTAGTCATGTTAGAAAGATTAGTCATAATCCTAATTATTAGGTTAACCATTTAGAGTTTTTATTTTGACCCTTTTACCCCCAAACCCTAACCAAAATTGTTTTAAACACTTGTAATTAAGGGATGGGCAAACTTGTAATATTCAATGAGGGGGGGGGGATAACCATTGTGGCCGGCCCTAATAGGACTTCCATCTCATTTTCTTTCTTTGAGAAGTCTTCTTCCCCAAGTGCTCTCAAGCTCTCCCAAGGAAGAAGCCTTTCTCCTTGGGTTTTCTCTCCTTTAGGTAATATTTCCTTCTCTTTTATTTCTCCATTTTGCATTTAGGAAAGTTTTAACCATAGGAATGACCTCCATTATTATGTCCCTATTTTGTGTCCTCTTGTGTCCATTATGTGTCCTTTAGGGATTTCTATTGTATTATTGTTGTGTCTTGTGTTCATGGGGAAAACCCCCAAACTTGGACAAACTTTATATTTAAAATATTGATTAAATGAATTAATTCATATTAAATCTCAGATTTGAATATGTAGATATGTGTTCTTGAGTACTTTACATTTTATTCATGTATCTCTTATAGATGTGTTCATGTTACATATATAGATTTGTGTATGTATATATATATATATATATTGTAATGAGAGTGTATCTATATTTATATATGTAATAAATGGTTCATGATGATTATATAATCAAGTTTGTGAGTGTGGTTTCTCATATTATTATTGTCATTATTGTTGTGGATAATTAGGATATATATTGTGTATTCTTTTGGCTCAAACTATTTAAATCCGTCATGATTTTTATCCACGTTTTTTATTTCAGCTCTAACTTAGAAATGTCATAACTTCTAGCTCAAAGCTCGGTTTAATCTCCCGTTTTTTTAAAAGAAGCGTATTGAAGTTAGATTTCCAAAAACATGTATTAATAGGCCTAATTATTTCTGTAACTTTTTGGAGAATTATTTGAGTGTCAGCTGTACGAAAGACAAACTCGTTCTCGGTGTTTTCGCGATTCCGGGAGTTTCCGGAAACGAAAACGCGATCCGTTTGAAGTTTCGGAAAGCTAACACATAGATCTATAACATTATTTAATCCTAGATTTTAATTCATGCTGAGATGGTACAGTATTGATTATTAGTAGGAGTTACTATTCGGCATATGCATTTTGTGCACCCTTGTGTGTAATATAATGTTCTATTTGATTTTAACCCATGTTAATGTATATATATTATGTAATTAAATAGAGAATGCAAGCATGAGTAAGTGGTTAAATAAATGATATATGAGGTGTAAGTATCCTATCTAATGTAAGCATGTATAAGTATGGCTTGTAATGAATATGTAGGTTCCATAGTATGTAATGTATGGTGCATATAGTAGTGTAAGAGAATAAATGAATAATGAATGAATGCAAGCATGAATGTAATATAATAAAAGATGTAATGTATGCAATATACAAGTTAATGAGATGTAATGTTCTATGTTAACACAAATCCTATATTACCTCATGTACCCCCATTCGGGGAGTATAAACTATTTAGCCTTATACTGTTATATGCATGAGACCTAGGACAGCGTTCTACCGCCGATGCTGCGGCGTAGGCTGGACGTACCCACTTCTTGTGCCCTAACTCTAGGGTATTGGTCGTGACACATATTGCGCAGATTAAGAACGATATTGCCCAACTGGAAGCTGACTTGCGGGCGGCGACATCTGAACAGGAGGATTACTTGGCCCAGGCTGCCATGACTGCCACCACTTCTGCCCATTTAGAAGAACAGCTGGCGAAGTTGGAGGGGAGCATCTGAGTCTGACCATCTTCGAAGATGAAGCCGTTCGTCAAGAAGAGGCACGGCGCCGAGCTACTGTGAAGTCTGAAACCGAAATTGCGGCTCTAAGGGATAGCATCAATCGCCTGTGTATCCCATAGATTTTTTTAACTCCCTTTTTTTGTTTTCTAGCCGTCACGGCTCTTGTACTTTTTTTTTGTCTCTTGATAGACGTTGAAGTACAAAATAAAGAATCTTTTCAGAAGTGAATGTGGTTTTGTGAAATATCGATACTAGAGGTAATATGGACGTAGCAAGGATATTTCTGGTGGGTATTCCGCTAGGGAATTATGATGTGGACCTATTATCCGCTTTATATTCAAGTTATTCGAATATAGATAATAAGTTGAATGAAGATCCTAGTAGAGGTAATATGGACGTAATAGCAGAGGATGTTCTATATCTGACCAGAGATAATATGGACGTGGAAAGATATATAAAATTAGCGGGGAGTGGATAATTCAGAGGTAATAGAGACGTGATTATCCTTGATGAATGCTTTGCTCAGAGGTTATGTGGACATAGCAAAACATTTAATCATTCCGTTGGGGAAATAATTATCAGAAAACAATTTAGAGGTAATAGGGACGTGACTTGTTTTCGTCAAACCGAGTTTGGACGGAGTCAAAAACGGGAATGATTCTACTGGAGAAATATTTAGAGGACCTATTATCCATGTCGTATTTAAGACTCTTGAAATACGGATAATAGTTTGATAGGTTTTCGAATCAAATAAATATCGCACTCTACATTTACATGACTGAACACATATGAACATTATGTAAAAGAGGTTACACATAGTATCTCTTCAGGAACTTGCCGTTGATAGGCATCATGAGCAAGTCACCATCAGGCTTGGTTAGCCGGTATGTACCGTTAGAATACACTGATTCTATGATGAAAGGACCTTCCCATTTAGGCTGGAATTTTTCTTTTGTTTTGTGCGTCATGACCATTGGTCTTCTCACTACTAAGACCAGATCGTCGACTTGGAAGATCCTTTCCTTCACTTTTTTATTAAAGGCTCTGGAAAGGCGTGCTTGGTATAGCTCAATGCGCTGCTGAGCTAACAAGCATTTTTCGTCTAGCACTTCGAGCTCCAGGAGTCGTAGACGGTAGCTTTCTTCGGTAGTCAACTTTCTGGCTAGGGATACTCGAAGAGAAGGAATCTAGATTTCTAGGAAAAGAACTGCTTCGCTCCCATAAACCAGAAAGAATGGCGTACTGCCAGTTGGAGTCTGGACCGTTGTACGATAGGCCCATAGATAATCACCGAGCTTCTCATTCCAATCGAGCTTGTTTGAAGACACGAATTTCTTGAGAAGTTTTATGATGGTTTTGTTGAAGGCTTCTGCTAGCCCGTTAGCCACTAGATTGTAGGCAGTACAGGCTACGTTCTGGATTCAATTATTATTTCAGAACCGATAGAATGCATGGCTTGTGAATTGTAGACCATTATCATGGATGATCCTGCGAGGTATGCCGAAGCAGTAGATGACATGATGTTTGATAAAACTGATCACGTTTGACGTCTTCACTTCGGTGAGCGGTATAGCCTTCGCCCATCTGGAGAAGTAATCGGTTATAGCTAGGATGAACCGACGTCCTTTAGTGGATGGTGGGCTGATTGGTCCTATGACGTCTATGCCCTAGGCTTCAAACGGCCAAGATGTTGCCGTCGGATGTAGAAACTCTGAATGTTTATGAATAAAATCGGTGTAGAACTGGCAAGCTCTACACTTCTTTGCATATTCAACAGCATCTGCTATCATTGTGGGCCAGTAATAACCCATTCGTTTGAAGCGATCTTGTAATTTGGGGCCTAGTTGATGTGCACCACAAACTCCATCGTGAGCCTCCCAGAGTGCATATTTGGCTTCTGTGTCTGATAAGCATCGTAATAGTATCCCGTCGTAAGAGCGTCGGTTCAACATCTTGGTAGCTGTGTCATAGTAAAATCTGAGGGATCGTCTTTCGATGGATACTTCTTCCTTCGGGTCCTCGGGGAGAATTCCATAGACGGCATAGTCTATGAAGGGAAATCTCCAATCTTTAGCATCGACGCTTGTTTCCGTTGTGTGACTGTGATGAATATGCAAGGCGTCTTTCACACAGAATAGTTTTCGACCAGACACTGTGGTCGACTGCTGAGTATTGGTTGGAACGGTCAAGGAAGCAGCGAGACCGGCTAGAGCATCCGCTTCTATATTCTGTAGTCGAGGCATGTGCTCGACGAAGAATCCAACGAAAGTAGACGCCAAATCGATTGCTGCTCTGTGGTAGGGGATGAGATCTTCATGGCAAACTTCATAATCCCCTCGGACCTGACTAACTATTAGCTTGGAATCGCCGTAAGCTTTTAGATAGTCAACTCCCAGTTGTTTCGCCAGTTGTAAGTCGATTAATAGAGCATTATATTCGGCCACATTGTTGGTGCATGGTTTCACGAGAGAATATGTACGGTGTATAACAAGATGATCGGGTGATACGAGCACGACCCCTACTCCAGCCACGATACTTCTTTTATGTCCTGTTCTTGATGCACCGTCAAAAAATATTTGCCATATGGGGATTTTTTCAGTTGCAGTGTTAGACTCTTCCACTTCGTCGGGGATTTCATCGTAGAGTTTGGACGATTCCGGCACCGGATGAGCTGCTAGGAAATCAACTAATGCTTGGCCTTTTACTGCCTTCTGAGGAACGAAGATCATATCGTATGGAGTCAACAGCATTTTCCGTGTAGCTAAACGAAAATTGAGAGAGCCCAGTTTTGTCATGAGTATTCTGAGAGGGTTGACTATAGATATAATGTGGATAGTCTGCCCAGAGACATAGTGGCGTGTCTTCTGGATGGAAAATACTAGTACAAGACATTTCTTCTCTATCGGTGTGTATCTGTGCTCGGCACCCACCATTGTACGGCTGAGGTAGTAGATTGCCTGTTCATGGCCGCCTTCATTCTTCTGAGCCAATAGGGCACCAAGAGAATGGTCCATAGCGTAGACATATAGTAAGAAGGGCTTCCCCACTATTGGAGCTACCAATACTGGAGGGCTTGTAGGGTACGCCTTGATGTCGTCGAATACACGTTGATATTGTTTAGTCCAGACGAAAGATACACCTTTCTTCCTGAGCTGAGTGAATGGTTGACACCTTACAGAGAGGTTCGAAATGAATCGTCTGATGTAGGCTAGCCTTCCTTGTAGTCCGCACAACTCTTTGAGGTTTCTTGGAGGATGCATGTCGAGGATAGCCTTTACATTCTCCGGATTCAAATGTATACCCATTGAAGTGATAACGAAACCTAAGAACTTGTCACTGGAGACACCTAGAAAAGACTTGGTTGGATTCATTTTGAGTTAGTGTGCACTCATTAGTTTGAACACCGTTCTCATGCCTTGGAGGTGGTTGCCCTTGAGATGACTTTTGACTGCGATATCGTCTACGTAGCATTCTACAGTTTTGCGCAAATGATTACGAAAAATTGTGTTCATGGCTCGCTGGTATGTCGCCCCTATATTCTTCAATCCGAAGGGCATCACCGTATAGCAGTATACCCCCAACTGTGTCAGAAAAGATGTGTGCTTCTCGTCGTCGGAGAACATCTTGATCTGGTTGTAGCCTGAGAACCTATCCATGAAGGACATCCGCTCGAAGCCCCAAGTATTGTCAATCATTACGTCGATGATCGGTAAAGGGAACTCGTCCTTCGGGCATGCAGAGTTCAAATCACGATAGTCGATACAGACTCAAACCTTACCGTTCTTTTTAATAACTGAAACGATATTGGCAACACAGTCTGGGTGTTGTTCCTTGCAGATGAATCTACTGGCAATGAGCTTCTTGACTTCATTCATGATGGCTTCTCTGGCGTCTGGTCGGAATCGTCGTTGTTGCTGCTTCACTGGCTTAGCTTTAGACGAAATGTTCAGGCGGTGCATGGCTACTTTAGGGTCCAAGCCAGGCATGTCTTCATAGCTCCATGCGATGACGTCGATGTATTCTCTTATAAGCTGTATAAGAGATTGGCGTTCATCGCTAGATAGACTTTTGTTGATGAAGATTGGTTTGAAAGATGCTTCATCTCCTAGATTTACTTGGATGACTTCGTCTTCGATAGGTGGTTCCCGTTGTTCGAAGCGCAGCTCCCACCAAGTATCCATCTTTTAAGACCATTGTTCAAGCTTAATTGATTGGACATCGTCTGTAATTTGGTTGACAGAAACCATATTGACGGACAGAGTTGCTTTGAACATATCGTCGACGCTGGAGTCTGAGTCCCAGAGGGATGAATCAGAGAAATGAGACAACGATCTGCTTCATCATCTGATCTTTCAGGAGTTGTTGGAGGAGTGACATAGCCGAAACCAACACCGCTTCATTGATAGTAGTTCTCAGGTTTGCCTGGAGGAGCAAAGTGTCGTATTGGAAACCGTCGTCCTCGGCCGTAATAGAGCACTTTGTCGCTTTTGATGTCTTATCCCATGTTCTGGATGATGTTCTTGGCCTGCCAACTATACCGGAAAAACTCCATTTTTCTAGAGTCATAGTCAGCTTCTTCGTGTGCTTGGGAGAAGTAGAGTCTGGAACGAACTTTCTCTCGCCATTTATACGACCAAAGATGATTAGTTCTTTATCCTTCTTTCTGGCTGGAACGATGAAGTAGAGGATATCTTCAGGGTAAACTTTTTCTCGCAGGTGAGACATCGTGACCGACATGCAGAGGTGTGGTCCTATGCCATGCTCTAGAGCGTATATCGTATCCATGTAGTGGTTTACAGATTGATAGACATCGGAGTAATTCAAAGATAAACCTTTATAAAAGAAATACGCAAGTTCTTCTTCAGGGATAACATCATCAGCTGAAGGTATATTATTATGAGTATTGATATACTCATTGAGAGGATCGTCATCTGGAAGAGGAGCTACAGTCTTGGCCGAGTTCACCACGTAGGGTAATTCTTCAGGTTTAGGAGGATGGGCATCAGCAGGTTCCTCCAGAGGTGTCTTGCTGAGAGTGATGGTCAATGGTTTGACCTTGTCAGGGTTCTTCTTTTCCACCCAAATTGTGAGAGGCTTCGGAGTACTTTTTGGAGTAGTACGTCCTTTGACTCGAATAATCAGGGGACCATCATTGGAGGATGGACTTTCTTCAGCTTCATTGTCAGTTTCGTTGCCATCGTCCTTGGGGGGCTGAGATTGGTAAAGTACCGAATCTCCATAGTAAGCTTCGATGCCCTTAAAAGGATCGACATCGGCAAACTCCGTCTTCACGATACCGTTGCTGTTGACGTATTTGAAGCATTGGTGAAGTGTGGAAAGAACGATCATGTTCTCTTGTATCCATAGACGTCCCAACAAGACTTTGTAGGATACATTGGCATCGATCACATAACAGAAAACCTCCGTTCGGAGATCACCGATCTGGTCACTTGAGACGGATCTTGCCCAGCGGATCGATCCGACCCGCATTGAAAGCCATGATAGTTGTGTTGGTTGCCGATAGCTTGTATAGAAGGATTCCCAGAATTTGAAGCAGACTTCTAGAAATGATGTTGAGGGAGGATCCTGGTTCGATGTGCATACGGTCCACCTTGATCACCCCAATATACCCTGTATAGTACAGGGGCTATCATGACGATTATTTTTTAGTAGCATGTCCTCCTGTAAGAAGGCGATGTTGGGCACCACTTCCATGGTACTGTAGCAGTGGGGACAGGAGACATGATCTTCAGCGGGGACCTTGACTTCGGTGAGGTAAGAGTCGGCATGTAGTAATTCCTCACTTAAGGCCTTCCGCGTTTCTTTGGAAAGTCACAATAGATCGAACAGAGACAACCTGGCAGGTGTATTGGCTAGCTGAGCCAGTACGTCAAAGTTGTATGGCCGATCCATGCCTTCTGGAGTTGGCGCCTTCAGAGACTTGTCAAACCGCGTCTCCTTCTACTTGACTTCGTCCGTAGTTGGAGGTTTAGACGGGCCGACTTCTGAGCTTGTGGGGGCAGTAGGAGCTTGAGGAGGTACTGCTTTTTCTTGTACGGGATCGTACGTTCGAAGATAAGTCTTTCCCGAATGCGTCTCGCCAGATAGAACCTCGTAGATGGAAGAGGATACCATATGGCATGACTTATACTTCTTGCCCCTTTTTGCTTTGGAAGGTACTACCTCCTGCGTCACTTCTTGCACAAGGTCCGGATGGATCCATATGATCTCACCACATTCAGTCGTGAGTGGGACCAATGTTGAGTTGCGAGCTGGCGGTAGGTTGACGACTTCCATTATTGCCTTAGGAATCGGGACCACACCGTCTGGGACTTATGTGGGAGGAAAGTCACCAAATTGAAAAGGGATCATGTTAGAAGATACGACCTTGTCTTCAGCTTCGAGGTTGATCAGTTGGCTAACGATAAGCTATTATATCTTCTTCTTCAGGACGATGCAGTCCTTGGTGGAGTGATGCACGTACTGATGATAGAGATAGTACTTGGGATCGTTGAGTTGGCTCGCCTCTGTAAGACGTCGTCGTGGAGGCAATGTCAGCTTATTACCCTTCGTCAATGTGTGAAAGATGGTAATGACATCATCTTCGTCATAGGAGAAGGTCTCCTTAGGCTTGTCAGAGACGCCCTGAGAATTGGAAGCTCCTTTGGATGTGTCGACCTTCAGGACTTCTTTCACTTTACCCCCACTAACAGAGATAGTTTGAGGATGCTTGTCCTTATCTTCGGATTTGGGTGTTTTCAACCCTAGTAGTTCCAAGTTAGGAACATCGTTTTCAGCAGCCTCTGCGGTCCCAATAAAAGCGGGCCATGTATCATACTTATATATACCCAGACAAAACTTTACTGTAGGAAGGAAGTTATGTCGACAAGTATCCATAAGTTCTGAATCTGGTATGCCGAAGGGCATCTTCAGTACTAGCTGTCTGAAGCATTCGATAAAGGCGATGACAGACTCAGTCCTCCTTTGCTTGGTCTCGATGAGGGTAGACATACTAACATGTATGTCGCTCTCATAAAATCTGTTGAGGAACAATCTCTCTAAGTCTTTGAATGAGTTGATACATCTGTGAGGCAGACTGCAGAACCATTCGAAGGCTACCACCTACAAGGTGCTAATAAACAGCTTCGACAAGAATGAATCATCTCTGGGCAAGTGCAGAGTCTGCGTGTTGAACTACATCATATGCTGACGATGAGAAGTTAACCCGTCAAATGAGTTCAGCGTCAGCGGCTTGTAGTTAGGAGGGTAAGTAGCGTTCTCCTACTTAGGGGGATACGGTTGAGATATCCCCAGCTTCTGAAGCTCATCTTTGTGTGAGATGGTGTCGAGACGAGCAACGAGGGAATCAATTGCATCCTGTTAATTGAGCAGGTGTTAGGAAATGGCTGCTGAACGGTTGTCAGGTATTGTTGACGAAGGACCACACCCAGCATTTGCAAGATTGGAAGGAGGCGCAACGGAATGATACTCCTTTTGTAGTGAAGGAGGGTTATTACTGTGAGCCAAACTAGCGTGGGCCGAGACATTTTGTTAAGGTGGAGGAACAGCCCCAGCAGCTTGTACCGCCATGATACTGGTAAGCATATCGGTGATCTTAGCGAATGTTATTTCAAGACCCTCTAGTCGTTTGCTGTTCTGATCACTGGCTTCTTCATGTCTTTCTCCATCTTCTATGTATGTAGATAACATACGAAGAAGAACAGAGGAAACAGTACAAATGGTGCTGATACTGTCTGTCTTCGAGTGGACCAGTCCTTCATCTTCAGGGAGATGAGGAAGATAGTCGACATCAGATTCAGAGGGATCGTCGTCCTCTGGAAGGATACCCCCAGTGTGAGGGTCATCCGCTTCAGACTCTGAGGAAATACTACCCACAACTTGGGATTCTTCGTCGTCCGTATAGAACCTTGTCTTTGACCGAGTACCCATATAAACTCCTTTAGATGTGACAGCCTGCTGGCCATTTGTTGGTAGACTTCTTCTTCTTCTTCTTCTTTTTTTTCTCGCGGAACTGAGAGAGAAAGTTGGGTTCGTAGTCCACCGTCTTTGATTGGAGCTTCCGTAAGGGGGACCCCATGAATCCATGTTAGATGAAACACACAGTGGCTTCTCATCTTCAGAGAAGTACAGCCGTCGAAACGCGAATTTTCTCTGAGACACTCTTGTTGCTTTGGAGTAACAACAGTTGATAACAATACTGGTGCACGGATTTGCACTATGTATTGTTATGTCCTCCCTCACTTTACGCTTATGATTCATCATGCCGCGCAAGTCAGCGGAAGGGAGTTTTGCCTTACAACCCATGTTGCATGCATTGCCGATCTTTGCATGCGGGTTCGTAAGAAGAGTAGACGCATCCAAACTTAGTTCAAGTGCAGGGGCAACCCCTACACCTAAGTTCTGTGATGTCCTTGAAGACAGCCCCGTGCTATACGTGTTGGGGCCTGTCTTTTTGTTGTGGTCGTATAGGCCTTGGAGACTGGCCTTGGGCGCATGCTCTTTGACAGCATGTCTGAGCCTCCGTGATGTGGGCGTATATTATGGATCCAGAGAGCCTGGGTGCATAGCCTTGGGCACATGGCTTTACATGCTCAGCCTGCTGAAGACAGAAGTATTCTGGTTGGGGCTATGCGCTCAAACACTCCCTTTGTCGCATGCTTGGTAGAGAAGCGTTGTTTTCTTCCAGTTTCGCCTCCTTCGTTTATGAGCCTCGCCGGATTTGGCCAGAGTGTTGCACACCCCGACTCTTGGCATCGTTGTGTTTTCCTTTGCCAAGCCTCGGGGGCTGAACACCCTATTGTTGGTTGTGCAGGGAAGAAGTCACTAGGCTAGTAGAGTCTGGAACGGTGTGAGCCTTCTCCATTTGGGAAACTTCTGTGGCAGAGTCATGTGCCCATGTGACAGAGTCCTCCAGTTATATATCTGCTATGACACTACCAGGATATGCACAGCAAGCCTTCGGAAGCCAAACCTTGCGAGACTTATTTGGCTTTGCTGATTTTGAGGGAGTAGAGCCATCCCTCGAGAGCATCTCTTCGAACGCCTGCTGATCGAACTTTACGATTAGTATCTTTTGAGTGCTTTCCACTTTGTCTGTATCGGATTGCGTCACCACCTTCTCGTCAGAAGAAAACATAGTCTCCAATAGAATCGCCATTTTTGTGGACACACACAAAAAAGAAAAAGAAAATGATGTCTTTTATTTATTGGCTCAAGGCACCACAAATCAAGTACGCCTGAGAGATCTTGTACTGAGGATCCCGGAGAACAAAAAAGAATTCTGGGGAATGGGACGATGGAGATCGAACGGCAGTTGCTCCTTTACTCCGTTGACAATCCGATTACAAAATGGGAGAAAACCTAAGAAAATTGCTAACTCTCGGCTCACTGGCAAGAAGTACAGCGATTTGGCTCTTAAAAATACTCTTCGTTCTGTATTTGGAAGAGGGATGAGGCCCCCCTTTTATAGTGTTCTTGAGCTGGAATGATGTTATGCGTCCACATGAGGAAATACGCTAGTTTTTATGTGAGCACATAGTCCTGCTTTGGGCACATAGGATGTACGCGCATACAGGCTGCGAGATCGTGGGTTGGTCGTGATGTTGACGTGGCCGCATGCTTCGGTGCACGACTGTTCATGGAAACTGACGTGGCCGTGCGCTTCGGTGCACATCTTGATCATGGCTTTGACTGAGTTAGGCTTGGTCGCATAGCCATGTCTCAGGCTATGCGCCCTCCTTTTGGAGGAGCTAGTCTTGGGCGCATAAAACTTCACTGGCTGGGCGCATGGAGCTTTACTGACTGGGCGCATAGAGCTTCACTGGCTGGGCGCATAGAGTTCCACTGACTTGGCGCATGGAGCTTCACTGACTGGGCGCATGGAGCTTCACTAGCTTGGGCGCATGGAGATTCACTGGCTTGGGCGCATGGGGCTTCATTTACTAAAAATATTTTACGCTTCTATAAATATTATAATAATTGAAATTTAAAATAACTAAACTTGGAATTAAATAATTGAAAAGGGATTGATGAATAGAAAGTGGCCTACATTTATTTCTGTTGAAAAATACCTTGACAGAATCCCAGGCGAACTCATACCAAATTTGTCCCGAGTTCTGTTGGTGGTATATGTTTTTAAGTCAGAAACAAGTGGCCCCCTTCCTATTCATCTTCTCCAAATCCTCAAATCAAAGCAGCAGCTGCGCCCAAGTCCTCCAAATCCAAGCTTTTCTCCAAGCCATTTCTCTCAACCCTGTTGGAGATTTCGATCCAAACTTTTCATTCGTGCAGAGATTCTCGTCCTATACAACATACTAAATTCTTGGAAGGTATAACCTCCTCCTCCCTCCCTTTAAATTCATAGTTTTTATCTTTCCATATAAATAATTCCTAGGATTTCGAACCCCTTTAAGAGGAAAAAAACTGCGGCTGGTGAAGAGCCTCATCTTCAGATCCTATTCAAGTATCACTCTTTTCTACGGTTCAATTTGTCGACGGAGCATACAATGAGTTCTACATTGAAACTCATAACCAATCCCTATTATGCTAGACGGATTTCTCTGTTCTTAAAATATGCATCGGCGCACCGATTAAATGGATCGTATTTCCTGAGCTAGGGTTGCACGAACTTGTCATCCACTAATATCCTATTGCAACTAATCGTATTCATCAGTTTTATTGCAATTTTACATTGAACACTTACATTGTTAAAAGTCGTGTCGGGGGAATTAATATCGAATTCAATGATGTCCCCTTAGCAAAAATCCTTTGTATCCCCAATGAAGGTGCTTCGCTTGATGATATCATAGAATTTGAATTTCCTACAGGCAGAACTTTAAGCAGTTTCAAAAACAAACTTTGTTCTCGTGACCGTGTTCGTTCTACTAAGTTCAAAGCTACCAACAGAAATTTATTCAACTATGAATTGCATCGCATCGTCTATTCCACCATTTTGCCTAAATCCACTTCAAAAGACGATGATACTACCCTTGAGTTGTCTGCCATTTATCACATTCGTAAGGGTATTCATTTTTTTGTCCCTAAAATAATAATCCAGATGATGGGACGTTGTTGAGAAAGGAACAGAAACCTTGCTTACGCGACGATTATCCCGATCGTCTTTCAGTATTTTGAGATTGACTTATCCACTTGTGCTCTAGACTCTGAGCCAAAGTATCTTCAGCTGTCTCATCGCAGCATAGCCGTCCCTCATGTTCCTCCTACTGCTCCACCTCCTAAGACCTACCCTATGCCCTATGAGGGTATCCACTAACATCTGTTTAATTTGTGATCTTTTATCACTGAGACATCTAGGGATCGCGAGTTTCGTGATTCCAGTCGGTTTCAAGCTCTCGTAAATTCTTTTGCGGATCTACGTTTTGCTCAGACTGGTCATTCTGCCAGTTCTATTCCCCGAGATCCAGATGGATTGGGATACCGCTATGAGGATGTGGCGGTTCATCCCTTCTTTAAGCCCGTAACACATATGACTGGTACCGTGGTTCTGGTACCCCACACCCTTCTGTCGGTGGCACTTTTGGAGCTGGAACTTCTGGAGCTGGTCTATCTGGACATGTTGGAACTACTGGCACGAATGATGATGATGACTTTGAGGTCTTTTGTTCTACACATGATGCATTTTGTCTAGATTTTATCTTGTTAGACTCTTTATTGTTTATGTTTACTTGGAAATGCTATAACATTCCAAGATATCACTTTATTTTTTTGTGCATGGAGACTTTATTTGCTGAGATGTTGTATTTTGGAACATCTATTATTCTTTTCTTTAGCATGCTTTCTACTTCAGTTTGGACTCTTCTATATCTTTATGTTTATGCGTAGCATTATCTCTCTTAGCTTATGCTTCTACATATAAACTGCCTATGAAATACATGTTTATTGCTATAAAATTCTTCTTGTATTTCTTCAACGTTGGATTCATATGTATATATTACTGGGGAGGTTCTCTCTTTGTAATAATTTTGCTAAGTGACAACAGAAGAGAAATAAGATCTAACATCTTTTTTAGGATACAATTTTTTTTAGGATACAGTACAGTACCATTGCTGAACAAGTACAATTTTGATTTCTTGTTGTCACGCCCCAGAACCAGAATACTGGAGAGCGGAGGAATGACTCAGCCAGCTACGTATTACGGGTAGAAGAATACCGTATATTACGATCAATGCTGTCTAACCAGACGAGGGGGTGCATACTACATAAAAGTCTTACTATGGTCATTACACATCTATTGTCTCAATCATTCAAACAAGAAACAGTAATAGAGAATATGTAAGGTAAAGCAGTAAGGCGTCCCAAACGCTCTGTCAAAATGTTCTTGATATCTGGCTTTACAAAACATAGCCAGATTGATGTAGCAAAAGTATACACAATTGTTATCAGCTGCAGCCTGACTTTAGTTACAATTATGTAAAAGTAAGTACAAGACGATCGGACTAACATGTCGGTGCGAAACGGCTAAGGTATAAAGTAAGATAACAAAATGAGCGGGGAAGTAAGAAACCCACTCGAGTCCTCCTGCGATCATCCTTCTAGTGTTGACCATCTTGGAGGTAAAAGTAAGCTGAATCCTCGGGAACCGGCTCTGAATCTGGCCATGCAAAACCAGACAGGTTAGACCTCTAATAGCAAGTACCACAAGGAAGCACGACATGAGAACTAAAACCAGTAATGTAAGAAAATAATACTAATAAATCTCTGCTTGCTACTAGGATTCACATCACATCACGACACTTCGAACCAACCTCCCAACCAAACAAGGACAGAAGTTGGCCCGTCATGTCCTGACATTCTGATCATCCCAGTTAGGTAACAGAGTAGGTACAGTACACAAATAAATCATCTTGAACGGCCAATCAAATCCTACGGCTTGCTATTTTGAGTCCCAAGTTATCCTGGAATTTATGCAATAGGGATTCCTCAGTTCTTACTATGTGTGAGCAAGGCTAGTCGATCCATTCAATCGATTGCGCCATTCATGAATTAGACGAGTCCCAGCGGGACGCCCATCATCAATATACAATATATAATAATAATATAAGCAGATACTGTTCCCTGCCCGTGTGGCAGGTTTACAGTATCTGTGTGAACCAGCCGGCCCGTCGGGTACTACTTGTCCCAAGGGAGCTGCCATGTAAGAACTCGAGAATCCATTCTCTCCATGCAATAATTATTTTATTTAACTTAATAGTCCCTATGTTGAGTGAAATCCCATGCCGTGGATCATGGTCATTCAAATGAGTACTTTCGTACGGGGTACAATATGCACAACTCTACAACGATACCAGTGCGGTTAGGTTGCAGGTCTTACATAGCGTAATACAACAATCAAATCTAACCACGGTAATCATGCCTTGACCATAAAGTACACATGCTTCTTTTGTAGAAAATAAATAAGTAAATAAATAAATAAATAGATTGAAGCCTGCATGTGCATGTATGTCAACATTCGGGATCAGCCAGTCGATTACAATAGTTCATAACATGAACGTGTCTCATTCATTTAATTCAATAAGACGACTAGCTAGTCTCTTAGTTCCGACTAGGAATGCATGATCAATTTAGTCAAGATAACCATTATTATCAATGGTGACAAGGCATGAAAGTCGATTAGCATTAAAAGGGGGTCGAGTCTATAACTCTAATGGTCAAGTCCCAGTCATACTGGGTATCCCAAAAATCAATCGGGACACAAGGCACATTCCACATAACAATTGATATTAATAATATTATCATATCATGATTTTATCGAGGGTAAGCAGGCTACTCTCATGTCAGCCTACGCTCATGTCAGCGTACGCTCAGGTCAAGCTACGCTCAAGTCAAGCAGCGTATGAACTCCTTACGACCCCTAGTCACCCAAGTGAGCGTATGCAAGACATACGCTCCAAAAAGGCAGCGTATGAACCCCATACGACTCCTCACTATCCAAGTGAGCGTATGCAAGTCATACGCTCCCAAAAAGGTAGCGTATGAACTCCATACGACTCCTGACCATTCAAGTCAGCGTATGCAAGTCATACGCTCCAAAAAAGGTAGCGTATGAACTACATACGACTCCTGACCATTCAAGTCAGCGTATGCAAGTCATACGCTCCCAAAAGGTAGTGTATGAACTCCATACGACATACGCTTCCAAAAAGGTAGCGTATGCAAGTCACACGCTTCCTAAAAAGGTAGCGTATGGACTCCAAACTGCGCTGCACTAAAGAGCGCGCACAGCTCAGTGACGCAAGCTAAAAAGCTAGCGTACACTGCTCACTGTCTTCTCCAAACAGCAAGAACTCCATGGTTGCACACCAAAGCTTCAAAAGTCCATAACTTGGTCCAAACAAGTCCAAATCCAACTTTCCAAAGGTCAAAATTGGGTAGAATAAAATTCTCTACAACATAGAACCATCAAAACTTGAAAACAAAGAAGTTTGATAGATCAAAACCACCAAACTCCGAAAATAACTTATTTCCAGATCTACAAAAATTAAGACTTTCGAAATGAGAAATGCCAAGTTCTAAACTTTCTTAGGATCATGAGAGGAAGATAAATGAACTATAAAAATATGGGTTCTCATGTGGAGCAAATTGTACTTGCCTACGGTTTCGTAGGTGGAGAGAGTAATAAAGAAGAAGAAGAGGAGTAATGGTGAGAATGTGAGTTTATGAGGAGAGAGAAAGAGATGTAAGCTTTAAATAGAAAAGGGGTGGTAGGTGGGAGTTGGGCCGGGTCCAATGGGTCGGGTTGTAGGGGATCCAACCAAAGCCAACCCGAACCCAAAGCCTAGCTAAAGCAGGGAATAAAAGCAGGAATTAAAGTACAGAAATAAAATTGCATAAATATAATTGCAGGAAATAAATTAACATGAAAATTTTAAAGAGCAGATTAATTAATTAATATAAAACATGATAAATACAGATAATGAATTATAGGAATTTAAATACAAGATGATACATGATAAATACTAAATGATTACATTCAAGCAATATACGTATTAAAATACGCATCCTGGAAACGGGGAGTGACACTTGTCAAATCAAAGATCGAGATGGTATACTGGTCAAGGTTTGTCAATTATCAAAATAGGAGAGATTGTTGACACATTGGTCTTGGTCGAACCTGACTTTGACAATTGATCTAACCCTGTCCCGATATAAGGGCTACTTGGACAATTGTTGAGAACTTCTACCATACTATTCAAGACTGAAGCTATTTTGACACATGAGTCTGTACTTCAATATTCAATATAATTTTTATATTTATTGAGTCTAGGAATACTTTGTACACCGAGCCGTACTAGCAAATAGGCTACTCCAAAATGTTTTCAAAATAGCCTATTGTTTGCCATTGATTGTAAAAGTACAGAACAATTTATATAGGAGGACTGAACTTAGACTCATAATACAAACTCGCTCGTACAAAGAAAACCTAGGGACGAAAACCTAGGTATAGCAATCTTAGTACAATTGTTTATTTTAGATTCTGGGGGGTGACGATAGAGGTTCGGAAAAGCGACGGCAGCTCTATCTTACTCCTTGGACGATCGGGTGCAGCCTTGGCTCTGGAGAAGAACTGCTTGGCATTGATGTAGAAATGCTCTACTTGTTCTCTCTGTATATGCTCCTCTCTCCTTTCGATCTCTGTATATTCTCTCTCTGATTCTCTGGATCCGGGGGAGCTTGTGCAAGGGAATGGCCCCTTGCTATTTATAAGAGTGGGGGGCATCATTAGGGTTTGTAATGATTGCCCATTCTCAAATGTTGGCGGCCTGAGGGTTAATTAATCGGGGCCATCCATCTCGAATACAATAAACTTAAATGTGATTGCATTAAATCTTTGTGGGCAATAAATATTAATTGCCATGAATATTCACGACTTGTAATGGCTTGCCACGTGTCCAATTTGCTTGATTTGATTTGATCTGGACAATTATGGTGATTGCAGCAAATCTGATTTTGTTAGGATTTGTTAGCACCTATAATTCCAGGTAGATAAGACTGCCACGTGTCTCAATCATCATAAAAAAGTGCTACATGTCTCCACTGGGTCATCTTGGCAGAGCTGTGGGTCGCATGAGGATGTACGGCCGTATGAAGATGGGCAACCGTATAGGAATGAACAGTCGCATGAAGGTGGGCAGCCGCATAGAGATAGGCAGCCACATGCTGATGGACGGCCGCATAAGGATGCAACCGCATGAAGATGGACGGCCGCATGAAGTGGGCGGCCGCATGGAGTAGGCGATCGCATAAATGCAGCAGCCGCATGCCTCAGAATTTGGTAGATTCTGCCAGCTGTGAAAAGATTTTCTCCTCTTTCCTAGGAATACGCCATTGTGTCAGTCATTATTGCGCCTTTATGTCAGATCTGTCATTTGTCAGAGCTGTCAGCCGTCAGTGCATTAAATGCAGCAAAATATGAAGGAAAGTACTATTGAGGGCCACGTGGCAATTCTCTGGGCCGTATGGAATTATTCGAACCGCATAGACGCTTGAGCCGCATGGACCACTGATCCGCATGGGGACCCTTGGCCGTATGGACCTTTCTTTATTCTTTTCCATGCTTCTACAAGACCCCCTTCAAAGTTTTCAATTTGCAAAATTGAAATACTTTGAATAAGAAGCATGACCATGTAACAACTCTTCGGGCCGTATAGGATGTTCTGGCCGCATGGATGCCCCAGCCGCATGGCCTCCTCAGCCGCATGGCCATCTGAGCCGTATTGGCCAACCAGCCGCATGGACTCTCATGCCGTATAGGCTGTCTGGCCGCATGAGCTCCTTGCCACGTCATCCTGCCACGTGAGCAAATTTTTTACATTAATTGCCTTTGATTTACGGTCAAATTTTGAAGCCGCTTTTTGGGGCAGGATCCCAAGAGTTTGGCCTTTATTTAGTCGGTTCGTCTCGATAATCGAAGAGTCAGTTTTTATGCTGCACGTGGATCGAAGCACCCTTATTTTGCCTATAAATATGAACGTGTTCAGTCGGAGAGACTTCTTTACTCTCTCTCTCATCTTCAACTCTTGCTGTCCTAATTTTCTTCCTTTGTCTTCCTTCTCCGACCGTCGGACGATAATGGCCCCCAAGTCTTCCAAGGTTGCCTCTGCTGCTGCGAAGGACAAGAAAGCGACTTCCTCCTCGGCCACTACGCCTGAAGTGCACCCTAACGTCCACCCTGCTTTTAAGGGTAAGGATTGGATGGAATATTGAATGCTTTGAACCCTAAAAAAACTATGGCTCTGTTGCATAATTTTTGCACAAGCCTTCATCCTTCGTCTTTATTGAACTGCCCAAGTTCAACATGATGAAACCGCATATGTTGTATGGGCCGCATGACCCTCTCATATCCGAACCGTATGGGGCATGCCCTGTGTTTGAGCCGTATGAGAAGGACTTGAGCCGCATGAGCATTTTTGGATTTGAACCGCATGAAGTCACATTGAACGGGACCGCATGTGCTCCTGATGGACTGGACCACATAAAGCTTCTCTAAGTTGTGTCGCATAAGCTCATCTGCTGAATAGAACCGCATAAGCTCAACCGAACCGCATAAGCTCTATCGAAGCAATGCCGCATGAAACCCAACTAAATTGGGCTACATAAGGCTACGTTGAACCGAGCCGCATAGGCCCATGGGTGCTTTTTAAGAAACTTCAAGTGTTTTCGTTATAACCATCTTTTAATCTTATTTCTTTTGTCTTTCTTCAGTGGATCTGCCAATCAATCCAGCAGGAGAACTTTTGGTGGGTTCAGCCCAATATGCCATGGGTGTGCACCTCGATGACTTGGTCCGACGTGTGTCAAATCAGCTTCCCATCGATGAGCCTTTGGAGAGGGTGAGTGCCATCAAGAATCAGCCTCTCCACTTTCTTTGTACCATGATTAACTCGGAAAAGCTGGAAGGAGAGTATCTGAAACCAACCTTTCTCTTCGGGGATGCTCTATCCATAAAGAACCCCCGAGTGCTGGACATTTCTGAGAGCTGGGACTTTACTCTGGACGGGGTGAAGATCTACATTCCCGAAATAGAACGTTATTTTCCCCTCTCGTGGTTCAATATGGTATCATTGGACAGGAAGATGGTGGGCTCCCTAACTCTAACCCAATCGGTGATGTTCGTGGGCAACATCCATTATAATAAGAATATTGGGTCAACATATGCGAGCAGGGACTCGGTCAGTCGGAGCGTGATGGGACTGACTACGGGTACCTTCATAAACGTATCTGGTCCCAACTTCACGATCACTCTAGCCGATACCTTCCTGAATCAGCTCGCTCGCAAGGGGTCTTATCCTGTTGGCAGGTTGTCGTTGCTGAACTGGATAAACCCTACCCCTACGTGGGCCAACCTGACCACATAGATCCTAAGGAAATATGAGGCGTTCCTGCCGGAGATTGACCTCTATTATGCCATTCGGGGCACCTGTTACAGGTTACCTATCAACAAGCCGTTGTTCATGGCTCTTTTGGAAATGTATAACCGGCGGACAGGAACTTTCTTCGCGCCCGGAGGGGAGTTGGGACTTGCTCTCTATGAAATGTATGTCGTTTCTAAGATGCCATGGGTGGATGAAGCCTTTGAAGTGTACACCCCGACAAACAAGGAATTCGAGGTTCTGGATCGACGATTTTCGGGTTTCGTCGCTGTGTACCGGGAACTGCTATGCCATCACAGTATCTGTCACCAAACGGCTATCAAAAAGGACGGCAGCTCAGAAGGGAATGCTCCCCATACCACGTCCTGGGTCTCATATCTTTTCAAATTAAGTCCCTCTGGCCGGGTTTCTCTCCGAGGTCCTCAAACCTAGGAGGTAAAAAACTTGATGTCGAAAGCCAAGAGGTCGAGGTCCACCGGTGACAAATTTGGGAGTAAAACTGATTCTTTCAGCTATTTCTACCATGGTACCCGGCAGATGTCTGAGAAAGCGCTCTTGGCCGGATTCTTAATGGTGTGGCTACAGAACTGCATAGTCTTGGGAGGGGCAGGTTCAATTGAAAGGATCAGCCGCCACTTCATCCTCCCCCCGTGAAGTTTGTCTTCAGAGTCATACTGACCCTTCTTCCGGCCATGGTGTGTAGCATACACCACGGCCTCCGTGCCTTCTCGTCCAAGGTCATTGTCCGCGAGACGATACTGGACTTTGAGCGAATAGAGCTACCCTACCATTATCTAATGGGGTGGCTATTGATGCATTATCGGTTGTTGATGAGGCCCGGAGCGGACGATGGCGTTACGGCTGATGATGCTTTCCTTTTCCGATACCGCCGTCAGCCCTAAGACTACGACACTATGCCATCCTGTCGGAGGGCACTGGCGAGAGTAGACAGACATGAATTCTTTGTGTATGTTCTTTATTTTACTGCTAGAGAAGTGAGGGGCGTACATGTTGATGGCGCTGAACCTTCCCTCCACTTATCTGAGAAAATGCTCCTTTGGTTGTGCAATATCCGTCCAGCGCACCTAGTATATCGTTACCATAATAACGTATACCTGGAGCCCTACTTGCCCAGCAGGTTCTCCCGCCAGTTCGGGTATAGCCAGCTGTTCCTTGATTGTCCTAGTACTTGCCTAGGCTTTGAAGGCAGCGTCCTTAATGGTATCAGGGCCTGGCATTACTACAGTGCAGTTCACACCCGAGCTAGCTACTCGGTCCCTGATGCTAATATGTCAGGGGAGATTTTGTACATGGTGGCCCTCTATCATGTTACGGCGAGTAAGCCTCCCGTTAATTTTGATATGAGTACCAGCTTTATTGTCGGCACTGGATTGGCAGAGAAGCCCGAGATGTCCAAGAAGAGAAAGAAGAAGGCGAATATGGTTCCTGTGCCGGACTCGGAGTCCACTACGACGGGTAAAGAGGATGATGAGCAGGATGCCGATGATTCGTTCTATCCCTCGGACGATGATGTGGGGGATCATCCACCTATTATGCCGCATAAAGTGGTGGCGGGTCAACCGCCTGCCGTGTCTGACGAGGTGGTGGAGGATCAACCACCTGCTATGCCTAGTCCTTCGCGCAAGCAAAGCAGGCGTATGTCCACTGATGATGGCAGAACCTACTCCACGAAGCGAGCTGCGGTAAGACACCGCAGGCTGTTTATTGAGGATGTTGACGCTGTTTCTGAGGTGATTTAAATTTCAACTACCTTCTCCTTCTTTTTCTAAACTATGGCTTAATCATTTTCTTTTGCTCTTGTAGGCGTCAGAGGAGTCGGTTTCTCGGGAACCGACCGCTGAGGTCGATCCGGCTCTGACAACTTTAGTCGATGATATGTGCACCGCTATCATTTCTGCTGGGGTTCTTCCAGAGGAGGCCGAGGAGTCCCACCTTGCTGAGGCCACAACCCATAAGGACGGGGGTTCTACTGTACCTATCCCTGAGACAGTTGAATTTCAACGGGGTGACGCTGAACTGGCTGGCTCCCTTTCCGGGGTGGCTGGGGCAGAGAAACCAGTTGAATTCAACTTGGAGGTCGCGGGTAAGGAGACCACGTCAGCTGCGAGCGAGCTACGGCCTCCATGATCCTCCACTGGTAAGATAAGCCGAATCTTAACTTGTGAGGTGGCCTATCTATTCTATCATCACATCCTTCGGGTTACGTCGATTGATGGTTGCTTTGGACGTACAGGTCCCGCCCCTTTATTGCCGGTGATGGGCATTATCAGGGCGGACTCTACCGGAGGGGATCTGATGGAAGCACGTGTGCCTCCTTCTCTTCCGACCTATATTAAGGGGCCTCCAGCTGGGTCGATTTTGGGGGCTCAAGTGGTGGCACAGCCGGGGCAGGGGACAATGCTTCTTACGTCCTCCTCTGTAAATATGGTTTCGGGGGTTGACCTTTCCGCTTTGTCGAGTATCCAAGCTCTTCGGGCGGTGGAAGAGGAGCTAGCCGCTATTCATGCGTCTTTTCGCTCAGAATTTGTTTCCTTGGTGGCAGGAATGGCAAGTTCCAACGCTACTCCTTCGACATTGCCAGCCACACTTACTTTGACGCCGTCATCTACAAATGTTTTGGATGAAGTATCACAAGATGTGGTTGACAGCTTTTACCGCCATCTGAAGAGAGGGGTCAAAGCAGCTGTAGAGAGGGGGACTCTCTTTACTATAGCCCATCAGTGCGCCGGTGGCCAAATCGACATCCTTAGAACACTTCCTGGTGGGGCAGGGCTAGTTGCGCTTCTGGAGCCCAAATTGCTAGAGGCTGATCGACTTGTGACCCAATTTTACGTGCTGCGGTAAGCTGATCTGTCTTCTAGAAGGTGAGGTTTGCTCGGGATTCGATCAAGCCGACCATACTGAAGGACCGCCGTGATTTGTCCCAATTATACGATCAATTGTGCCGTAGAAATGAAGATTGCACGGCTCGGGAAGCGACCGCCTCCCGCAGGGTAATCGACACCAGGGAGCAGATCCTCGAACACCAGAGAAAGCTGGCCTTTCTAGAGTCTGAGCTCGAAGCCGCTCGTACCGAAAAGGGACTTGTTATCCAGGAGACTGACAGACTTAGTCGAGCTTCTGCCAATCTGGAGCTTGCCCTGAAGAAGATGGAGGATGGCTGGCAGGCACACATGGACTTGGATAATGAGGAGTGGTTATCCCAGGAAGCGGAGTGCCGAGCTAAACAGCGGCTTGAACTGAGGGCCACCTTGGTGAAGAACCGCCTCCTGGAATTATGTAATGTCGAACCATTGTCGGCCTTTTTCTTCTTCTTTTGTTTCTGTTCTTTTCCTTTCTTTAAGTGGGACGTTGTCCCTAGAACATGTTGTACTTTCGCCTCCCAAATAAAAGAGTATGCTTCATTCTACCCTTTATTTGTACTGCTTGTTGTGCCTGTGGTGTTATGGTGGTGTTCGCCCCACTTGGGGACTGTTTGTGGACCTGTTACCCTTGGCATACCTGGGTTTTAGGGACGGATAACAACTTTGATGGGGATACCTAGAACAGTTCTACGGTAAGGTGGTCATGGACGTTCCTGGTAGCGGGAGAAAGAATGCCATGGAGCAGCTGGGCTCCCGGGGCATGATGAGAAATGATGGGCCTGTACTAAGAAACTTAGCAAAGGACCTTTGTGGGCCTATTATCCTTGGTGTACCCTGGCTTAGAATACAGATAATAGGATGAAAGGGAACCAACATACTTACTCAGAGGTAATGAGGACATGGCAAGTATGAGGGCTTTTTCACCGCAGAATCTTCCTACTCAGAGGTAATGAGGACATGGTAGGAGTGGACTCAACGGAGGATATTTGTGGACCTACTATCCTTGGCGTACTCCGGTTGTGGGTACGGATAGTAAGTCGAAAGGGAATCAACATACTTACTCAGAGGTAATGAGGACATGGCAAGCATGAGGCTTTCTTCGACGGAGCCTTCCCACTCAGAGGTAATGAGGACATGGCAGGAGTGGGCTCCATGAAGGGGTACATAGGACGACGCAGAGGTAATAAGGACATGGAAGTTCTATGTAGAGGGGTGATTTATTTTTGGCGGAAGTGAGACGACTCAGAGGTAACATCGACATGGTCGTTTTGGAAATTTGTGGATCTGTTACCCTTTTTATGCACTGGGAGTACGGGTAGTGGATCATGAGGAAGGAGCTCTTTCAGGAAGAAAGTTCAGAGGTATGGTTATACATGACTTTCTCCCTAAAAGAGTGACCAGGATGTAAGTTCAGGGGTACCAGCGGGTACATAACTCGACAATCCAGGAATTTTGGAATAAGAGTATAAGTTCAGAGGTACATAGGGTACATAACTCAATAATCTGGGATTTTTTTGTGGAGGAAGAATGTGAGTTCAGTGGTACTGGACGGTACATAACTCAATCATCTGGGATTTGGAGAATGTGAGTTCAGCGGTACCGGAGGGTACATAACTCAATAATCTGGGATTTAGAATATGAGTTCAGCGGTACCGGCGGGTACATAACTCGATAATCTGGAATTCGGAATATGAGTTCAGCAGTACCGACGGGTACATAACTCGGTATTTTGGGATTTGGAATATGAGTTCAGCGGTACCGGCGGGTACATAACTCGATAATTTTGAATTTGGAATATGAGTTCAGTGGTACCGTCAGGTACATAACTCGATAATTTAGAATTTGGAATATGAGTTCAGCGGTACCGGCGGGTACATAACTCGGTATTTTGGGATTTGGAGAATGTCATTTAGACATAATTCTTCTTCAGGAACTTGCCGTTGATGGGCAACATGAGCAAGTCTCCGTTTTGTTTTACGAGGCGGTAAGCACCGTTGGAGAATACATCCTCAATGATAAATGGGCCTTCCCACTTTGGCTGGAACTTGCCGGCAGTTTTGTTAGTCATAACCATTGGCCTTCGAACTGCCAGAACGAGATCGTCCACTTGGAATGTTCTGATTTTAACCTTCTTGTTGAAGGCTCCGGAGATGCATGCTTGGTATAGCTCGATCCGTTGCTGAGCCAGTAGACATTTTTCATCTAAGGCCTCCAACTCTTGTAGCCGACGACGGTAGTTATTGTTCGTCGTCAATTGGTAAGTGAGAGCGACGCGTAGCGAGGGGATTTGAGTCTCCAATGGGAGGATTGCCTCACTCTCGTACACCAGGGAAAATGGTGTGTTCCCAGTGGCTATTCAGACGGTAGTACGGTACGCCCATAAGCATTCACCAAGCTTCTCGTTCCAGTCGCATTTGTTGGAAGACACGAACTTCTTGAGTAACTTGATGATGGTTTTGTTGAATGCTTCTGCCAATCCATTTGCTGCCGGATTATATGGCGTTGAAGCAACATTCTGAATTCGGTGCTTGTCGCAGAATCGATATAAGGCGTGGCTTACGAACTGCGGACCATTATCGTGGATGATCCTTCGGGGCGGTCCAAAGCGATAGATGACGTGATGCTTGAGGAAGCTGACCACGTTCGAAGTCTTTACTTCTGCAAGCAGAACAGCTTCCGCCTATTTGGAGAAGTAATCTGTGATTGCGAGTATGAAGCGATACCCTCGGGAAGAAGGTGGAGTGATCGGACCGATGATATCCATTCCGCATGCTTCAAATGGCCAGAACGCCACTGTTGTATATAGAAATTTGGATGGCTGGTGGATGAAGTGCGCGTGGACTTGGCAGGCTTTGCACTTTCTTGCATAGTCTATCACATCCGCCACCATCATATGCCAGTAGTAGCCCATTCGGCGGAGACGGTCTTGCAATTTTGGGCCAGGCTGATGGGCCCCGCAGACACCGTCATGACCTTCGCGTACGGCTTCTTTGGCTTCTGCGTTTGACAGACACCGAAGCAGTAATCCATCGTATGATCGGCGATACAGCATTTTCGTCTCTGTATCTTAGAAGAATCTGAGAGAACGCCTTCTGATGGAAGTGGCTTCCTTTGGGTTCTCGTGCAGGATATCGTAGACTACGAAGTCTATGAATGGTTGTCTCTATTCTGGCACTTCGTCGATCGTCTGAGCAGAATAACTCGCCACGAATTGAACGTTGTTCTTGGGACAGACCAGTTCGTGGCCTATCACGTCAACCGAATGATGAGTATGATTTGGCACTGCTAGGGAAGTAGCAAGGCCTGCTAGGGCATCGGCTTCGATGTTTTGGTGTCTGGGAACGTGTTCGATGAAGAATCCCTCAAATAATGAAATAATGTTGATCGCTATTTGGTGATAGAGGATCATGTCTTCATGGAGGACTTCGTATGAACCCCGGATCTGATTGACGATTAACTGCGAATCGTCGTATGCTTCAAGATATTCTACCCCCAGCTGTCTTGCAAGTTAGAGGCTAATGTCCAAAGCGTTGTACTCGACCACATTGTTAAAGCAGGGTTTCGTGAGGGAGTAAGCACGATTGATCACCAGTCCGAAAGGAGAAACCAGCACCACCCCGACTCCGACGATGATGTTGCCCTTAGGTCCGGTCCTTGAGGCTCCGTCGAAGAACATTCGCCATATATTATCGTGAGAGGTTGCATGCGAGTCAGCGACCTCATCTGGGATTCCTTCATATATTCTGGACGACTCCGAGCCTGGGTGGGCTGCTAAAAAGTCTGCCAGAGCTTGACCTTTAACAGCCTTTTATGGGACGAAGATCATATGATAAGGAGACAACAATATTGCCCATGTGGCGAGGCGGTAGCTGAGTGCCCCTGGTTTAGACATGAGGACCCTGAGAGGGTTGACTCGTGAGATCACATGTATGGTTTGTCCTATGACATAGTGTCGCGTCTTTTGAATGGCGAACACCAGGGCGAGGCATTCCTTCTCCATAGCGGTGTATCGATGCTCTGGCCCAATCATCATTTGGCTGAGGTAGTATATAGCTTGTTCATGGCCTGCATCATTGTTTTGTGCCAGTAGAGCGCCTAGGGAATGCTCCATTGCTCGTACATATAGCAATAATAGTTTTCCAGCAACCGGGGCCACCAGGACTGGAGGGTTCGACAAATATTCTTTGATGCTGTCGAAGGCACGTTCGCATTCTTCATCCCATACGAACGAGACGCCTTTCTTCATGAGATGGGTACAGCCATTGATTGTAAAAGTACAGAATAATTTATATAGGAGGACTGAACTTAGACTCATAATACAAACTCGCTCGTACAAAGAAAGCCTAGGGACGAAAACCTTGGTACAGCAATCTTAGTACAATTATTTATTTTAGATTCTGGGGGATGACGATAGAGGCTCCGAAAAGCGACGGCAGCTCTGCCTTACTTCTTGGACGATCGGATGTGGCCTTGGCTCTGGAGAAGAACTGCTTGGCGTTGATGAAGAAATGCTCTCCTTGTTCTCTCTGTATATGCTCATCTGTCCTTTTGATCTCTGAATATTCTCTCTCTGATTCTCTGGATCCGGGAGGGGGGTCTTGTACAAGGGAATGGCACCTTGCTATTTATAAGAGTGGAGGGCATCATTAGGGTTTGCAATGATTGTCCATTCTCAAAAGTCGGCGGCCTGAGGGTTAATTAATCTGGGCCGTCCATCTCGAATACAATAAACTTAAATGTGATTGCATTAAATCTCTGTGGGTAATAAATATTGATTGTCATGAATATTCGCGACTTGTAATGGCCTGCCACGTGTCCAATTTGCTTGATTTGATTTGATCTGGACAATTATGGTGATTGCTGCAAATCTGATTTTGTTAGGATTTGTTAGCACCCATAATTCCAGGAAGATAAGACAGCCACGTGTTTCAATCGTCATAAAAAAGCACCACGTGTCTCCACTGGGTCATCTTGGCAGAGCAGTGGGCCGCATGAGGATGTACGGCCGTATGAAGATGGGCAACCGCATGGGAATGAACAGCCGCATGAGGTGGGCAGCCGTATGGGGATAGGCAGCCGCATGCTGATGGGCGGCCGCATAAGGATGCAACCGCATGAAGATGGGCGGCCGCATGAAGTGGGCGGCCGTATGGAGTGGGCGATCGCATAAATGCAGCAGCCGTATGCCTCGGGATTTGGCAAATTCTGTCAGCTGTGAGAAGATTTTCTCCTCTTCCCTAGGAATATGCCATTGTGTCAGTCATTATTGCGCCTTTATGTCAGAGCTGTCATTTGTCAAAGCTATCAGCCATCAGTACATTAAATGCAGCAAAAGACGAAGGAAAGAGCTATTGAGGGCCACGTAGCTCTTCTCTGGGCCGCATGGAATTATTCGAACTGCATAGACGCTTGAGCCGTATGGACCCCTGAGCCGCATGGGCTCTCTGAGCCGCATGGGGACCCTTGGTCGCATGGACCTTTCTTTATTCTTTTCCATGCTTCTACACCTATGATTTTAAAATAGCCTATTTTATAAAAAGCTCATAACTGCTAAAAGTTTTAATAGCCCAAAACTCAAAATCTGATTTACAAAATTCTCTAAAACTATACTCTGGATACCAACAGAGTTCTGTCCGAACTCGTCGCGAGTTCGTTTGGTACCGTTAAAATTTGAACTTGATCACCCAACTGTTGCGAATGGAACGGCTATTTGTCGAGATTCTCTGGAAGAATTCTGTCCGATTTCTGTCAGAATTTACCTTGAGTTCTGACTTTGAAAAACTTATAAATAGAGAAGAATTTCAATCATTTCAAGACACCTCTCTTCTCTCTTCCAAAGTCTTCTAAGCTCTTTTATTTTCAAATCCCAAGCCAGTTACAATCCTCTAGTTGATTTGTCAGTGCGGTACGGTCTAGAAATTTCAGGCAGATTGCAATAAGAGGCTTGATAGAAGAAAGACACTTCATAATTTAAGTTGGTCGAGTACTTTGAATCAAAGCTCACGTTGTAGAAGATGCAAGATCTTCGGATGAGAACTTGCGGTATTTTTCTATAGTGGATTCAATTGGAAGATAGAGTTCTTCCGACTGGAATAGTCCTCACAAGAGGAAAACCAGTATACATCGTCCTGTTTGCGTTTGCTTTCTGATCTCTGCTATTCATTTACTTACTTGTGATATATTATCTGTTATCTGGTTGCTAACATTTTATAATTAGCTAATTTTTGCTGCCTACTCTATTCACCCCCTCTAGAGTATTGTACTTTACAATTCATTCCTACAAGGATGGGATGAAGACTCTGCCACATATCAATGTCTGGATAGACTATCTCTTCGAAAAGCATCCGTCGAAGTCGGGGACGGTTCATTTTACCATACGCAGGGCATATACTGCTGACGAGGTGGAAGATACAATGGCCGTAGCGGGGGTATCTGCTCCTCCAGTAGATGCCGAAGGAAAACCCACCTCTACTGTTCACAATTACTTTTGCCAGAACCTAACTACTTTGAGGCCGAAAGCGGCACTGGCCGCTTTTCTGATGATATGGCTACGAGAAGCCATAGTTCCAACAGGCTTTGGATCCATAAGGTAGGTCAGTCGCGAGCTCATTCTACCTACAGTAAAACTGGCCTTCAAACGGTCATTGGCTTTGCTCCCGGCTATGTTATGTGCCTTCAAACAGTAATTGGCTTGAGCTTCCTTATCATTACTTGATGTGTTGTAGAGCATTATACCGCTCCGATTTGATAGTCCCCAGCACTATCGATAGTTATGTCGATGGAGATGTGATGCTGCGTAACTACCACCGAGCAAACTGGCTCCATCAGGGCATCCCTATCTGTAGGTGGATGTTGGGCCGTTTAGACGGCTATGAGTTAAATAAGGTTTCGCCTTCGTACAAGGGTTACCTCGTAGACGATGTGTTAGTAGGTAGTTGTAACGCCCCAGTCCCAAAATACATAGGACCAAGTACGTGAACAAGCCAGCTGCACATATACGAAGAATACTCCAATATATGAAATCCTTATATACGTACATAAGCTGTAAATAAATAATCACAGGCCAGAATAACATATCTAATCTCATCACAGCTCAACACAGAAGATAATAAAGTCCAAATAAATGAATGAGAGTATCAAAAGATAGCCGGGTGAACATACTCACTCAAAACAACTATGAAAATAGTCTCACAAGATCGGAGTCCGACCTCCACAAATAGAAAGAAAAAGAGATGTAAAATAATATCTACAACTGTCTCAGATAAGAAATAGACTAGGAATCATAAGGCACTGCCTCATCATCAATGTAGGATAGCTCCAATGCCGCTCCGTACTCCTGTGGAAAATCCTCTAAACCTGGAGAGATAACCAGGTCCTCAGGGGACATAGCAAGATACAAGAAAATACCATGCCATATAACCTGTGATAATATAATAAGAGAGAAAGGTGTGCACGCAACCGGGTTCCTGACCATTCTACTGTGAATGTGCAGTTGAGATACATTCCTTCGACGCATGAGCCCTGGCTAAATATAGGATCCGGTATAGTCCCCTCTTGGGCACCAGTGACCAAGAGCATGACGTTGAAAAACGACAGTGGCCAACCTGAAAGGCTCATACCCGTATCTCCAGCGGAGCTTCCGGGTTACAAGGAAAGTGCAATCGAAGCCCATACGTCAGGTAATGTTCTCCCCACCCAATGCCTAGTATCATCATCTACATGACTGACATGTACCTCTAGTAACCGCCAAGTCTTCTAATCATGCAATACTATTGGCAGTTACCTCTATCCGTCGCACGCTGCATACGTATCGGTGGCCAGCCGACTACACAGAAACGTGTCCTAAATGTGACTCACATCATATAATACAACAAGTGTCAAGGCCGTATGAGATATACCAATACCTCAACATCAATGGGTGGTCAATAAACTAAGTCAATGCAAGAGAATAAATAAAACAGGAATACGACCGATAGAGTCGCTTGCACCCAAGTATGACATGGACGCACAGTTTAAATAACATAAATAAAATGCTGAAAATAACAACTGAAAATAAGAATATAATAATCACAGAGTAAGGTGGCAAGGTATCTTGCCTGGTGGTACAAAGTGGTAAGTCCAAGAGTAGTAAGTGTCCGCACAAAAAACTCACAAATCACAGATGACTCCAAACTCTGAAACAAACATCAAAAATGATCTTGGTGAAGAAGATATACCTAGGAAACGCCTGTCCAAAAGTCAAATTCTGGAACAGGGGCAAAATCATAATTTCGGGTCAAAACGATGTCCGCCGTTGGACCCGCTTTGCACCGAAACGCATGCCAAAGTCTACGGTTTCTAAAGTCGTCAAACTACATGTCTACGATTTCAGTTTGAGGAGAGGAACTCAACGGTATGTCCAGTTTTGGATTTCGAGGAGCCGTGTACAAAATCGCCCGTTTGAGTGGGTCGCGGGCCCGCCAAAATGGGTTCCGATTTGACCTTCTCAGATTCGAACCAAAATTGGCTTACAGGACAAGAATTTTGATCCGAACCTATTGGCACAAGTTTTGTCTCGATCCGACGACTGTACACGAAGTTATGGGCAAGTTTGCAAAACGTCGATACGGGGTATCTCGACGGATACACGTTGATTTCGTCGCACATATGCGACGAAACTGAGTTCCGTCAGTTCCCACACGTCCGCAACGTCTATACGCGCCTTTCGATGCGTATAACGTACGACCACGTCGCCCGGTTTGTCGGGGCGACGTCGTATCGGACAAAAATTGCAGAAATTTATTATTTTGAAATCAGTTTTTCTCACAAGTTTAACATGGAATTAATACACACACAGAAATCGAAATACTAATCTACCAGTTACGTTTCCATCGTGGTTAGGTTGTCTTCGAATGTGTTCAGTTAGTTTTACAAAATAGTCGAAGGATCGCCAAAATTTGGCTTCCAAATAGGGGTTTGGGACTGCCCTGAAACTGTTCTGTTTCGACAGTTTTTCGGAAAGTTTAGGTTCGAATACCGAGCGATATATGGGGTTTCGCTCGATTCTACCAAAAAGGGTTTTGAGGGGGGTTATGTTGTCTATGCACAGCATTCGATAGATCGAATTTTCGTTAGGTAGAATCAAAAATATTTGGAGTTGAAGACGGGTACCTGAGTTCTTCGAAAACCGAGTATTCTCTGTTTATCCGTCGATTCCGAGTGATCGCGACGTCGTCGACGGCGAGTAGGCGGCCGACTGTGAGCGTGGGGGTGTTGGAAAGGTCCAGGAGTCGAAGCTCTAGGTGGTAGATGAGTAATAGGGGTTAGGGTTTGGTTTCGGATGAGCGGTTTATATATACTCCGTCGACTGCTTCCTATTAGTATTAGGACTTGTATATAGGTCGGGCTCGGGTTCATACGTATGGAGCTGCTAGGTTTTCATGGGATGGTGGGGTCGGGCTCTAAGTATGCAGCACAAGCTGCTGCTGCTATGTGGGGGTCGGGCCCCCCCTTTTCCAATCGCAGCTGTTGCTGCTATGGGGGCTCGGCCACCACTGCTTTTTTTATTTTTTTATTTACAAACTATATATAATACTTATATATATAAATATATATATACATATATTTATATCATTTAAGCTACAAAAAATGTCTAACAATTACAATAAATTCCTAAAAATCCTAGATTTCATCATACTCCTTATTTAATAGAATTATGAACAAGCACGCATATAGTAATACATGTATACACCCATACCTTAATTATACTATCAAACTAGTAGTAACTAAACCCATAATTAATGAACTACAATAAAAATAATTAATTTATAAAAAATCAATATAAATTATGGGGGTTTACATCCTACCCAACTTAACGAAAATTTCGTCCTCGAAATTAAACTAAGGTCGGGGGATTAATGCAATGCATGAAAAATATAAATGCAAGACATACCTTCGCCTTCGAACAACTGCGGGTAGCGATTACGGATGTCGTCCTCGTGCTCCCAAGTAGACTCCCCTGGCGAGTGATGCTTCCATGCCATGCGAACCAACGGGATAGATTGATTCCGCAACACCTTCACTCGGCGATCGAGGATACCTACTGGTTGCTCTTCATACGACAAACTCGGTCCAACTGTGATCTCGGAGTGGTCACGCACATGATTGCTGTCCGCCATGTACCTCCTCAGCTGAGATACATGGAATACGTCATGTACTCCCTCTAGCGATGGTGGCAAGGCCAATCTATAGGCAACCTCTCTAACACGTTCCAAGTCATCGAAAGGCCCGATGTACCTTGGACTCAACTTGCCACGTCCACCGAATCGAATCGTGCCTCTAGTGGGGAATATCTTCAAGAACACATGGTCACCCTCTTTGAACTCCAAGGGTCGACGACGATTATCTCCCCACTGCTTCTGACGATCCTGCGCTGCTCGCAGGTGGTTCTGAATCTTCTTCACTGTCTCCACTGTGCTCAAGACCAACTCGGGACCCAATAGCTGTCGCTCTCCTAAATCGCGCCAACAAACCGGAGACCGACACTTCCTACCATACAATGCCTCAAACGGAGCCATCTGAATGCTCGCTTGATAGCTATTATTGTAGGAAAACTCAACAAGATGAAGATGGTCCTCCCAAGAACCGCCAAAATCAAGCATACACGCTCTCAACATATCCTCTAGCGTCTGGATGGTGCGCTCCGACTGGCCGTCTGTCTGCGGATGATACGATGTGCTAAACTTCAATCGGGTGCCCAAACTCTCTTGCATGCTTCGCCAAAAGTGCGAGGTGAATCTCGAGTCACGGTCCGACACAATACTAACAGGCACACCGTGTAATCTCACAATCTGCTCCATATACATCTTCGCCAATACCTCTGTCGACTGGCCCACTCTAAAAGGTAAGAAATGTGCTGACTTCGTAAGTCTATCAACAATCACCCACACTGCGTCACGTCCTCTAGGACTCCGAGGAAAACCCGTGACGAAATCCATAGTAATGTGCTCCCACTTCCACTCGGAAATGGGTAGCGGCTGCAATAATCCGGCCGTCCTCTGGTGCTCTGCCTTCACTTGTTGACATACCAAGCACTTGGCAAAAAAACGAGCTATCTCCCGCTTCATTCCGTTCCACCAATAATAATGTCGTAAATCGCGATACATCTTGGTCCCTCCGGGATGAATGGAGTAAGTCGAACTGTGAGCCTCGGTCATCAGCTCCTGTCGTAGATCTCTATTGGGAACATAAATATGATCACCACATCACAATGTCCCATCGGGATGGACCCTCAATCCTGTCTGCTCTCCTGCTTCAGTCCTCTCCTTCAGCCGTCGAAATCTAGCATTATTGGGCAATGTTGCCTTGATGCGCTCTACCAATGATGATTATACTTGAAGGTTGGCTAATACGCCGTCCGCTCCCGGCAATACTACCTAAATACCAAGCTGCTCCAAGTCCCTAATCAACTCCCTCTCTGTAGTCAAAAAGTGTGCCATGGGCTTACGGCTTAATGCGTCTGCTACGACATTAGCCTTGCCCGGATGATAATAAAGCTCGATCTTATAATCCTTCATCAACTCCAACCAACGTCGTTGTCGCATATTCAACTCCTTTTATGTGAACACGTACTTAAGGCTCTTATGATCAGTGTAGATATCAACCTTCTCGCCATACAAGTAGTGTCTCCATAGCTTCAAGGCAAAGATAACCGCTGCGAGCTCTAGATCGTGGGTCGGATAATTCTTCTCGTGCACTCTCAACTGTCGAGATTCATATGCTACTACCCGACCGTGCTGCATCAATACACATCCTAATCCCTTCCTGGATGCGTCGCTGTAGATCACAAATTCTCCTGGGCCCGATGGTAGTGTCAAGATCGGTGCTGTGGTCAACCGCTTCTTCAACTCGTCAAAAGTGGCTTGACACTCTTCTGTCCATACAAACTCATGATCCTTGCAAGTCAATCGAGTCATAGGCCCCGCTATTCGAGAGAAATCTTCTACGAACCGTCGGTAGTAACCCGCAAGACCGAGGAAACTTCTCACTTCAGAAGCTGTTGTGGGAGCGGGCCATGATTTGACTGCTGTGATCTTCTCTGGATCCACCGATATACCTTCACCCGTAACAATATGACCAAGGAATGATACCTCCTTGAGAAAGAAATCACACTTGCTAAGCTTCGCAAAGAGTCTTTCGTTCCTCAATGTTCCCAAAACTATCCGTAGATGCTGCTCATGCTCCTCTTGACTCTTAGAGTAAATCAGGATATCGTCTATAAAGACTACTACAAATTTGTCCAAATATTGGTGAAAGATCTTGTTCATTAAATTCATGAAAACTGCGGGAGCATTGGTCAAACCAAAAGACATGACCAAGAACTCGTAGTGTCCATATCTCGATCGAAAGGCCGTCTTTGCAATGTCTTCCTTCCGAACCTTCAATTGGTGATAGCCCGATCGTAAGTCAATCTTGGAGAATACTTTTGCTCCACTCAGTTGATCGAATAAATCGTCTATACGCGGCAAGGGATACTTGTTCTTCACCGTCACTGCATTCAACGCTCTGTAGTCAATGCACATACGTACTGTCCCGTCTTTCTTAGGCACAAAAAGAACGGGTGTTCCCCATGGTGACGCGCTGGCATGAATAAATCCCTTCTCTAATAAGTCATCAATCTGCCTCTTTATCTCTACCAACTCCTTTGGTGCCAGACGATATACTCGTGATGAAATAGGCTCGGCTCCGGGAATAAGCTCAATAGAGAACTCAATATCTCGGTCAGGTGGTAGTCCTGGCAACTCCTCGGGGAATACATCCTTGAACTCTGTGATAATAGGGTGCTGAGGGGTGTCATGCATCATCATATGAGTTCCCGATGTGGGTGCATCACAACTCTCTCTGTCTTCTTTCATAAACTCAAACTCTGCCGCATTCGGTGGTCTAAGTATAATACTGCCCCTGTGGCAGTCTATGAGAGCGAAATGCTGGCTCAACCAGTCTATTCCAAGAACCACATCAAATGTCGGCATAGGGAATACAAGAAGTCGTGCCCCCATCTCTCTACCATTTATCACTACAGGACAAAGTCTACAAATACCACTAACAGGTACAACTCCTCCTCCTGTGATGATCTTAACATTCTTAGCTAAGGGTGTGATGGGAATGTTATGTCTAGTGGCAAAACTAGTGGCTATAAATGAGTGTGTGGCTCCAGTATCAAATAATGTAATAGCAGGAAAAGATAAAACTAAATCCATACCTGCTATAACCTCTGCCTCTGTCTCTATATCCTCAACAGCCATTGAGAATACCTTTCCTTGGTTCTGTCCTGGGCCTTGAGCTCTGGCCTTGTTGTACTGTGCTGTCTGTGGAGGTAATGGTGGACGAGGTGCTGGAGTTGTGGGCCTCTGGGCCTGATGTGCATGAACTAGAGCCTGCTGCTCAGGACAATCTCTGGCCAAGTGCTGTCCTGATCCACATCTCATACATAAGCCGAAACTCGACAGTCATCTCTAATATGCCCCTGCTTCCCACAAAAGTTGCAGGTGGGCTTCTGATAAGGTGTGTGCCTCTGCTGGTACTGTCCTGTGGTCCTCCTGATAGGTCCACTCTGAGTGGCTCGGGCTGGTGTAGCTGCTGGGGTATGGCGCCTCGATGTCTGTTGTTGTTCCTTGCGAAGAATCTCCTGAGAACGAGCTTCTTCCAAGACAGCTGAATGGGAGACTCGAGACTGAGTAGTCGTATAAGACTTGAGCCCTGGTGCAAGCCCCTGGTGAAATCTCCTCGCCTTCTCTAACTCGGTCGGAATCAATCCCACACCAAATCGACTTAGGCGATTGAACTCTGAGTCATACTCATCGAATGTTATATTCTCCTGCTTCAGATGAAGGAACTGGTCGTAGAGACCATCTCGAACATGAATAAGGAAGAATCTCTCATAAAATGCATCATAGAACTGCTTCCAAGTGATCCTAGTGCCTAATCGTCTCTCTTCCGCCTTCCACCAGTGGTGAGCATTGTCTTCTAACAGTAAGTCCACTGTTGTCATCCAATCTTGAGCTGGCAACTGGGATGCCTTCAGTAGCTTCTCTGTACTAATAAGCCACTGTGACACCTCTCATGGCTTCTCCGTCCCTCTAAAGGCTTTGGGGTTCATATCTGTGAAATTCTTGATAGAGCCTTCATAGGGATGCAGAGCCGGTGCCGGTGCTGGTGCTGGTGCTGGTGGTGGAGGTCTAGCCATAGCTGCCACCATCATCTGTTTCATCAGCTCAGTCTGCTGCCACTGAGCCTGCATCATGGCATACATAAACTGAGTAGTAGGGCTCCCATCAGTCGGTGGTGGAGGCATCTGAGGTCTCGGCTTTGGAGGAAACTACTGAGGGATTGGTGGTGGAGGAGGCAGTGGTACATTCCCTCCCGGTGGCAAAGTAGTAGTCTGTCCAGCCTGGCTGCCTGGGGGTGCTGCGACCTCTGGGTACTCCGTCGTCGGTGTCGTAGTAGGCTGCGATAGTCCTGGCTGGTAAGGTGTCGCTGGAGTCATGGGAGGATTCTGTCCCTCCGAAGAAATCTCCTCGCCAGATATGAGGGCCAAGGCAGAACTGCGTCCGCTTCGTAGATTCATATTGTTGGCACGAGGAAGATAAGTTGATATTATGAAAGATTAGATATGAAGTAAATCGAATAATCAAGGAAGTTTCAAAAAGATTGGAAGTCAAGGGATAGTAGTAGTTCTGGATGAGATATTCCTATTCCTATATGCAGGCTTGTTGGGCACAGTCATGTAACCCAACAATATTAAATCTGACCTGCATGGGCCACCACAAAAACATGTAACGCCCCAGTCCCAAAATACATAGGACCAAGTACGTGAACATGCCAGCTGCACATATACGAAGAATACTCCAATATATGAAATTCTTATATACGTACATAAGTTGTAAATAAATAATCACAGGCCAGAATAACATATCTAATCTCATCACAGCTCAACACAGAAGATAATAAAGTCCAAATAAATGAATAAGAGTATCAAAAGATAGCCGGGTGAACATACTCACTCCAAACAGCTATGAAAATAGTCATACAAGATCGGAGTTCGACCTCCGTAAATAGAAAGAAAAAGAGATGTAAAATAATGTCTACAACTGTCTCAGATAAGAAATAGACTAGGAATCATAAGGCACTGCCTCATCATCAATGTAGGATAGCTCCAATGTCGCTCCGTACTCCTGTGGAAAATCATCTAAACCTGGAGAGATAACCAGGTCCTCAGGGGACATAGCAAGATACAAGAAAACACCATGCCATATAATCTGTGATAATATAATAAGAGAGAAAGGTATGCATGCAACCGGGTTCCTGACCATTCTACTGTGAATATGCAGTTGAGATACATTCTTTCGACGCATGAGCCCTGGCTAAATATAGGATCCGGTATAGTCCCCTCTTGGGCACCAGTGACCAAGAGCATGACGTTGAAAAACGATAGTGGCCAACCTGAGAGGCTCATACCCGTATCTCCAGCGGAGCTTCCGGGTTACAAGGGAAGTGCAATCGAAGCCCATACGTCAGGTAATGTTCTCCCCACCCAATGCCTAGTATCATCATCTCCATGACTGACATGTACCTCTATTAACCGCCAAGTCTTCTAATCATGCAATACTATTGGCAGTTACCTCTATCCGTCGCACGCTCCATACGTATCGATGGCCAGCCGACTACGCAGAAACGTGTCCTAAATGTGACTCACATCACGTGATACAACAAGTGTCAAGACCGTATGAGATATACTAATACCTCAACATCAATGGGTAGTCAATAAACTAAGTCAATGCAAGAGAATAAATAAAGCAGGAATACGACCGATAGAGTCGCTTGCACCCAAGTGTGACTTGGATGCACAGTTTAAATAACATAAATAAAATGCTAAAAATAAAAACTAAAAATAAGAATATAATAATCACAGAGTAAGGTGGCAAGGTATCTTGCCTGGTGGTACAAAGTGGTAAGTCCAAGAGTAGCAAGTGTCCGCACCAAAAACTCACAAATCACAGATGACTCCAAACTCTGAAACAAACATCAAAAATGATCTCGGTGAAGAAGATATACCTAGGAAACGCCTGTCCAAAAGTTAAATTCTGGAACAGGGGCAAAATCATAATTTTGGGTCAAAACGATGTCCGCTGTTGGACCCGCTTTGCACCGAAATACGTGCCAAAGTCTACGGTCTCCAAAGACGTCAAACTACATGTCTTCAGTTTCAGTTTGAGGAGAGGAACTCAACGGTATGTCCAGTTTTGGATTCCGAGGAGCCGTATACAAAATCGCCCGTTTGAGTGGGTCGCGGGCCCACCAAAATGGGTTCCGATTTGACCTTCTCAGAATTGAACCAAGTTTGGCATACAGGACCAGAATTTCGATCCGGACCTGTTGGCACAAGTTTCGTCTCGATCCGACGACTGTACACGAAGTTATGGGCATGTTTGCAAAACGTCGATACGGGGTATCTCGACGGATACACGTTGATTTCGTCGCACACATGCGACAAAACTGAGTTCCGTCAGTTCCCACACGTCCGCAACGTCCATATGCGCCTTTCGATGCGTATAACGTGCGACCACGTCGCCCGGTTTGTCGGGACGACGTCGTATCGGACAAAAATTTCAGAAATTTATTATTTTAAAATCTGTTTTTCTCACAAGTTTAACATGGAATTAATACACACACAGAAATCGAAATACTAATCTACCAGTTATGTTTCCATCGTGGTTAGGTTGTCTTCGAACGTGTTCAATTAGTTTTACAAAACAGTCGAAGGATCGCCAAGAATTTGGCTTCCAAATAGGGGTATGGGACTACCCTGAAACTGTTCTGTTTCGACAGTTTTTCGGGAAGTTTAGGTTCGAATATCGAGCGATATATGGGGTTTCGCTCGATTCTACCAAAAAGGGTTTTGAGGGGGGTTATGTTGTCTACGCACAGCATTCGATAGATCAAATTTTTGTTGGGTAGAATCAAAAATATTTGGAGTTGAAGACGGGTACCTGAGTTCTTCGAAAACAGAGTATTCTCTGTTTATCCGTCGATTTCGAGTGATCCCGACGTCGTCGACGGCGAGTAGGCGGCCGACTGTGAGCGTGAGGGTGTTGGAAAGGTCCAGGAGTCGAAGCTCTAGGTGGTAGATGAGTAATAGGGGTTAGGGTTTGGTTTCGGATGAGCGGTTTATATATACTCCGCCGACTGCTTCCTTTTAGTATTAGGACTTGTATATAGGTCGTGCTCATACTTATGGAGCTGCTGGGTTTTCATGGGATGGTGGGGTCGGGCTCTAAGTATGCAGCACAAGCTGCTGCTGCTATGTGGGGGTCGGGCCCCCCCTTTTCCAATCGCAGCTGTTGCTGCTATGGGGGCTCGGCCACCACTGCTTTTTTTTTTTACAAACTATATATAATACTTATATATATATAAATATATATATATATATATATATATATATATATATATATATATATATATATATATATATATATATATACATATATTTATATCATTTAAGCTACAAAAAATGTCTAACAATTACAATAAATTCCTAAAAATCCTAGATTTCATCATACTCCTTATTTAATAGAATTATGAACAAGCACGCATATAGTAATACATGTATACACCCATACCTTAATTATACTATCAAACTAGTAGTAACTAAACCCATAATTAATGAACTACAATAAAAATAATTAATTTATAAAAAATCAATATAAATTATGGGGGTTTACAGTAGTCATCTAACTTTCGCTGCTTTCCAACGGTTGCAGTCTATCCGCCCTTCCCATCTGGGGTACCGGAATAAAAATTGGGTATATTTAGAACACTATTTGTCGAGTCGGGTTGCGCAACAGTTAGGCTACAGTCAGACAATGATGGATAACGCAAGCTTCTGCCTTGGTTATGAGGGAAGCATGCTGGATGGCGCCCGGGCATGGTGCTATTACAATGCCAAATGTACTGGAATAAAGTTTACTATCCTCGTGATGCACGAAGAGACTCGCATTTTATACTTCGTCGTGAAGTTTTATTGCATTGCCAACAACTTCATATCGGACTACGATCGAGAATGAAGCTTGCTCGAGGGGTCGAAGCTTGCTTGAGGGGAAGAAGTTTAAGGCACCTCGACAGTCCTCGAGCGCCTCCGATGGCTCGCATCGTCGTAAAGTAGATCCACAGACGGCTCTAGTTCATCACGGAAGGGATGATAGGAGGAAGCACCCCTGGGTAACCTGCTGATGCGTCGTCCTCCTTCGGGGGTGAACCCTCCTACCGTCAAGAGAACAAAAAAGGCTATACCTTTACGATGTGAACCCTCTCGACGGTCCTTGCTGTAACCGAGTGCTGTGCCCGTTGAACCTCCTTCATAGGTACTCTTTGGTGCTTTCTCCTTGGACTTTTATCCTATGCATTCTACTTATCACTACTTTGCTTGTGTAGGTATAAAAAAAGATGAAGTCTACTTAGTCGAAGATACTCAGGGAACATCCTGAGGAACCTGCCCCGAAGGTGTCTCAGGTCGCGAGGATGGAGGAGGCGATTGCAGCTGCTGAAGCTACTGATTCGGAGGATGTCTCTCCTTTTGAGACTGAGGCTTTTCGGAGCTATTGGCTTCGACCCAGCAGGAATCATTCATGGGGCCGACTATGGACGAGCCTGTGGAGATACCTAGGATTGGCCTGGCGGTAGCCAAAGGCATGACACCTGAGTTCGTACCCGTAACGGGCCCAGTGCCGGGGATGCCGAAGCCATTGCTCAGGATTCCTCAATCGTACCTTCTCCTTGTGCTGAAAGAAGGCTGAGGATAATCCAGACGGACCGGGAGACGAGAAGGATCATGCCGCCGAGGAGCTGCCCTCGGCCAGCATCAAGGATTCGTCCCAACTGCTAGTCGAAGAGACAATAGAAGGGTTGACATGGAAGCTGTCGAAGCATTAGCCGACAGAGCTATTGAAGGGCCGGTCAAAATGATTATCAAACAGTTAGTTGATGAGGCCATTTTGAAAGCGGCCCAGGAGGCGATTGAGGAGTTAGTCGATATGGTCCTTAGAGAGAGAACCGAGAAAACTATTGAAGAACAAGTTGATAAGGTCGCTAACAAGCCGGATACTGAGGATCTAGTTGAGGTGGCCACTGAGATGACGACCAATGAGGCTTCTGATAAGCCTGTTAAATGAACCATTAAAAGCTCGGTCCAAAATTCTAAGGAAGAATTAGTCGAGAAGTCCGCTGAGGAACTGGTTGTTGAAAGGACCTTCAACGCAGTCTGCACAGAACTGTTTGAAAAGGTTACTATCGAGCCAGCTATTACGGACTTGGTCGAAGAGATCGTTGACAAGACGGCTGCAAAAGAACTGGTTAAGAAGACCACTGAGGAGTTGGTCGTAGCGACTGTCGAGAAGTCAGTCACTGAGATTGTTCAGACGCCAGTCTACGCAGCTTCAGTTAGAAAAATTGTTGAAGCACCGGCGAGGAAGACTTTTGAAGAGCCGACCATACATCAGACAGCGGTGGCTCGTACCGTCCCTGTCCCGTCGATGGTCTCAGTTCATCTATAGCCCTAACTGCTCCAGCTGCCGTATCTAGTCATGTATTAGCCACTGCTACTCCTCCATAACCTTCTATCATGGTATCTCCGATGACCCTGATGGTTTTGGCTGACAATGTGTACTATGACAACCTCATCCTGAGCACCATTCGTCATGCCTTGAAGCATGGCATAAAGGGTGTCTTGTGGGACAACCAATCGCTTAGACAGGCTAGGTCTGCAGTGAGGGCCCAACTGGTGGCGTTGTACGAATATCCAGAGTATTAGGCGAAGACGGACGCAATAGAGGCTCTCCTGACATAATTGGAAGCCACCATCTCAGAGTTCCAAGATCTTGAGCGCGATCTTTGGTCACTGGCGGCCGTCAAGCTAGAGAAAATGGCTACTGATCTTTTCCAGCATGAGCAGAGTTGTCAGGCTCTAACTCGTAGACTCACCGAGGTGGAAGCCAAAATTGAAGAGGTGACCGATGACTGTAGAAGCAAAAATTACTACAAAGAACATATTATGCTGGATAAATGGTGACTAGAAGTTAAATAGTGCCTAGAATCAAAGAGTGCACAGGAATAAATGGTGCTCAGAAGAATGACGCTGGATGCCACATGGTAAGCTTCCTCGAGAAGCTAAAATAGTTGTCAAAATAACTGACAAACGAGTCAGTCGAAGAAAATTTGTTCGAATCCCGAGTGTGTGGTGCTCGAGAAGATTGTGTCAGATTCTATCATAATGACTGACATCTGCCTCGCACTATTTATCATTTTTGTGCGAGGCAGTCAACTCCTACAAATTTAATATATTAAGCAGCGGGAGCTAATCATTAAATTGTGCTAGGCGCCATTTATGAGTTGGCGCCAATTGACCAAATCATCTAGAAGCAGAAAGATGATGTGGTGCATATAGCACTAATCTCGAAGAACGTGTACGTGCCACTGCCCACGACCAAGTGCATCTCACTCACAGAATAACACGTGTCTCAAACAGTTAAACTAATCGCTTGCGCCAATGGATGATGGCACACCAGTTGCAAGTGTGCGCCAATCCAGATAACTGTTTGACAGTTATCTCTAAACTCTAAAATAGAGTTCCAAATCATTTCTCAAGCATTACTAATGATCATAATTTCCAGAGCAAGTTACAGCAGCACTCTCCAAAGGCTATCCTCTCCAACATCGCATCGTCCAAAGGATAAAGTGATCGTCTTCTGATTAGATTCATATAGGTGTACTTCTACGGAATCAAATTATACTCTTGTACTTTTCTTTTTCTTTATTTGTATTTAAATTTTTGTTTTTACAAACAAAATGGCGACTCTGCTGGGACGACTTCCTTCCCTTACGAGAAAGTGACAACTCAATGCGATGTTGTATCGGTCGGCACGACGCAGAAGACTTTGGTCATAAAAGTCGACCAAACAGCCTACGAGGTCATGATTGGCGCAGGGGGGTACCAAGCGCTCATCTACTGCTATTGTCTCCAAAGATAAGAAGACTTGCTGCAACTAGACACGAATGTCCTCCAGTGCGCCAATTATAGCTCATGTACAAAGCAAGGGAAAATGCTCTGTGTCCATTCCCTATTTCAACTGTTCCAAATTTGGTAAAGAATGCACCAACCACTGCCTCAGCGTCAATCAAGGGAGAGCACCATATGGCTATCTGTTATCCCTCCCAGTATACACCAATGACTGTCTCGGTGCCAAACAAAGGAAAGCGTCCTATGGCTACCCTCCACTCCTCCCTAGTTCAAAACTTGGTAGAGAATTTACCTCTTACGGCCCCTGTAAAAAATAAATACTACCAAAATTCATTCAATTAGTCATGGCACGTTAGCGACGAATTTTTTTCGTCGGAGTTAGCGACGGATTTGCGACACATAACCGACGGAGTTCCGACGACAAGCCGATATATTTTTTATTTTATTTTAAGGGAAGAAAAGGTCGTGCGTCCGTCGCTAGGGCATCGGAGACATAGCGACGGATACGTGGGCCGTCGCTATGCAGTCGACTATTTGGCAGAAATTGTTGGAAGAGGTGGCGGGAAAAATCTTCGACTACGTAGCGACGGATAGTCCGTCGGCAAGTATCCAAAAGAGCGACGGACCAGCGACGGATATTATCCGTCGCTAGTCCATCGCTAAATATACGACCCAGACTTAAATTGAAACGACGGAGGGAACTTTTCATTCCCCCCAAATTAATTTCACTCCTCTCTCTCTCTATCTCTCTCTCCAGCGGCTTCCTCTCTTCTCTCTCTCTCTAGAAGGTGATCTGCAGCATCCTCTCCTCTCTCTCTCTCTCCCGAAGGTAGTCCCTCTCTCCCTCTCTCTCTCGGTGGTCGGAGGAGCAGCGGGGGCGGCGAGGACGTCGTGGGCTGGGGGGACGGCGGGGGAGGCGTTGGCCGCGGGGGCGGGGTTGACGGGGGCAGGGGAGATGGGGGAAGGGGGTTGGCTGCGGGGGCGGGGGAGGCGGGGGCTGGAGAGGCGGTGGCGGGGGAGGCGGGGACGGGCGCATTTCTGCGTATTTGAGTGTCTGTGACCAATAAATAGAAGTAGAAAATCGCATTTCAGTGTATTTGAGTGTCTGTGACCAATAAATGGAAATAGAAAATCGTATTTCAGTGTCTTTGAGTGTCTGTGACCAACAAATGGAAATAAAAAATCACATTTCCCCATTTTTTGACCTAAAAAAGTTCAGGTCGCAGAACATGAGCATATCCTAAACACAGTTTACAAAACTTTGAATTAAGCTATTAGTAATGGACTCGTTGTTCCAACAGTCCATTACAAAAAATTGAATGTGGTGAGCATTTATCTTGGGATACGAGTGCCATCTCCAACACTAAGTGAATTCCAATGGTCGAGTCTAAATAATTAAGAATTTAGGATAGTTATATTTAACATATATTAGATACATTCATCTAGGAATGTCGAGCGGTAATCGGATCTATAGAATAGAAACTTGAGTCCAAATAATTATAAATTAATGGTAGTTATATTTCATATATATTAGATACATTCATCTAGGAATGGCGGTGCTAGGAGATTTTCTGATAGTCTTTTGATACTTGAACGTATCCCTAATGTCGTCGTTGGTTTCTATACATACTAAGCCTTCTTGAATCATTTCTCTCTTGCTATGTCTTTATTTATCTGTCTTAACTCATATAGTAGAGGACTACATTAGCTTCATTATACAGTTTATAAACTTTAACCTGATCAAGTACATATGATTTTGAATATCTCCAACTTACATTTTGTTGATAACTATAGTAATTAATTGTATGGTATTTTGCATGTTCCCTCTCTAACCTTGCTCTTACACCACCTGCTACATGCCGTTATGATAGCTCTCTATATAATAATAATCTTTATTAACTTGTATATAATCTATAAAGTTATCACATACTAATTTACAATCACAGAGAAATAGTTAGGAATTTTTGCTTGATCGTGCTTCTACTGACATTATGTGACATTACAATCACAGAGAATGAGAACCCATTTACCTAGGTGTTGGTATCTCAAGTATCAAATGGTGTGGTTTCATTTTATATGCATATGCCATATACCTTCAGTGGTATGCATGGCATTGACTGTTATACACATACACTAGCATGGTTGAATACTTGATAATTTGAACACTATCTGCATCGGACTATCGGTATCGGTATCGCACTATCGGTATTGGTATCGAACTATCGGCCTATATACCAGCGGATCCACCAGTTACAGGATTATATACTAATTCCGTTTAGTTTGTCTTACGATACAGATTTTCATATCCAATCTGTGATGGATCGTTATTTCGTTGATCGTACATGGATGTACAAATGACAACACAAGAGCAGAATAGGTGTAAGTGACGATTTTTAGGCAGGCATGGAAGTGTTTCTTAAGTATGCCATGAGCAAAGCTCAGTATATGGACGGCAACAAAATCAAGTGTCCATGTCATAATTGTCGCAATAGACGTTACGAAGAAGTGGTGAGTGTAAGAGATCATTTGACCCATAAGGGTTTCGTACTTGATTACGACCTGTGGTCATCGCAAGGTGTATATATGCGAAAAGACATGTTGCAAATGCTGCTACTTATGCTTTTGATGATAATACTGCAACGGATTTTGTCGTCGAAGACGACGAATGCTCTGTTGATTATGGAGACCTGCAGAACCTTGCACGAGATATGGTGTACGACGTGGCATGGCCTAATTTTCATCCGGAGGATCCTAATCCCGAGGCAAAGGAGTTCTATGATATATTTTAGGATACAGAAACTTCTTTATATCCTGGTTGTGAGCCTCATTCCGTACTGTCAGTGACGATACGGTTGTTGAACATAAAGTCCGATTTTAACTTGCCACAAACTTGCTATGATCGGATTAAGGAGGTGTTACCGAAGGAATCAAAAGAGCTTCCAAAAAACTTCTACAAGTCGAAGATGGTTCGACAACTGGGACTGGGGTACGAGAAGATAGATTGTTGAAAAACGAATGCATGTTTACTACAAGGAGAACGAGGATATAGAAAGTTGCAGCTTCTGTAATGCGGATCGTTACAAGCCAGTCAGGGGAAAAGAAAAGTCAACTAGAAAACGACGTCCTTACAAGTATATGCACTACTTGTCGATCACGAAGCGCTTGCAGAGGATGTATATGTCTCAGAATACAGCAGAACACATGACGTGGCAGAACAAAGAATGCATAAAGGATGATGGAGAATTGTCACATCCTTCGGATGGAGAGGCGTGGAAATATTTCGATTTGCGTCATCCAAATTTTGCTGCAGAGCCTAGAAATGTATGTCTGGTGCTATGTTCTGATGGCTTCGCCCCTTTCGGGCAGTCGGGATCTCAATACTCCTGCTGGCCGGTCATTCTGACCCCTTATAATCTGCCACCATGGATGTGTATGAAGACTCCTTATATGTTCTTGACAGCTATCATACCGGGTCCCAAAAATCGACGAAGAATATCGATATATATTTACAGCCGTTAGTGGATGAGCTGAAAAAACTGTGGGAGATCGGCGTCGCGACCTATGATATTTCCAGAAAATAGAACTTTCAGATGAGAGCTTCACTGATGTGGACAATCAATAATTTTCCCACATACGGTATGCTGTCAGAATGGAGTACTCACGGCACCATGTCTTGTCCGATATGCATGCAAAATAGTAAGGCGTTTCGCCTTAAGTATGGAGGAAAAACTTCTTTCTTTGATTGTCATCGTCAATTTCTGCCCACGAGTCATCCTTGGAGAAAGAACAAGGACGCGTTCAGAGCTGAAAAGCAAGAATTTTCTAATCCGCCTGCCAGATTGTCGGGATACGATATTTAGGAAGATGTAAAGGATTTGACCACTGTAATGGAAGATCCATCGAACAATCATGTCGATGGGTTCGGACAAAGACATAACTGGACCAAACGGAGTATCTTCTGGGAATTGCCTTATTGGAAAGATAATCTTATAAGGCATAATCTTGATGTTATGCATATCGAAAAGATTGTGTTCGATAATGTCTTCAATACTGTCATGGATATTAAAGGAAAGACGAAGGACAATCCAAAAGCAAGACAAGACATTGTTGAGATATGCAAGCGTCCTTATCTGAACTTGATACAAAGGGGAGCTGGTGGACAATTAACTAAGTCGATAGCACAATACACATTGAGCAAGGAAGATAGATTAATAATCTACAAGTGGGTATCTACTTTAAAATTTCCCGACGGCTATGTGTCAAATTTTTCTAGATGCGTTTATCTCAATGAACGCAAGCTAACGGGAATGAAGAGTCACGACTGCCACGTGTTTATGGAAAGATTACTGCCCATTGCTTTGAAAGAGTTGTTGCCTTCTACTGTAGGGGTTCCGTTGGCCGAACTATCTATATTCTTCAGGGATATTTGTTCAACTAAGTTGACTGTGCAACACATGTTTGAACTTGAGGAGAAGATTATCTTAACAATTTGCAAGTTGGAGAAAATATTTCTTTCTGGCTTCTTCGACGGCATGGAGCATCTACCGATTCATCTAGCATACGAAGCCCATGTCGGTGCATCTGTTCATTATCGATGGATGTACCCATTTGAAAGGTATATAAAAATCGATATAATTTAAGTTGAATTTTAGTGGGTTTTAAAATTCATTCTTAATTCTCAAGGTAATTTGTCTCTCTAGATAACTACACCATCTAAAGAAGAAAGTTGGCAACAAGGCTCATATAGAGGCTTCGATATGTGAAGCATATCTTATCGAAGAGGTATCAAACTTCTGCTTCATTTATTTCGATACTCATGTTAAGACAAATCAAAATAGACCTCAAAGGAATGACGAAGACGTTGAGGATGGAGGTATATTCAATGTAAGGGGCAAGCCTGTTGGGGTTAGTAAAAAACGGTGGTTGACTGACGACGAGTATGATGCCGCTCACCGATATGTCTTGACATAAAAGAAGTGAGAGATTTGGAGAAGTAAGTCAGTACACTTGCACTCATTATAATCTCTAATTTGATGAAGTAAGTGTCTATACTTATATATTCTTATTCTCTCTAATAGTGTATTTAGAGTAAGTCAAAATGAGGGCACCCGATATTACCGATGATGGACTTCAAAGAGAGGTTGATTGTACATTTTTGTCATGGTTTCACAAATACGTAAGTAAGTGAGATTATAAATATATAATCAAAATCATTTAAATTATAAATATTTGTTTACAGGTTTTACTGCCTGAAATAATACTCACTAATGAGAGTGTTCGTTATCTGGCATTGGGACCGAAGAAGCAAACAAAGACTTAGCCAGGATATGTCGTTAATGGCTTCAGGTTTAAGGCAACTCAGAGTACTATAAATGTCGAATTTATCAATGACGGCATCAGTACCAAGGATTCCGGTGTTTACATAAGAGGCACCATCTATGACGACGAGCCGGACTTTGACTATTATGGAGTGCTTCGGGATATTGTATATTTATAATATACTGGCCCATATGATATGTATATTGTGATGTTCAAATGTGCGTGGTTCGATACGACACCAAATATCGGTTGGAGAATCGATAAACAATTTGGATTTGTCGATATAAATCATCGCAGGAGGTATAGAGGGTCTGATACATTTGCGATAGCAAGTCAGGCTATTCAAGTCTACTATACAAGCTACCCAAGGCGTCGTAGAGATCGATTTGACTGGTGGGCAGTATGCAAGATTAAATCTAGAAATATATTCAACGTTGTAGACCCAGCATACCAAGAGGACCAGATCAAAAAGTCCTAATACTTGGGACAACAGTCGGATACAATGGATGTTGAAGATATTATTGAGGAAAATAGAGGGAAGGAAGAGGTTGATGCAGAAGACTTAGCTATCAAGCAGGGGAGAAAGAGGCATCTTGGCCCAAATATTGAGGCAGAAGAAGAAGAAGACGAAGAAGAAGAAGAAGAAGATGAATTTAATGGAGATGAGGATACAGATGAAATCGACGATGAGGATAAGGATGAGGATGAGTATGAGGATGAGGATGATGATGATAACGAGTCCGAGGATGAGAACGAAGACGATGACGATGATTAGGTTAAATATTGTTGTATATTAAAAATACTTCCAATTACGTGAATTAAGTTTGACCTCATAAAAGCAGTTACGTGAATTCATGTTTTTTTCGTTCGATCATTTACATATTATATAATTTTCTTTTTACAGATGGCACTGTTTGCCATAAAATATAAAAGAGCAGAACAATTATCGGAGGACTACACATTTACTTCACGTTACAAACTCGCTTGTACAAAGAAAGCCTAGGGACGAAAACCTAGGTACAGCAATCTAAGTACAATTATTTATTTTAGATTCTGGGAGGTGACGATAGAGGCTCGGGAAAGCGACGGCCGCTCTGCCTTATTTCTTGGACGATCGGTATGCAGCCTTGGCTCCGAAAGATTGCTTGGCGTTGAAGAAATGCTCCCTTTGCTCTCTCTGCTCTTTTTCTCCAAGTCTTCTAATGCACTCTGATCTCTAAAAAAGGGTCCTCTCGCATTGGAATAGCACCTCACTATTTGTAAGAAGGGGAATGCAATCATTAGGGTTTGCAGTGATTACCCCTTAGAGTGGCGGTAGCCTGTTGATTGATCAATCTGGGCTATTTATCTTGACTGTGATGAATCTGGGCCACTTAATGTTGATTGCACCAAATCCTATCAGTAATTAATACTGATTGGAATAAATCCTCGTGATGATGATTTGCTGATGTCTGCGAATCTGAATGAATAAGTTTAATTTATTCTCCTGCCACGTATCCCAGATTATTGGGATTTGACCCAATCTTTGATTGCAGTAAATCTAAGAAATTGATTGGCTTTATAACACGTGTCCTGAGAGCCGCTGAGGAGGATTGAACTGCATAAGTGTTGAGCTGCATAAAGATGGAGCCGCATAAGACTAGCCACGTATCGGGTCTGCTTGGGGAGTGGCCCCCCGAACCTTCGAACCATATGATGATTTGAGCCGAATAATGGGTAATGAGCCATATGGAGATGATCTTTGTGAGCCGCATGGGGGGCCTCTGCTTGAGCCGCATGAGACTGTTTCTGCCTGAGCCGCATAAGGCAGCTTCATCCTGAACCGCATGGGGAGTCTTCGCTCGAGCCGCATATGACTGTCCACGTGTCAGGGCCACGTGGCATTTTCTGGATCTCGGAGGATTGTGTCAGCGATCTCCTTCGCTTCCCTAGGGATCTGTCATTATGACAGAGTCATAATTACCTCTTTTGTGTCAGGACTGCCACTTTTTCAGAGTTGTCAGCCGTCAAAGTAATTAATGCAGGAGGGAAGAACTATTTTACAAGTCTGTGTTCTTCTGTTCTGAGCCGCATGGGACGTCTTGAGCCGCATAGTCCCTTGTGCCGTATGAATCTATGAGCTGTATGGGCTTCCTGAGCCGCATGGGGTTTCCTGGCCGCATGGATCTTTTTTTAGTATTTTCCATGCTTCTACAAGACCCCCTTCAAAGTTTTTAATTAGCAAAATTGAAATACTTTGAATAAGAAGCATGGTTGTATTCTTCTGGCGGCATATGAAGTCCTGGCCGCATGGATGTTTCAGCCGCATGGAGGGCTTAGCCGCAGGAACTTTCGAGCCGCATAGTTGTTTTCTGCCGCATGGCCATTTGAACCGCATAGACTTTTCGCCACGTCATTATGCCATGCGTGCAAATCTTTTTGGGACAGGATCCTAACAGCTTAGCCTTTAATTGGCTGGTTTATCTCGATAGCCGAAGTGTCGATCACGTGGTGCGAGGCGTCAATCCGTAGTCCTTCTTTTTTCTGTCTATAAATAGAAGGGCATTTGGACGGTCTTCTGTCTTAGACTCTTCTTGACTCAGATTCCTGTCATGTTTTTCTCCTCTGATCATCAGACAATAATGGCACCCAGGGCTTCTAAGGCTGTGAAGAAGGCTGTGGCGAGGAGTAAGAAATCGGCTTCATCCTCGAATATCATGCCCCCCGTTCGTCTTGACGTTCACGTTGCCATCTAAGATAAGGATTATGTAGTCGATGGAGTACTTTAAAACCCTAACAGAGCCTTCTTTGCTGCATGCTTCATGCATAAGACTTTGACGTGAACTTCTCAAACTACATGGTCCGCATATACGTCCCATGACTGAGCCGCATGGGGGTATACCCCATGTCCGAGCCGCATGAGAATTGTCTTAAACGAGCCGTATGAATATTTTTGAAGGTTTTCTGACTGTTTTTATTTTCTTTGGTTTTCAAAGTATCTCCACCGAATGCTGAGATTGCAGTGTCAGAGGAGTCGCAGCCTCCTGTCATCAACCGGGGGTCTTCTTCTGTTAAGGAGGAAGCGATAAAAGAAGAACCGGCGTCTGAGGGGGATGGCAGCCCTCCAAATATCAAAAATGCTGAGGGTGGTAGCACTGGAAATCCTAACTCTCCTATTCCAGACGAGGATCTCCCCCATTTGTATCTTTATATGTGAGGTGGTTGAAGGAATTGTATACGCGCTTCTACAACTAGGATTTAGGGGCTTCTCGTAGATGTCTATCTTTTGTCTATAGTCTTTGTTTTATTTCACTTCTCTTTTTGTCTGCATGAAGAACCTTTTTGACTTGCTTGTAGTGTGGATGTAACCAATTTCTGAATGAATAGAATATATTTGCTTCACTCTTTTGCTTTGTAATAGTCATCTTATTGGGACATTTTTCATGGACCTATTGCCCCTAACGTACCCTGGTTTTGGACGGACAACGAGTTAAAAAGAAACCAACATACTTACTCAGAGGTACTGAGGACATGGCAAGTATGAAGGCTTTATTCACCGCAGAATCTTCCTACTCAGAGGTAATGAGGACATGGTAGGAGTGGACCCAACGGAAGATATTTGTGGTCAACAGAGGACATTTGTGGGCCTATTACCCTTGGCGTACCCTGGTTCAGGGTACGGGTAATAAGACGAGAGGGGACCAACATACTTACTCAGAGGTAATGAGGACATGGTAAGTACGGAGGTTTTACCGGGGAGTTTTCCTATTCAGAGGTAATGAGGACATGGCAGGAGTAGACTCAACGGAAGATATTTGTGGACATATTATCCTTGGCGTACTCCGGTTGTGGGTACAGATAATAAGTCGAAAGGGAATCTTCATACTTACTCAGAGGTAATGAGGACATGGCAAGCATGAAGGTTTCTTCGACAGAGCCTTCCCACTCAGAGGTAATAGGGACATGGCAGGAGTGGGCTCAATGAAGAGGGGGTACATAGAACGACTCAGAGGTAATGAGGATATGGAAGTTCTATGTAAGGGGTGATTTATTTTTGGCGGAAGTGGAACGACTCAGAGGTAATGAGGACATGGCCGTTTTAGAAATTTGTGGATCTGTTGCCCTTTTTGTGTACTGGGGAGTGCGGGTAGTGGATCATGAGGGAGGATCTCTTCCAGGAAAAAAGTTCAGAGATGTGATCATACATGACTTACTATCTGACAGAGTGACCGGGATGTGAGTTCAGAAGCACCAGCTGGTACATGACTCGATAATTTGAAATATTGTAGATGTGTGAGTTCAGCGGTACCAGTGGGTACATAACTCGATGATCTGGGATGTTGTGGATGTGAGTTCAGCGGCACCTGCGGGTACATGACTCGATAATCTAGGATGTTGTGAGGGTGAGTTCAGAGGTACCAGCGGGTACATGAATCAAAAATATGGAAGGTTGTGAGGGTGAGTTCAGCGGCACCAGCGGGTACATGACTCAAAAATTTGGAAAACGTGAAGATGCGAGTTCAGCGGCACCAGCGGGTACATGACTCGATGATCTGGAATATTGTTCAGACGTAATATTTCTTCAGGAACTTGCCGTTGACCGGCAACATAAGCAAGTCTCCATTTTGTTTTGCAAGGCGGTAAGCACCGTTAGAGAATACAGCTTCGATGATGAATGGGCCTTCCCACTTTGGCTGGAACTTGCCGACGGTCTTGTGAGTCATGACCATCAGCCTCCGGACTGCCAGAACGAGATTACCTACTTGGAATGTTCTGATTTTGACCTTCTTGTTGAAGGCTCCAGAGATGCGTGTTTGGTATAGCTCGATTCGTTGCTGAGCTAAGAGGCGCTTTTCATCTAAGGCCTCCAATTCTTGTAGTCGGCAACGGTAGTTATCATCCGTCGTTAATTGGTAAGTAAGAGGGACGCGGAGTGAGGATATTTGAGTCTCCAATAGAATAACTGCCTCACTCACGTACACCAGGGAGAATGGCGTATTCCCTGTGGCCGTTCGGACCGTGGTACGGTATGCCCATAAGCATTCACCAAGCTTCTCGTTCCAGTCGCGTTTGTTGGAGGATACGAACTTTTTGAGCAACTTGATGATGGTTTTGTTGAATGCTTCTGCCAATCCATTTGCTGCTGGATTGTATGGTGTCGAAGCAACTTTCTGAATTCTGTGCTTGTCGCAAAACCGATAGAAGGCGTGGCTTGTAAATTACGGACCATTATCGTGGATGATCCTTCGGGGCAGTCCAAAGCGATAGATGACGTGATGCTTGAGGAAGCTGATCATGTTTCAAGTCTTCACTTCTGCAAGTGGGACAACTTTCGCCCATTTGGAGAAGTAATCCGTGATCGCGAGTATGAAGCAATGTCCTCGGGAGGAAGATGGAGTGATTGGACCAATGATATCCATTCCCCATGCTTCGAATGGCCAGGATGCCACTGTCGGATATAGAAATTCGGATGGTTAGTGGATGAAGTCTGCGTGGACTTGGCAAGCCTTGCACTTCCTTGCATAATCTATCGTATCTGCTACCATCGTGGGCCAGTAGTAGCCCATTCGGCGTAGACGGTCCTGTAATTTGGGGCCAGGCTGATGGGCCCCGCAGACATCGTCATGAGCTTTGCGTACGACTTCTTTGGCTTCTGTATTTGACAGACACCGAAGCAATAACCCATCGTAGGATCGCCGATACAGCATTTTCGTCTCTGTATCATAGAAAAATCTGAGAGAACGCCTTCTGATAGAAGTAGCCTCCTTTGGTTTCTCGGGCAGGATGTCGTAGACGACGAAGTCAATGAATGGCAGTCTCCAATCTGGGACATCGTCAATCGTCTGGGCAGAATAACTCGCCATAAACTAAACGTTGTTCTTGGGACAGACCAGTTCGTGGCCTATCACGTCTACCGATTGATGAACATGATTTGGCACTGCTAGGGAAGCGACAAGGCCAGCTAGGGCATCGGCTTCGATATTTTGGAGTCTGGGAACATGTTCGATGAAGAACCCTTCGAACGACGAGATGATGTCGATCGCTATTTGGTGATAGGGGATCATGTCTTCATGGCGGACCTCGTATGAGCCCCGGATCTGATTGACGATTAACTGAGAATCACTGTATGCTTCAAGATATTCTATCCCCAGCTCTTTTGCAAGTTGGAGGCTAATGACCAAAGCGTTGTACTCGGCCATATTGTTAGAATAGGGTTCTGTGAGAGAGTAAACGCGATTGATCACCAATCAGGAAGGAGAAACCAGCACCACCCCGACTCCGACAACGATGTTGCCCTTGGGTCCAGTTCTTGAGGCACCGTCGATGAACATCCGCCATATATCATCGTGAGAAGTTGCATGCGAGTCGGCGACCTCATCTGGGATTTCTTCATATATTTTGGACGATTTCGAGCCCGGGTGGGCTGCCAAAAAGTCTGCCTGGGCTTGACCTTTGACAGCCTTCTGCGGAACGAAGATCATATGATAAGGGGACAGCAATATTGCCCATGTGGCGAGGCGGGAGCTGAGTGCCCCTGGTTTCATCATGAGGACCCTGAGAGGGTTGACTCGTGATATCACATGTATGGTTTATCCAGTAACATAGTGTCACGTCTTCTGAATGGCAAACACCAGGACGAGGCATTCCTTCTCCACAGCGGTATATCGGTGCTCTGGCCCAATTATCTTTCGACTGAGGTAATATATAGCTTGTTCATGGCTTGCATCATTGTTTTGTGCCAGCAGAGCCCCGAGGGAATATTTTATTGCTCGTACGTAGAGTAGGAATGGTTTTCCAGCAACCGAAGCCACCAAGACTGGAGGGTTCGACAAATATTCTTTGATGCTGTCGAAAGCCCGTTGGCATTCTTCGTCCCATGCGAATGAGACGCCTTTCTTCATGAGATGGGTGAATGGTCGACATCACCAGGAGAGGTTAGAAATGAACCTCCTGGTGTATACTAGCCTCCCTTGGAGGCCTCTGAGTTCGCAGAGATTTTCCGGGGGACCCATCTCCATAATTGCCTTCGTCTTCTCAGGGTCTACATGGATACCCTGGGCCGTAATGATAAAACCCAAGAATTTCCCGCTGGATACGCCCAGGAAGGACTTCGTAGGATTCATTTTCAAATTGTGCGCTCGTATCAGGTCGAATACTGTCCTCAGATCCTGCAGATGGTCCCCCTTACAGCGACTCTTGACGACGATGTCATCAATGTAGCACTCCACCGTCTTGCGCAAGTGTTCTCTGAATATGATACTCATGGCTCTTTGATATGTGGCACCAGCATTTTTTAAACCGAAGGGCATGACTTTGTAGCAGTACGTGCCGATCGGTGTTCGAAATGATGTGTTCTTTTCGTCGTCGGGAGACATCTTGATCGGGTTGTACCCTGAGAAACCATCCACGAATGACATGCATTCGAAGCTGTATGTGTTGTCAATCATGATGTATGTGATAGGGAGGGGGAATTCATCTTTGGGACATGCCTCGTTCAGATTGCGGAAGTCGATGCAGATTCGAATCTTCCCGTTCTTCTTGAGGACCGAAACTATGTTGGCGACCCAGTCAGGATGTTGTTCCTTACGAATAAAGCCGCTAGTTATTAGTTTGTTGACTTCAGCTTCGATCGCATCCATGATGCCTGGGCGGAAGCGTCGCTGTTGTTGCTTGACCGGCTTTGCATCTGGCCAAAGTTGAGTTTATGGATAGCAATATCGGGATCTAACCCTGGCATGTCTTCATAGCTCCACGCGAACACGTCAATATATTCTTTGACAAGTTCCAGCAGCGATTCTCGCTCTTCGTCTGTTAGGCTTTTACTAACGAAGATTGGTTTTGGAGAAGATTCGCTATCGAGATCCACTTGTACAATCTCATCTTCCGTAGGGGCTTCTCTTAGTTCGAACCGCTTTTCCCATTGTGCATCCAACTGTTGGGCCCACGGCTCTAGCTCGAGGATTTCAGGAATGTCCTCATCTTCTTCATAAGCGTCGGCGAATGCCATGTTGATTGACAGGACTTGTCTGAATATGTCTCCAATGCTGGTATCCGAGTCAGAAGTTGGTGACCCGGTTGAATGTGACTGCCAGTCACATTCTTCATCTGAACTCTTAGGAGTCATCGTGGGTGTTACATACCCTAATCCACATCGAGTTTTGCTATAGTAGTCCCGTGGCTTGCCAGCCGGGACTGGTGGCTTCAAAGGTAATCGTCGCATGGTGCCGTAGTTCAAGTCTGGTGTAGTCTCCAGATCATAGCCCTATTTTTGTATGAGATATTTGGATTGGGGGCTATAAAGATACAGAGGCAGTCTCCCGGCATCTGACCCAAGGTCGACTTTTTTTATGGTGAAGGGGTGCGGATCGTTCTTCCGGCCGAAGATGATTGGATGATCCTCTCCCTCGATTATGCGGTAGGCGTCTTCCACTGGAGTAAGCTGGATTGCGGTGTACACATTTGTCACCTGTGTGTGTAGGTGAGTGCCTATACTATATTCTATAGCATATATTGTACATAGCTTATTGAGCTCGAGGTAGTTCAAAGATAGCCCCTTATTGATGAAGTAAGGTATCTTTTCTAGGGGGATTACATCATCTGCGGAGGGAACATCAGAATGGGCAGCCACATACTTGGCTAGCTCCGGTTCCTCTTCGGCTACCCCCTGTATAAACGAAGACTGAGAGGACGACCTGAGCAGCTTGATCGTCAGAGGTTCAGCTGGTGGAGCAAAGCGTGGAGTTGTTGGTAGGCTAGCGACCCCCAGCTTGGTACTTGATGCTAGGCTGGGAGTGTTTGGTTCGCTAGAAGTCCCAGACCTTTCATTGGGATGACGACTCTTCTTGGGAAGACGTATCATCATTGGCATATCGGAGGGATTGAGCTTCTCCGTTTGTGGCTGAACGACTCTCGGCAGCCTGATTGTCAGTGGCTCCATTGTGGGTGTTGGCACTTGGCCAGACCTTGGCAGCCGGATTATCATCTGCTCTTCTTGCGCTGAGAGGCTGATTGCGTCCTTACGCAGAGTGGCTGTAAGGGGTATGGACTTTCCAGGTTTGCGAGCTTGGAGGTGGATCGTCAGAGGTTATTCTGATCCTGTGGCTGTCTCGGTACGAGCTTGCACATCTCCTTCACCAAGGTGCTTCTTCGACTTTTCATATAGGCAGGAGTCTGAGTAGTAGGATTCGACCCCTTTAAAGGGATCGATATCAGCAAATTATGTCCTCACGAAGTCGTCTTTGTCGACTTACTTGAAGCACTGATGCAGCGTGGAAGGCACGATCATGTAATCGTGTATCCAAGGGCGCCCAAAGAGGATGTTGTAAGAAGTATCTGCATCTATGACGTAGCAGGTGACTTCTGATTGGAGATCGCCAATCTGACACTTCAGACGAATCTTCCCAATTGGGTAGCTCCTGCCCGAATTGAAACCGCTGATGGCGGTGCTTGTTGGCGTCAGGCGATGCATCGGAATACGAAGATGATGTAGCAGACCCTTCGGAATGATGCTTATGGAAGAGCCTGGATCAATGTGCATCCGGTCCACCTTTACGTCCCCGATGTATCCAGTATAGTATAACGGACGATCATGCAGATTGGTCTTGACGAGCATATCTTGTGGAGTGAAGACAATGTTGGGCATCGCTCCTGTGCAAGCACTGTCTTAGAGATCTGCAGGCGGGTTTTCTCCTGTGAGGTTGACCTGAGCCAGGTACGCGTCGGCATTTTGGAGTGCATCGCTCAAAGCCGCACGAACATCTTTTGAGAGTCTTAGAAGCTCGTATAATGACAACTTGGCCGGTGTGTTAGCCAATTGCGCCAAGATGTCGAAGTTGTAGGGCTTCTCCAGCCCCTGCGGTGCCTCTTTTCGGAGGGATTTGTCGAAGCGAGTTTCCTTCGGCCTAGGCTTGTCGGTCGTCGGAGGCTGAGCCGGTCCCGGAGCGTCATTTGTAGCGGGCTGATGATCTTAAGTTGAGTTATCAGCCACAGGTTGGGACTGTGCCCCAGACCGAGTGACGACGGCTGTAGCTTTTTCGATATCTGCCGAGATTGTACGGCAGGACCTGTTTTTTCTACTCTTCCTGCGCATGGAAGATGGTGTGGGCTGAGTTACTTCTGATATCAGGTCTGGATGGACCCACATAATCTTCCCTCATGATGTGGTGAGAGGCAATAGCCCAGCAGCTTGATCTCGAGGAGGTGGAAGATTAGCAACCTCTATTGTCGCCAAAGGGATGGGTACCACACCGTCTTGAGTTTTGGTTAGAGAAAAGCTGCCAAACTGTACGGACACCATGTTGGCTGCCACGGTCACCTCTTCAAAATCGATGGCTAGAGCGTTCGAATCGATAAGATTTTGGATGTACCGTTTTAGTTGGTAGCAGTCGTGTATGGCATGGTAGATGTAGCGGTGGTAATGGCAGTACTTTGGATTCTCCATGTCTGTCGGTCGAGGTTCCCGTCTGGGTGGAGGAAGCTGAATTTTGTCTCCTTGTATGAGCATGTCCAAGATGGGCTTGACGTGACCGTCTTCGAAGGAGTAAGTGATTTACGGCCATTGTTTGTCTGCCGGTCTTGACTCATGTTTCTGGGCTGTGTCAGCCACCATAGCCTGCTTACCCCTGCTGTCTCGATTGTTGGAGGGGCTACCCCCATTGTCGTTGTTGGTGTTGGGACACTTGCTCTTGTTCTCTCCGTCCGAGATGTACAATCCCAGTTGGCGAGCCTTCTTCAACCGTTCTTCGGCTCTAGTGGCACTGATGATGAACGTCTTCCAGTCCTTGAATTGACTTTCGCCCATCCAGAGACTGATTGTTGGGAGCAATCTCTTTTGGCAAATTTCAATTAGGGAGGAATTCGGATTTCCAGACGACAGCTTCATTACGGTTTGGTGAAACCGCTCAATGTAGTTCCTTGTCAGCTCTTTCTCCCCTTGGACGACGTCCATGAGGGTGGACATTGTGATGTCCTACCCTACTTCATAGAACCTCTCCAAGAACATGCGCTTGAAGCCGGCGAAGGAATGAATGCAGTTGTCTGGCAGGTTGCGATACCAGTCGAAGGTGACTCCTTCCAATGCCTCGATGAATAATCGTGTGAGGATGGCATCATCATGGGGCAGATGGTCGGTGGTGACCTCGAAGTAAGTAATGTATCGACTTGCTGAGGTCTTGCCATCATAAGGATTGATATTAAACGGCTTATATCTTGGTGGGAATGGAACGTCCCTCCAGGCAGAAGGGTACGGTTGCCGTATTCTGAGGTCTTGGGAATTTTCTCGAGCGTAAAACATGGCTCGAAGCTCCTGGACCTCTCTTCTCGCTTCGCGGGCTTCATCCACGGTGGTGGGGGCCGTTCCCTCAGGAGGATTGTTGTCCGGGTTCGGTGCCACTGAATTCGAGTCCGCATTGACCGCAGGACCCGCGCTTGTTTGGCTAGGCGTTCCTCCCTGCAGAGTTGGAAGAGCCGCTTTGATCTCGTCTACAGACTTGACCAAGGCAAGCAATATGGCCTCCAGAATGTCGATGCGTTGGCGATCACTGGAATCACCTTGGTTACTGTCCGTCATGAATACCGTTCTTACATGACGAGTGATGGAAGGAACGATGGAGGATGTACCCTCCGAGTCATACCCATGTACCGAGAAGTCATCGGGGTATGTAGGAATATTCTCTTCGGGTTCGGACTCGAAGGGAATAGTACCCCCAGCTTCAGAGCTTACTTCATCTTGAGAGTCGTGGATGTCCTCGGGGACATCAGCACCTGCTGTATCTGATAGGAGAGTTGTCTCCCCCGGCTCATCTTCTTGGAATATCGGATTGTCGTGGAGGTTCGGAGGAGTACTACCCCCAGTCCCAGCAACCCCCAGTGATGTGGATGATGAATCTCCCATTGCAGCAGATTTCGTCTTTGAACGGGTGCCTTGGAAAACTTCGGTGGTGGACAACCGTTTAGAAGAAAGTCTCTTAGCTGTAGTGGTTGATATCTTTGGGCTGGAGATGTTTGTCTTCTTCCTTCTCCCCTCGGCGGGGAGTTTTTGAGTAGAGTTGCAGGGGACAACAGGAGGCGCCTCGTCCTCTGAACTTGGTCGTTGCAATCTTTGGAAGACGGACGGCCGATCTTCTTGCACCATTGCGTTGTTGTAACAGCAGTTGACAATGATTTGGGTGCAGTGACGTCTGTGAGAGGACTCCTTGCACCCTGGGGCACCTTCTCTTTCCTTGCATTTGTGGAGGATGGCCTCACGCAAGTCGGATGGGTCCGGATCGACCATGTTTGCTCCCTGGATTTCGGGAGACTTTTGGGAACCTCCCTGTCCGTTTGCTGCCGGGGGCTGGACTAGAGTTTTTCTGTACAACATCCCATCAGAGGCCCGCATAAGAGTACACGGGATGCTCAAATGGTCAGAGGTCGGATCAACGGACCGAGCTTGCCAAACTCGTGCTGCCTTAGACTTCTTCACTCTAGTGCGTAAGGGCACATAGTAGGAAGAGTCTAAGTGGTGCTAGAGAGAATCAGACATGTCTTCTTGGGAGCACAGGAGATCAGGACCATAGGTGAGGCGGTCGAAGACGGAGCCACGTGGAGTAGACGTCATGCGGTTGGAATCAGCAATCCTCATACGGCTGGCAGTCGTAGCCGCATAGGTCTTCTCCAGGCGGCTGGAAACCCTGGCCGCATGAGTGTTCTCCATGCGGCTGGAAATCCTGACCGCATGAGTACTATGCTTTTGGCTAGCAGTTTCAGCCGCATGGTCATCATTCATGCGGCTGGCCATCTTAGCCGCATGAGTCTTCGCTTTGCGGCTAGTGCCCTTGTTTGGTTTCTTTCTGGAGCCCATAGAATCACTCTTTGCCCCTGCAAGTGCAGCATCGTAGGGCTTTCCTCTACCGAACTTGGGAACAGCAGAGTCTTCTATGGCTCGAAGTGGGGCCGTGCGAGAATCACCTTTACCGTCTTGGGTAGCAGAGAGTACTCCATCGAGAGCCTGGGAAGGAGCAAACGATTTTGGCCTCCACTCTTTGCGAGCATTCGTTGTGCGGACGCGCCTCTGGGCCGGGCCAGCACTTCCTTCGGAGAGCATTTCTTCGAACGCCTGTTGGTCGAAGCGGACGACCATTTTCTCTTGTGTGGAGCCAAGTTTGGCTGCATCCGATTGCGTTACCAACTCCTCAGCCGTGGAAAAGTTTGTCTCCAGCAGAGTCGCCATCGTGTTTGCCATGAAACATAAAAGAGCAGAACAATTATCGGAGGACTAGACTTTTACTTCACGTTACAAACTCGCTTGTACAAAGAAAGCCTAGGGACGAAAACCTAGGTACAGCAATCTAAGTACAATTATTTATTTTAAATTCTGGGGGGTGACGATAGAGGCTCGGGAAAGCGACGGCCGCTCTGCCTTACTCCTTGGACGATCGGTATGCAGCCTTGGCTCCGGAAGATTGCTTGGCGTTGAAGAAATGCTCCCTTTTCTCTCTTTCTGCTCTTTTTCTCCAAGTCTACTAATGCTCTCTGATCTCTAAAAAAGGGTCCTCTCGCAAGGGAATGGCACCTCGCTATTTATAAGAAAGGGAATGCAATCATTAGGGTTTGCAGTGATTACCCCTTAGAGTGGCGGCGGCCTGTTGATTGGTCAATCTGGGCCATTAATCTTGAGTGTGATGAATCTGGGCCACTTAATGTAGATTGCACCTTATCCTATCAGTAATTAATGTTGATTGGAATGAATCCTCGTGATGATGATTTGCTGATGTCTGTGAATCTAGATGAATAAGTTTAATTTATTCTCCTGCCACATGTCCCAGATTATTGGGATTTGACCCAATCTTTGATTACAGTAAATCTGGGAAATTGATTGGCTTTATGACACGTGTCCTGAGAGCCGTTGAGGAGGATTGAACCGCATAAGGGTTTAGCCCCATAAGGATGGAGCCGTATAAGACTGGCCACGTGTCGGGTCTGCTTGGGGAGTGGCCCCCCGAACCTTCGAACCATATGATGATTTGAGCCGCATAATGGGTAATGAGCCGCATGGAGATGATCTTTGTGAGCCGCATGGGAGGCCTCTGCTTGAGCCGCATGAGACTGTTTCTGCCTGAGCCGCATATGGCAGCGTCATCTTGAACCGCATGGGGAGTCTTCGCTCGAGTCGCATATGACTGTCCACGTGTCAGGGCCACATGGCATTTTCTGGATCTCTGGGGATTGTGTTAGAGATCTCCTTCGCTTCCCTAGGGGTCTGTCATTATGACAGAGTCATAATTACCTCTTTTGTGTCAGGACTGCCACTTTTTCAAAGTTGTCAGCCGTCAAAGTAATTAATATAGGAGGGGAGAACTATTTTGCAAGTCACATGTTCTTCTGTTCTGAGTCGTATTGGACGTCTTGAGCCGCATAGTCCCTTGTGCTGCATGAATCTGTGAGCCGCATGGGCTTCCTGAGCCGCATGGGGTTTCCTGGCCGCATGGATCTTTCTTTAGTATTTTTCATGCTTCTACAGGCACTCCTAGTCCTTTTCGTCGTGGCGGCACTCGTCTCCCTGCTGGTGGTATATATATTTTAGTTTAGAATTTTATATTCATTTACACTTCTATATTGTTAATTATGTTTATGTATTCGATTTACAGGTCATGATGGCTGGCCGTGGTCGTGCTGCTGGTGGTGGTCGTGGTGGTGGTGGTGATGGTGGTCGTGGTCGTGGTGGTGCTGGGGGTCGTGGTCGCATTCAATCTTCTCGGGATGTGACCCCATCTAAGGAACCCGACCCGGAGAGTACCCCGGGCACAGACGCATCCCGCCGTCGATCGAAAACTTCATCGAGGCACAAGTCCAGATCTGCTAGCGGATCCGTTCTGCTATCGGATCCACCAGCGGATCCACCAGTTACTGCACAGTGGGCCCCGGAGTACCCTCATACTCGGTTCTATCCAGTTACTGGGAGTACATGTGCGGACCTGCGGATCCTTCGACGGCACCAGAGAGGCCGAGACACGAGTTCCAACGAGTGCTATTGCCCGCGGGGACCTCGTAAGTAAATTTAAGATAATTTATTAATTTTCTTTCATTTTTTCAAGTTAATAATCCAGTCGTTGCTTCTTTGTAGGTTTTTTCCATTTAATGTTGCCAGGGCTCTTGGAGAAATTATCAGGGCTAACTTTCATGGTCCCTACCTCAACTTTTTGTCGGTGCCCCAAACTTGAAGTACGTCTGGCTCGACGAGTTGAGGGTACATATCTATATCTTCTGGTTAATTATTAGTTACTCTTTAATCAACAATTTTTAAAATTATGTGATAATTTAATTTGTATGTCAGACGACGTTCTGGTGGCCCCCCCCATCGCGAGGATGCGATCTGCAGGACCTACAGAACCGCTGCCTCGAAGAAGATACGGAATATGATTTATGACCTGAAAATGGGGCAGACGAGGCCGAATTGGATCCGGCAGGACTATTACGAGGAGCTCTTAGATATGATGGATACTCCTGCCTATAAGAAGAAATCGAAGAAAGCGAAGGCGAACCGACAGGCCGCGGGACTTCATAAGGGTGGATCAAGGTCCCACGTAGCGACGCTTGCAGATCTGGTATGATATCGCAATTTTATTTCATTATCGAATTCGGTATTATTAATATACGGAGTTAATTAAATTCTACGAAAAATTCATATGCAGACCCAACGGGCGGTGAAGGAGGAAAGGGCAGCAGAATCGGTCACCATGCACGATGTGTTCCAGCATACGCACAAGAGGCGGAAGGACGGGACCTTCGTCGACGATAGGGCCATGGAGACCGATGTAAGTACTTTTGTTTATGATATTAACGTTAGAATTAAAAGTATTCGGACTATAAAACTTAGATAAACTTAGAATTCATACTATAACTTAGTGAAACATAGGATTTAGATTACAACTTAGGTAAATCTTATAGTATAAACACATTCATTTAATAGGCTGCGTATCGTGAGGCCCTTAGTCCGGCTCAGTCAACTGCTGCCGAGGATATCAGTGAAAGGACGCCAGCCCGGACGCCCTCTTCTATGGCCGCTCGTAACGACTTATTCGTAGATACAGTCGACGGTTTTTAGAAAGGGCGCCTGTACGGCGTCGGCTCCCTAGGGGACTTACACATGGCGACTCCGAGATTTCTACCGACACCGCCTCCTCCTGCGGCCCTGGCAGACGATGATGTGAGGTCGCAGCTTGCGCACCTGCACGAGGTGGTGTCATCCTTGCGGGACCAAATAGCCATGTACTTTCCGTCTCCGTTTGCTGTTGCTGCTGCCGGTCCGTCTGCTACAGGTGCCGGTCCGTCGGCTGCTGTTGTCGGTCCGTCGACTGCTGGTGCCAGTCCTTCTTCCGTCGGTCATCGTTCTTTCAACCCTGCTGCCCCTCTGGTACTGCCTCGATTATGACGGCACTCCATGATCTCATGTCTCCAGAGCAGCTACGCCTACTTCCGGAAAGTGTCTTCGACGGATTGCCGCAGTACCTAGTGGAGCAGTATTATCGTCGAGCGTAGGAGGAACTACCACCACCGGACAATCGAACTTCTCCTCCTCCTTGAAGTATTGTATAAAAATATTTGGAATATTTGTGGGAATTTTGGAATATTTGTGTGAATTTCGGATTATAATGACGGATATTAAGTTTATGATTTCAGGATAATTGGTGTCTATTTTATATTGGTTTGGGTTATGCATACTTGTGATTATATATTGGTCTATGTGATTCTTGGATAATTGGTGTGTATTAAATTCGTATATGATTTATAATGGATTATATATTGGTCTCAGTGATTGTATATTGTGATTATATATTGTTCCGATGTTCGGATGTTGTGTGAACAGGGAAAGCTCTGAATTTTTTTTAAAATATCTCAGTTAGCGACGGACTAGTGACAGGTTAGCGACGGATAACATCAGGTTCCGACTACATGTCGACGAAATATCCGTCGCTAACTGGAGAATTAGAAATATTTCCAGTTAGCGACGGATCATCGACGGCCAGCCGACGGAATATTTTACATGGCGACGACTTGCCGACGGAATATCCGCCAGCAAGGTTCTGGTGATATAAAGATGTACAGAATGTTAGCGACGGATATTCCGTCAGGGATCCGTCGCCATGGTCGACGGATTCGCGTCGAAATATCTATCGCCATGGTTCTGAAAATACAATGTTTGAAAGATTTGCGTCAGAATATCCGTCGCCATGGTACTGGAAATGGTTGATATTTCCAGAACAAGGTCGACGAACTATCCGTCAGGGATCCATCGCTAAGTCGTCCTTATTTAGCTACGACTATCGACGGAATAGTAACGGAATGATACCCACTGATATACTGTTTCGACGGTTTACCGACGGACTATCCGTCGCTAAGCGTCTATACAATCCATACTAACTACTGGAATTCGACGACAGACCGTCGGCAAGTCGTCGCTAATACAACAAATAATGACGACGGCAAGCCGTCGCTATTCCGTCGCTTGACGACTACCTAGCGACGGAGCTATATTAGCGATGAGCTGATTGCCGACGGATTTTTTTGACCAATATCCGTCAGTGATCCGTCGCTAATAAATAGTAGCGACGGATGGGCGACGGATCTGGCCATCGCTAAAGCCATATATTTTGGTAGTGAAAGGGAAGCACCCTATGGCCTCTCCTTATCCTTCTCCAGTTCTAGACTTGGTGGACAATGCATTTGGTTACGCCTTTGTGCCAATTAATACAAGAACACTTCAGAGTAGAAACTCTACTTCTTATGACAGAGACAATCAAATCGATGTTAAGAAAATAGACTATACTTGAAGCCCACATCCTGCCGCCGATCTATACCGTGCCAGACATGCTGGAACTGTATACGCAGAACAACAGGAAATCTTGCCCACCCCTCATCAAGCTGGCCAGCACCAATCAAGCTAAAGCCAGGATCTTCCTACCTTGCCCATATCAAGCTCAAAGCAGGAAAAACTGATGGTGTCACAGACAGACAAGCTATTTTCGCATGATTCTGAAATGCGCATTTACCTTAACCAGCGCAAAACAGCACAAACTTCTTCAAATGATCATATGATGCATCCGGCACAATCTGTTCCACCTACCAAGATTTGCACGGTGAAGACTTCTAGGATCAAGAATCCTCTCACCTATGCCAATGAACTTAGCATTTCTTTGTAAACATAGGGGACACAACATCTCAAGAATAGGAACCATGTTCCTAATATAATTAAGCAATATGTGCCTCATACTTCTCATTATCTTATCACTGTAACCGATCTCCGCGATCTTCTTGTATAAAAGCAGAATATTGCAGGACCATCTCGTCCACATGTAACTCCACATCAAAAATGCCACTGTAATCAACACCATGAGATAATGATCAAATGTTGCTGTCAATCAGCTAAACGGTCTGTCTTTGACCGCTTGAATTACGCTCGGACTCCTGAAATGGTTATGATCGACGAAGATAAATTGTTGTGTAATCCCCCAAAATATTCAAGGATTTTTTATTTTTATTTGCTTTAATAATTGGTTTTGAATTATTTTGTTATTATTTATAAATATAGTCTTAGTCATGTTTAATTTTGTTATGCACATTGACTAGATAATATGGCACGGCTAGTGCACACAAGTGCCTTGACCAGCGTATTATCTTTACGCATCACTAGAATTATCTATTTTCATACTCTGTTGATTAAAATTAATCAAATCATATTTTTGTTGTCTTTCCCGTATTAGATATTTATTTATTACCTTTTATAAGAAAATAGGGTTTTAAACTTATTACATGTAAATAATTTTAGTGGGAGTGTACACACCCTAATTTATGATACCCTACTAATTTGTTGTTGAAATTATTATTATTATTATTATTATTATTATTATTATTATTATTATTATTATTATTATCGCTTCTAAAATTTTATTCCAAATATTAGTATTCATTTAGTTAAAAGTATGTATAGCAAAATAATGGTGCATGGCTGGGTAAATAAGAGATTTTGACATAAATAATTTTTGTATTATTCTAGAATGAAATTATAGATATTTTGAATTTTTTGTATAATTTTATTTGAATTTTAAAAGGTTTGTATTAAGTTACATATTTATATATATATATATATATATATATATATATAAATATAAAAATATATATATATATATATATATATATATATAATAACTAGAAACAGGAAAAAAAATTATTTAAATTCAATTTATCGTGAGATTTTCGTAAATCTTGCGATATAACCAACACTCCCCAACCTGACAGTATATATATTGTTTAGTTCTCGATTTTTTTCCGAATAATTGAACGACCAGAGAAACGTCAAATGTTGATCGATTCGACCCAAATTTCTTCCTGAGCAACCTAGATGCTATTCTCCTCAGAATTGTAGCTAATCCAATTTAAATCTGGATTTAAATAGAGTAGAAAATCCTCCCCAAAACTAGGAGATATAGGTTTAAATACAATACGACGCTATATGAATTCTCCCTCGAAACACCACGTGAACCCACGTCGTCAAAGCCCAGAGCCTCTCTGAACCTCCGCACGTCTTTTCAACCCCCTAACGCCGTCGCAACACCGCCTGCAACCGTCGGCCGACGGCACAACAACTGAAGCTCGCGAGAAAACAGAGCAAGCTCTATTTTGGGAACTCAGCGAGGTATCCTTCTTTGTGACCTCGTTTCTTCTCGCATAATAAATTATTTTCAATTCCATTTGAATCGATAGAAAGCTTGTATAACCCACATAAAACCCTGATAGATAGATTATCACATAGATAACTAAAGTTTCCAGGAAATCGATATCAACATCGAGAAAATCTGTTCTTAAAGCAGTAGTAGAACTGTTCTCAGACCCCGATTTAGAAGGCAAGATATTGCCAACTCACTGATAGTTTGGAGATTCTAATTGAACACACATCTAGACAACATATACATGACTGAAACCCCTTTTGTAGTCCTAAACTTTATCAAGTTTGTGCAAAGTTATTCGCCTCTAAAAATCAAGAAAAACTAGTTTTAAAGTAATAAAAATTTAGGAAATTTCCCCATTACGGCATTCGCCCCGACAAACCAGGCGACGTGGTCACAATCCAAGAGCATCGAAAGACACGTATGGATGTAGTCGATGTGTGAGATTAGACGAAAAATGATTTTGTTGTGCGTGCACGACAAAATCGAGACGTATCCGTCAAGATACCATGTATTGGCCCCTTTGCAATTCACTCCTAACTTTGTGTACGTTCGTCGTCTCGAGACAAAACTTGCGCCAACAGGACCGTCTCGTTATTCTGGTCTAGTATGCCAAGTTTGTTCCGATTCTAAGAAGGTCGGCTAGAATGTCATTGTGGAGGGCCCGCGACCCGATCCAACGAGCAAAATTTGTGCACGACCCACCGGAATCCAACTTTGGACATATAGTTGAGTTCATCTCATCAAACCAGATTCGTAGACCTGTAGTTTGACAATTTTAGAGAACGTAGGTCCTGGCACGCTTTTTGGTACAAAACGGGTCCAACGACGAACATCGTTTTGACCTAAAATTATGATTTTGTCCCTGTATCCAGAATTGGACTTTTAGGCAAGCCTTTTTATATATATATATTTTATACCAAAAATAATTGTGATGTTTATTTCAGCATCCGAGGATGTTCGTGGTAGTTGGCTTTTCTTGCTTCTTTGATCTGCCAATTCGAGATATTGGACTTTGCTATTCCTGCACACCACCCTCAGACAAGATACCTTGCCATTTGCTGACTATTTACTTTAGCTCATATTTTATGCATTATTTATTTTTTTCTTTCTGCAAATTAAACTGTGCTACATAGTTGTATTGGGATATAGTTTTAATATCTAGTTCTATTTCATGTTACTTTATTATTCCTATGCACTTGACCATAGACTTTAGAGACCACCCATCGCGTGTGTTGCATTCATAGGCCTTGACACATTTGTACCACGAAGTTGTGATTCGCATATAGAACTCAGAAATACGTAGATGGCTGGCCAGTAGTACGTATAGGCCGTGCTTTAGGATTAACCGCTAATAGTACTACATGATTTAGTTTGACCTAGCGGTTAATAAAGGTTATACGTTGTGGATTCAACATAGTAGGCTTACGGCGGGAAGGACATTTCTGAAGCGTATGGGCTACTATACATTTTACTTTTATAACCCGTGAGCTCCGCCGGATATGTGGGTGAGATTACCCATGGTTACTGACGGTCAGTAACGTTTTGCGGAATGTTATGCTCTTACTTACTGGGGCCCTGGTGCCCAGAGAGGGAACCATACCAATCCTACTTTAGCCAGAGAGCCCATGCATCAGTAGTTTATTCTTAAAAACTGCATTCACTTAGAATGGTTAGGCTATCTCATTAGTTAGGTATAGGCACTCTTGGTTTGGGTACTTATATCTGATCATAGCTTGGAACAGTAATTTGTCATAGACTAGTTTGCCACACCTTGTCCTTGTTTGGTTGTAGGTGTGGTTCACTGCTCCGAGGAGAAGGTACTTAACCATATTGTTGTCCGGATAGTATATATTGGATTCTTGACTTGGAAAGATACTCCATCGTGGATTAGGTTGCCATCTCTTGTCCTTGTTTGGTTAGGGGGATGGTACGCTAATTCAATGGTGGAGTATTGGACCATAATATGATCCGATTTGACTTATTATTATTGAGCAGTTTATATTCAGTTTATGTGGTATGTTCTTTATGTATCTTGTTACGGCCCTCTGAGGACCTAGTGATCTCTCCAGGTGTGTGTTCTTATCTCTTTACAGGTGCTCTAGTCACGGTCGTGGTCTTCTTTTTCTATCGACGATGACTCGCTCTTGGATTATTCTTGCTACTTTGATGTCTACTTTCGTTTGTCATGTATTACTTCTTGTTTAAATAGTTGGTAGTGGATTTGTCCCTATCCAACGTTTATACAAATAACAATTCAAAGTTGATTTTATATCATTATTCATTTATTTTGGGATGAGATTTAGTGTGTCATGGTTTACTGCATTTTACAGCTTACGTATATCTATTATACGGCTGGCACGTCTACGTCCCTAGTCCTACGCATTTTAGGATAGGAGCGTTACATATTTTTGTGGTGGCCCATGCAGGTCTCGAATAAATTGTTTGGTTACTTTACTGTACCAAGCAAGCCTGCCTATAGGATTAGAGTTTAGAATCTCATCCACATACTTGACCTCCTTCCACAATTCTATTTTTCAAACTCTCGCTTGACTCCTTGATTGCATCTTGCTTGATCCCTTCTGTCATAATTTGTTTCCTTCTTTCGTGCTCTTTAGAGGCTAGAAAGATGACCCATAATAGGTAGACATATTCCCTCGTTCCATCACACTACTAGTTGACTTTTATATGTTGGGTAGAATGCCACACAACCTAACATCCTTTGACCTTAACCAAGGCCTTAGAGAAGTTGACAGTAAGACGATTGTATAGGCACGAACATCGTACATGACTTAGATTCTTAAGGACTTGAGCTATTTATATTTACTTTCATCATTATCTCGCACATTTGTATTTTGGACTACTTGACTAATGTTGCTATTATAGCCTAGTTTTGCGAGCTTACTCTTTTATCGAGCATGTTCAGGACATATATTTTATTGTGGACGCCCACTAATATATTGTCTTATCTGAACAGGTGTATTATGGTCTGATCAACCATAGTGCACTTGGTTCGCCTTTCGTATGAATATTCTACATGAACTGAGATATAGTGAAACTTGCCCTCTAGGATCTCATCCACAGTGGTCTTGACAACTCCCTTTTGAACAATTCACTCGCCTTTGAAACCCATATAACATTTCGTTCCCACCACCCCTAAACTCTTATAGTTTTTCGTCACCTATTTCGAAAAAAAAGCAAACGCTCGTAAACACAAAGTATTTCCCTATGGACATGAAGGCTATATATACACAATCGTTTCCATATATTCGAAATCAGAGAAAGATCTTCAAACTTGATTCATATCTACTGTATCATATTATCTATTATGTCATCTAGTATTCTTTTATAATCAAGAGTCGAGCTACAACATCACAACTTTAAAAATTTTCTAACCTTATTAAACCTAAAATCGTGTCTTAGTTTTACAGATTATATATTGTAAGTCCTCTAAATTTTAGGATTTACTCGTTTTACCAATTGATTAGGATAAGTTGGTTTATATTAGGATGATAAATTGTACCTCATGTGTACCTACTTTCTATCTAGATCATTTGGTGTCTTCGATCGTGACATTGCTATTCGGAGCACGAGACCAGCTGTTACCTTCCAACAAATTCCATATACAAGACCTAGAGGAGTCAAACTTCATTTAGGCATATCATGTCCCACTCAAACATGTTCCCTTGTACACTATTTTCATGATACGACTTTCAGGTCAAAAAGGCTAGCTATTGTAACGCCCCAGTCCCAAAATACTTAGGACTAGGTACATAGACATGCCAGCTGTGTACATACGAAGTATACTCCAATATATGAAACCTCGTATGAATACATAAGCTGTAAAATGCAATAAATTCAATAGTAATATAATCTCATCCACAAAATAAAAGAATAAAAGATATGTCATGAATCACTTCGATAATCGTTGTATAAGATGTTGGGTGGAGACAGATCCACTACCAACCATTTAAATGAAAAAAATGTACAATGAACGAATAGATAAAATGGCTATGAAAGATCCAATAGCAATTTTTCTCGACAGAAAGGGAAGACCATGATCTTGGCTAGAGCACCTACGAAACATCATGAAAAGCACACAACTGGAGAAATCACCAGGTCCTCAGAGGGACGTAACAAGATACATAATATCGTGCCATATAAACTGGGATATATAACAGAAAATAAAAGGATGCATGCAATAGGGTGCCTAACCGTACTACAATAAATTTATAATTAAGAACAACCTTCACATATGGGCACTCGGGCGGTATAGCTGTGGCATCGTCCCTTCCTTCGGGAACAGTAGCCTCCATCCATAATGCTCAATAAATGTTAGAGGAAATCAGTAAGAAAACGTCCATAACGCTCCATGAACGTCAGAAGGAATCAGTAAGTAAGGTGAACCTGCGTCTCCAACAAAATTTCAGGTACAATAGCAATGTATATGTGGCCCATACATCAAGAAACTATTCTTACCACCCAATGCCTAGAAAAGTAACATCCATGACTTATATGAACCTCTAGCAGCTGCCAAGTCCACTAGCATGCAATTCTATTGGCAGTTACTCCTAACCGTCGTATGCCTCACATGTATCGGTGGCCGGCCGACTACGCAAGTACACGTCCTATATGTGACTCATAATACGTGATAAAGTATGTGTCAAGTTCGAATGAGATATACCAATACGTCATCATCAAATGGAGGGTAACTAAGCTAAGTCAATGCAAGAAAATAATATAAAAGCAAATAAAACGATCGATATAGTCGCTTGCACCCAAGTGTCACTTGGACGCACAGTGATAAAAAAACATAGAACAAATATATGAAACTAAAAATAAATAACTGAAAAATAAGGTAAAGTAATCACAGAGTAAGATGGCAAAGTATCTTGCTTGAGGGTCGTGCGAGATGTAACAAAATTCAACAGTCAGAATCATCATCAATGAAGTCAAAATCCACAAACGTCCTCGGATACTGAAATAAACACCACAAACGTTTCCAGAATAAGGAAAATAGCAAGTATAGACTACTCATAAGTCCAATTCTGGACAAATTGTAATTTCGGGTCAAAATGATGTTCACCGTTGGACCCATTTTGCACCGAAAAGCGTGCCAGTACCTATGGTCTCTAAAGTCGTCAAACTATATATCTACCGGTCTGGTTTGATGAGATGAACCCAACCGTATGTCCAAAGTTGGATTTCGGTAGGTCGTGCACAATTTTGCCCGTTGGATCAGGTCGCGGGCCCGCCAAAAAGGCGTTCCGGTCGACATTTTCAAAATCGGACCAAACTTGGCATACAGGACCAAAAAAATGATTCGGTCTTATTGGCATAAGTTTTCTCTCAAACCGACGAACGTGCACAAAGTTATGGCCTAGTTTGCAAAGGGGCCGATACGGGGTATCTCGACGGATACGTTTGGATTTCTCGTGCATGCACAAGGAAATCGAGTTCCGTCGAATCCCACATGTCGAAAATATCCATATGCGCCTTTCGATGCTTATGGGTTGCGACTACGTCGCCCGGTTTGTCGTTACGAATGCCATATCGAGAAATTTTCTAAAAATTCTAGTTTTTGAAAAGAAGGTTTTTCTTGAATTTTATATTCTAATTACTCAACATGTAACCAGTAAAAAATTAA